>VXBI01012226.1:668080-828737 GCA_013397375.1 Toxostoma redivivum | reverse complement strand
AAAAAAAAAAGAGAGAAGGAGAAAGAGAAAAGAAATCCCAAGTCGCGTCCCCGACGTCTCCGGGCCCCGCGGCCGCAGCGGCCGCCCCACNTGGCCGGGCCGGGGCGGCGGGAGCCGCTCTCCCTCCGCAGCCCGCGCCGGGTGCCGCTGCCCGCGGGCCGGGACCGCACACAGCCGGAGCCGCCGCGCTGCCCAGCAGGTAAGGAGCCGCCGCCGAGCTCGCTCGAGTTCGGGCGCGTCCCCGCGCAGACTTTGAAAGAGCCCGAGCAGCGCCTCGCCCTGGGAGCGCGGTCGGCAGCGTTTGCGCGGGTTGTGCCGTGCGCGGCAGCGGGCAGCGGGCTAGCAGAGCTCCGCCGGCTGCGCTCCGTGAGCCGCCGAAATAGCCATGCTTGGCTTACAAATGCCACCCGGTGACCTGCCGTAAGCGAGCCTGGGACGGTCCGTCCAGCCCGTGAATTTAATCTGTTAGACACTCAGATCACGCGGCATTTGTCTAGTCAAGAGGTATTTGTAAATAGCGAGGAACGGGCAGGGCTCCGTGCTGGACTGCCCCTATTTACATCGCGGCATGCCCGTGTTTGCCCTCCTCCCCGCCCGGGGCTTTGCCTTGCTCTTTGTTAGTTACAGTCAAGCCTAAACTGGCCGTCTTCAGCAAGTCTGTAACTCTGCTGAGTGCTGCAGCAAAGATCGCGGCGAGGCAGGGAAGAGTGACATCTCCTCTCGTTTCTGATGTGGCAAAGTCGATGAATTGTTAAGATCTCAAACCGGCTCACTTTATTGGGGTGTATTTGGGACAAACGTTACATAATGTATGTGTGGTATGTGGATATGATGTGTGCTGGAGCTTTCCTATCGAGTATGCCTTATCTCTCTGATTTGCATAAAACAATCATTTGTTTCCATTATAAGCACATCTTTGGTTGTTTGTAACTTTAACAAGGTGGGAACAATGACCCGTAAAAGGCTCAGCTTTAATATCTTGTTGCCCAAGAAGTTTCTGGGATTTTTGGCGTGTTGCCTGAAACCATAGAAGAAATGCTTTTACCAGAAGCAAGTTCTTTTTTCTTTAAACTCTATGCAGCTAGTTGCTACAGGGTTTGGTTATTCCAAAAGCACTGTCACATGCTGCAGTTGTTCAGAGTTTGGAATAATATTCATATAAAATGGCTCTCCCCCCCAAAATCACTAGTCACTACCTGCCAACTTCCATATTATGGGAGGAGATAGCTCTTTTTGAGGAGAGATGTGAGGGGAGGCAGTCCCAGCAGGGACTGTATTCTCCTTATCCAGCTGAGAATGTCCCATCAAATATGAGTGACAAAATACAGATTAAACAGCTTTTGCTCTTGGCCTCTGGGGGTTTAGTTGCTGACATCTAGTACTTGTTATGTGGTATAAAGTAGAGCGTGTGTTGATATTATAGTAATGCCAATAAGCTTTAGGACTTGTTCTCTTATTGGCAGTACTTGAACTTTTTCTAGTATCTTTAGAGGGCTGTGCCAGAGTTGCTTACAGACAGAGGGCACTTGTGTATATCTCACAGGTCATGATACAAAACCTGGGAGCTTTGCAAACTTAAGGGCTGAAGCACAGTCCATCAGCTAAAAGATAGTCCCTAAAATCTGTGGCAGAGCTTGTGGGCCATCAGTTCTGCCAGTGCATTTGTGTGTGAGAAGCTGTAAAGCATGTGTGCCTTGCTGCATCCTCAAGGAATCCAGTGGTGCGCACCAAGGCCAGAGCAAGGGCTGCTGGGCTGATCTCTGTACTGAGCAATAGGAGCTTTTGTGTGTATATTATATTTAGAGTTTTACACATGCCTTTTAAATGTTTCTGTAATAGTAGCAGAAGCAGCTTTGGCGCAGCATTGTTCATGAGGGTTAATTAGCAACCAGTGTTAGTACTAATGACTTTTCTCCTGGTCATTCTTGTCCAGGAGAAGCCCATGAGTCAGTTATTGTAACTTAGGTATGGAATGGCTTTCTATGAAATGCATCTACTCTTGCACTTAGCAAATTGCTTTGGCCAATAGTGTCTCCTCCAATAATGGAGAAAGTATTTTACATAAATACACACAAATAGAGTTGTGTGCATAGTTCTGATAACTCAGGGGCTTCCTTTTTCTGTTTATTTGGTACTGCTGAGCCAATCTGCTGCTAATCTGCTGCTCCTCGATCTGTTTTCTCTTCATATGCAGTGAGGCTGTGTTTGATTAATTGTTACTTAAGTAGCTCATTTTAATATGGATTTCCATTTAGCATAGATGTATGCAGTATGAGAAGTGTACTTGAACTCCATCTCTTCAGCTGGAAGCGAATCCTCTCTTGCAAGGGTTTGTCAGCTGAGGGGAGAATGTATAAACTGCTGGTAATATACAACAGGTACAAAGTTTTCAGCAGGCAGTGCTGCTCAACAGTTTATACATCCTAGTCCTGCAAAGACCCACCCATGTGCTTCAATTCACGTTCTTGAATAGTGCCTTTGAAACCATGGGATTTCTTTTATATACGTAATTATAAACATGTATACAAGTCCTTGCAGCAGCCAGGCTATAATACTTAATATGCAATATATTTGTGTGTGTGTATTCTCAGTTGTAAGAAGACTTCAGTAAAGGCCTAATTCTTATGCTGAGCAAATGACATAAAAGTATTTTTTATGTCTAAGTCCACTGTGAAGTACAGCATACCTTCACCTATTATGCTTTGTGGAGTTCCATTGGAACTAATCCTGATCTTCGAAAATAAAGCAGTACCATGTAGATTTTCCTCCTGTGAGGAGGGAGTATGGGTACAAGATTGTGCACAAGATTCTCTGAAGTTTTATGTGAAAAAGTCAGATTCCTTTTTGAAAATCTG
This sequence comes from Toxostoma redivivum, assembly GCA_013397375.1. Lineage (NCBI taxonomy): Eukaryota > Metazoa > Chordata > Aves > Passeriformes > Mimidae > Toxostoma > Toxostoma redivivum. The sequence continues at coordinate 825,882 of VXBI01012226.1, read as the reverse complement.
CTGGTTTTCTATTCAGTGACTTCATGGAAGCTGCTGCTTCCACCTATGAAGTTGTTAAAAGAAGCAAGAATTAAAGAGTAGTTCCTAAAGGAATGGAGGTAGACCTGAGCTGAAGTCCATGTTTGTAGTAAAAATGTGATTTTGGTTTCATTGTCTGACTTCTATCCTCCTGTTCCTGGTGTAGGGGTCCTTAAAACTCAATGGGCAGTGCAGCTTCCTCTGGTGATGCTGTCCATGTCCAGAGCAGGTGTAGCCTGTCCCATGGGGTGCCCTTGTTCTCCTTGGAGCCTTTTGGTTTGCTGTGCATGTGGAGCTGAAGAGGTGATGGGTGAGGAGACATGTCACACCCTCTGAAGGAATAGGGCTCCTCAACAATGTGGGGATAGCGCCAGGAGCAGGAACTGCAGTCCATGACTCTTCCCCTTTCCTTTGCGCTGTTGGAGGCAATGAGGAGAAATCAGGAATGTGAAAGGAATTAAGGGCACAAGATTATGGTGCAGAACAGAGTATGTTAAAAAAACAAAACAAAACATATTTTTTCTAAAATGTATTTGCTACCTTATAATGGCTGTCCTAATGAGCAGTTGAGCATGTTATTGTCAGCTATATGTGAATATCTAAGTGACTGTCAATTTAGCCAACATTAAGAATGTTTTCTGACCAAAGGACTTTCCTGGAGGATGTTGGGTATATGACATAATGGATGGAGAATGCTGACCCCTCTGATGTCCTGTAGCCATTGTGACAGTCTTATTTTCTGCTCATGTAAAGAGTTCAGGCAGCAAGCTTTGCTCAACACCAGGCACGTCTTCTGGAAACTACAACTCTCCTTTCTAATTCTCCATCAGTCTACCTGTCCTTATGACTAACAATACTTTTTTATTTTGTCAGTAACAGTGTAAACCTAAAATTACATTATGTGATGTATAAACTCCTCTGAAAAGAGGGTGGTGAACATGCATGTTGGTGATCTAATAAACTAGATGAATGATGGTGTGCCAAAATTTGCTAATGATGCAAAAGTATTTGGATTAGGCAAGATTGAAGAAGACTGAGAAGTTGTAAAGGGAATCCAAGAAAGCTGGATGAAAGGGAAGCACAGCAGATGATGTTGATAAATTCAAGAATATGCATGTTAGATGGAATAATCAAATTACTTGTTCGTGTTACTGGATTGTAAATTAACTGTTTATTAAGGTGGAGAGGAAGATTGCAACAATGTTTTATTTGAACTTGTGCACTTTCTTAATGCTTAGTTTTGGGCAGAAGTAAAATGCTACAGTTGTTTTGCAATATTGTGTTAATGACACAAAGGATGTTATTAAACTGGTGCTCGAATTCACCTGAAACAATCAGTTTCTGGTCTCCTGTCAGAGGAGAGTGATTGAAAAATATTCATGTGAAGTTGAACAGATAATATTAATGTAGCACTGTTTCAAGGGGGTCAGTTAGAGGAGGTAGGATGTATATGTACAAAGTAGTGCTTGACCATTCCCCTTTGATACAATAACTTGTTATAGGAAGTAGTTTGAAAGACAAAGTGTATAATATTTCTAAATGACCATTTCCAGTGTATACTACCAAAGGAGATCATATAAACGAAAAGCCTGTTAGGATGAACAAGATTAGTGAACTGTTCTAGGGACAGGAAGAACAGTCACAGCTACAATGAAGGGGATGTTAACTGTACTGCTCTGGGGCATAAATCAGCCCTATCTGATGGATTGAGAAATTTCTCTTAGGACAGATGATGCTATATGTGCCTGTTGTGATATTTTTTATGTTCTCTTACAGGGTAAGCTGCTCTTAAATGCAGGGTATTGGGCTGATGATTAGACACACTATAGTAATTTAGTTTCTCTATTGTACTGTGAATGATGCTGATTTTAATTGCATATTCATGCAGGGGGAATTGAAAGATTAATTTTTTTGTATGTGTTCAAGTTTCATGGTAAGCATGTTTTGGATTTTATGTCTTTAAGACATTCAAGTTTGATGTCTTGACTTATTGAGATGGGCTCTGCTGTGGCCTGGGCTGGCATAGAGGAGGACAGAAGTGATGGTTAGGCTTAATTTAAAAGGCACATAGCACTGCTAACTGTTATTAGTCAATTTGGTTATGATTTCTAGTATGTTTCTTGATGGACAAAGGGTATTTTTTAATTTGGGTGGTTTATATAGATAGTTTTGATTTCTGTAACAGAATGATAGTTCTATGGCTGCGAGGAGCACAAGGACTGGCTTATGGAGTTAACTACATCTTTTGCAGCTTAGCGGGTGTTTCAAAGAAGATATTGTCAAAGCAGTAGTATACCAACACCATGGAATTCTTGCATACCCATCTGCTGGGGGAAAGATTGATTTAGTGGCCGGCATTGTGATTAATCTAACAATAGACACCTCATGTTAACAGGTTAGTGTACCTAGTGTATAACATAGTTAAGAGTTGTCTGTAGAAGCTTCAGAAAACTATGCTATAGCTTAAAGAATAAAAAGCCAGGACTTGTGCAACTTTTAGATGGTCTAACCAGCCAGAATGATCTGTCTTACAGGCTGCCTGCCTTGCAGCTATCTGTAAAATAAAATGTGGACTGGCTTTGCCTTCCCCGTTGAAAAGGCTGAAGTTTGCTGAAGGGAGCACTGCTTTTTGAACTTAGAAAATAAAGTTTATGAGAAGCCTCTCTATTGTAAAGGTGCATAAAAGTGATGTCCTCTCCTGGGACATCCTTTGGCCATCAGGCTGGATTCAAAGCATATCTCTCTGAAGGAGAAAGGGTAGGGCCTTAGCCCAGGAGAAGTTGGCAGTGTAGGAGAAGCGGGAGGTTACCAGTAGTTGTTTTAACTTGTGTTTGTGAAATTCCTTCTTGTTTTTACAACTGAGAAAATAGTTTGCATTCCTAAGGTTTTTGAGATTAGCTCTTATCATGGAACTCCCTCTTTTGAGAGGAGGCATTCACTACCTTGTAGATAAAATGCCTTTAGGTATTTATTGGTGATGATAATTAAGCCAGGTTTTTGGACAAGTCTGGGCAAAATCAGGGGACTTTGCCAATCAGAGATTCAACAGATAGAAGCCAGATCCTATTTTTGATGTCTATTGCTGGTGCCGTTTTGATTTTGACCTCTTCACACAGGACTTTGATGTGTCCTTTCAGTGCAAAAAGTATCCTTTTGGTGGTGGAAACCGTTCATTTTCTGGGTATGTGATAGCAGTGCTTATATCAGGTACTTTGAAAGAAAGACAGTGTGTAAAGGAATTTCTACACAAAACATTGTGCCTGTTGTTTACCAGAATAGAGGGAGAGGAGAGGGGAAGGCAATATATTTAGTGGCTTAATTGTCCCGTGCTGAGGTGGAGTGAAACTTCTGAGAGAAGCCTTCAGAGAGAACAGGCCTTGAAAATCCTAACTCAAACATAGAAAAGAGGCATTTCAGAAGAAATCTGACTTCTCCCTTAAGAGCTTTGTGAAATACCCTGTGTGTACAGACCTGCCTCGGGAAGAAAAACCCTGATGAGCTTTGGGGGTGGGGATTTATTTCAAAGGTCCTGGAAAGCAGGCTTCTGAAATGATAATATTTTTTCTTGTATTTTTCTTATTTTTCCTAGTTTGGCATACTTTTAAGAGCTCCCGACTGTAATTGATGTCTGTTTACATTCTTTATAGTGTTGTGAAGATTCAGCGTGTTTAGGAAGATGCTTTGGTCAGCTTACCAGATAAAGAAATGAGCTGCTAATTGAAGGGGAGGGCTGGTGCAGTCTGCTGCTGGTAGAAATATTGACAGAGCTTCAGAGCTCTGGCAGTTTCAGAATGGAGGGTGGACAGGGCAAGTTTCTGCTTGTGAATAAAACAACTCATGTAGGCATATTTGAGTAAAGTTCCTGTGATTCCTTCCACCTCTGCCAAGACTGTGCTGTGGGGAATCTATGACAGCAGAGGAAGCTAAATCACAGTATTGATGTGCTGCTGCTCCCCACTTTGTTGTAGCTCTTTCTGAGAGCAGAGAAAGACAATGACAGGTTTTTTTTGCAAGTTCTCTTCCATGTATCCATGTTCCCCTTCTTAGCTTGGTGCCCCAAAATGCATCTGTGCATAGCTGGAAATCTTGTTTGTACGACAGAACTAAAATGTTGAAGGAGAACATTATTGAGGTGGAATAATGTTTAGCATCCAAATGGTAAGTATGTTGGTTGCTAGAAATTTCACTTCCTTTTTTTTAATTATCTTTCTTTCTGACTAGGAGGAAATAAAAGCTGCCATTTAAAGATGAACATTATTTTTAATTTGTGCATATTTTAGGGCTTTTGCTATGTGGTTTGATGTTGCATGCTGCTTAACATTATCTACAAAGAAGTGTTTAAATACAATGTTGTGTATGTAGAGATACGTGTCAAATCATAAGTAATGTTTTTGCATTCCTTTCTGTATTGTAGAATGTACTGGGAAATTTACAAATAGGAAAAGACAAAATACATGTCTTGAATTACAGTCTAAGGATAAGGAGAATAAATGGTGCAATAGGCAGATGCTGTGTTAGGGAATGCTGGCATGTATTATAAGGATTTTGGTTTCTTTGGTCATAGCCTGCCCTCGAAACTGGTTCACCTCGAAGGTTTTTCTGGTTTCTTCATTTGATTGGAAGATTGCCATGTGCATTTGAATATGCAAATTCAGAAATGCAGATTTATGGTTCAGTAGTTGAGACTGTTGTTTTGGAAGAAAATTACTGACACTACCTCAGGATCTGCTTAATTTTGTGACGTGATGTGCCTTTCTCTGGAGCGGGAATGAGAAGCACCTGTAAGGAGAATGCAGTAGCTTGAGGTACAAGATTTTCTTTGCTAGCTGTGTGTTAGTTTTGCTCTAGCTGCTCTTGTTCCTTGCTGCTGATGTAGTAACCTAAAAGTGCAGGTCACAGAATGGCTCTGAGTTCTTGTAGTGTATGTTTGCATGTAACTTTTCACTGCTGAAAGGGTAAATTATTACTGTGGATAGGCTGAGCTTTCAAAACCTTGTCTAACGATGGCCCAGTTGTCTCTTTTGATGTATAAATGGGTTTATTTGGAGAGACTGATGTAATCTTAGTTTTTCCTTGAACCTGACTTAGGTCTGAAGTCTGCCACCCATGCACTAATTAGTCTGTCAAAACATCTGACAAGGGGTGGGTGCACATTGGAGACAATTAGTCATTTTGTCTATTAGTCAATAATGTCAACTTTGGTTGATGTTGTATAAGGTTTCTTACCTACCTTTTTATTTTCAGCTTGTGTTATTTTGTTAACATGTGGCTTAACTTCCATGTTAGCTTTGTGTGGTCAGTGTCCTTGACAAGTACTATAGTCCTCTGCATACAGCTGTGAAATTCTACATTTCCTACCCCCCATACGTTCAGCAATACACTGAAGTGATCATGACTGGCTGGACTATGAGCTGGTTATAATACAGTATGTCCTCTGCATGTAAATCTGTTCAATAAAAGGGGCATTCAGCTAAATTCAGGTAAATTGTCCACTGTTAAATGCCACTTAGTTTTGCTTTCTCTGCTCTCTTTAATAGTGTGAATTTACAAAGTAATTTATTTTTTTACTTGGGATGGAATCAGAGCAAGCCCATTTGTCTATCTCTTCATGTTTTATGTTTCAGTCAAAGAGAGGAGCAGAGGATAGGACAATGACAGCAAAGGATATCCTCCACTATTCCAATATTTTCTTATAATGAAGAAAACAAGTTTGTGCATGTTTATCTCAAGAAGGCTTTTTGCCCCAATCTGAGCGCCCTGTGGCAGTGGTTTTGAAAGCAGAACATGTTAGTTTTGTTGAGTACCTTTTGCTAAGGTTAAGATACATGAATGAAAATAACATTTAAAACTTCCATGTTGAAAAAGACCCTTTGGCAATACAGTTAATAAAATAATTTTATAAGTTCAAGGAGGAATCTAAATTGTTTCTTAGGAAAACGTCCCAATAATAAGCTCTATGATTTATAGTATTAATTTCTTAGGAATAGCTCTGTTGTGGGAACTGTGTTAAAATAAGACTCAACAATCTTCACTGAAGAGTCAAAGTTTTTGTCAGAAAAATGGACAAGGTTCTGGCTTTGTAATCAAAGAGGTCGCTTTCTTCATTGTGGTTTGAAATAATAACATATTTTTTAATTTAACACCCTGTGATATTAGCTCCAGTTATTTTTTTGTTATTTTTCACCATTCTTTTAGGGATAAAGACAAATTGGGTTACTGAACTTGGGAAAAAAAATCAAGGGGTTTTTGGTTGTTTTGTGGGGTTTCTTTTTTTGCTTGAGTATTTAAACCCATTTTTTAGGAAAGGATCCGGTAAAATGGTAGTATAAATCCAATCCAGAAATCTTTAGGTAAGTACTTTTGGCAGTGCAGTGTTTTGGGGCCTTAGTGAACAAAGTGACCTCCTTTGCAGTGTTTCATGCCTGTACTTTGATAGGCACTTCATTTGCTTATTTGCTTTATCCTGAGGCATTTGACAGGGCATGCATGCATTCGTCCACCCATGTGTGTTCCTGTCCCACCTGGGGCTGTCCTGAGGTGTGATGCCCAGGAATGTTTCATGCTGGCCACGCTGGGGTGTTTTGTACACTACATTCTGTGGTGTTTGACCTGCTCTCTGCAACATGCTCCAAGCAAAGTCCTAAATGTCTCTCATGGACAACCAGCATGGATAGGAGCTGTTTGGGTGATGACTTAAATGTAGATTTCCTTCACTGTTATCTCAGTGAAGTTATTTTACTGGTATGCATGGTGATTTTTGTCAAACCTAAAAGAATTTAATCAGGGTAACAAACTGATAGGGCTGGGTATCAAGTGCTAACTGCACAGGAAAGGTCTCTGTATCCAGCAGTGCAGAATCTGTTCTGGATGATGTTGTCGGTGATGGGTGTTTCATTGTGTCTTCACGTGATGATTCCTCTACCCACAAGGAAAAGAGATTGAGGAGAGCTTGAAATGTTTGGGGAGTTTTTGTAGTTTTGTTTTGTTTTAAAACATATCTCATCCCCATAATGGTAGAGATATATAGGAAGGCTAAATGAAGTTTATGAAATAACAAAGGTATATGGCTTTTAAGAGCAGTTCTGTCAATAGATGAAGACCATTAACCTGTAGTCTCCCATATGTGATGATCTTTATTATGGACTGTGAATGATTGTGCTGCAAGCTGCCTATCACCACAGCCATTGTGGCATTGTGCACTGGATAAGTGGTGTCTAGACATGACCATTAGCTTTACCTCTGCACTTTATATCTCTCAGAAGTTAGAAATGTCAGACAATGAAAAGTTCACTTTGTTTTTAGGACACTTTGAAATACTGGAATCAATTATGGTATTTCATTGTAGTGTTTGTCTCTATATGCCTTTGAAGACTATGTGTCAATTCTTTCATATTTTCAGTGATTTCTATGCTTTCATATCTCCTTGACTTAAGGAATATGGCAATGAATGGTGGTTCTGAAGATCTGGTGGAATGTTGAGCAGAAGATGTTATCGAGTGTGTGGAAGCAGTTTGTGTACTAAGTTTGTTCAAACATAGATGCCTTAGCTTATGAACAGCGAGAACTCTACAAGGACAAACTGCAAGGTCAGAGGAAATTAAAAACAAAATAATGCCTGATTGCCATGTCTGCTGAGACTGAGCACTGATTACATTATCCTTGTCCGGCCAGGATCATAATGATGACAACTATGTCTTATGTCCTTTGACCAGAATCATAGAATATCCTGAGTTGGAAGGGACCCCACAAGGATCATGGACTGCAACTCCTGTCCCTGCACAAGATGAGCCTCAGAATTACACCATGTGTCTGAGAATGTTGTCCAAACACTTCTTAAATTGTCAGTCTCAATAGATTACAAGGCAGAGGTAACTGAGACTTTGTTAAATTCAGCCCTCTCTCGGTGGAGGAGCAGCATAATTAGACAGAAGGGGCTCAGAGTCTTGTGCAAGAGGAGGCACATGGGTTCTAAGTGACAGGAGGTTAGGTGTTGCAATTGGGTACATCTTGGCATTGTAAGACACCTTGCATCGTTACGTTCTGTGCCAGAAGAGCAGAAAGTTGCAACCCACTTATTCAAGACTGTAGTAAATCTAGTTAATATCTCATACCTCTGACACATCTGTCAGTGTGGTATTGTAATTATTTACCTTGGTACTGTGAGCTCCAGGTAGGAAGTCCAGCTGGTGAGCACTACATCCCCAAGCCTCTGGCTTGTGCTTGCCACTGGCATGGCTGGCAGCCCTGCTCACCAAACCTGGGCGTTCCTGTGAGCAGAGGCTTGCAGGATCAGGAGACCAGTTTGCAACAGGAAATTGCACTTCCCAAGGTGAGTGTGTGAAAGGGATCAGTTACTCCTGACAGCTTGTACCAAAGTAAATCCTGTTGGAGGTTATTAGCTGCCAAGTTGGGTGCTGTGATTTTATTTTAAAACAAGAGGCTGTAGCAGTTCAGTCTGATGTGCTTACCCCAAGCTCCTTTCACACACTTCTTAGCTTCGTCTGGGAATAAGTAAACACCTAAAATAATCTCTGGTTTTGTCATCTCTTTGGTAGCGTGCTTTCTTCCTGTATTATGAAAGTTATCATTAGATTAGCTGTATTTAAGCTTCCTGTCTCACCAGGGTTTTTTCCATTATTTTTACCATGTCTTTCAGGAGGTACCAGTATCATGTTTCTGTAATAAAAGTTTCACTTAAATTATGTGTTAGGGTTTTTTTTCCTGTTGTGTTTTTTAATTTTTCCTCTGTCCACTTTCCTTACTTTGTCTGAAATATCTTTTCAACTCTGATACTTAACCAGATTTTTTTTTATTTAATGTCAGATGCTATTGTAATAACACACAGGCCAAGAAAGCATAATGCAACTTCTGTCTGCAATTGGTGTGCTTAGATAGATGGTAGAAAAAGCTCTACAACCTGTTTAGCTGTATCACTTAGTGTTGTTACTTAGTCTTGCTCTTGTGGGGAAAGTGCTGTTGTGTAATAGGTGACCCTGCAGTTGTGAACTCTGGCTGAGAAATTAAATGAGATGCACAGTGTCATGTTTGGCTCATCTAGGGTAGAAATTGAATACATAAGTCTGGAAATACATAATCTTTAGTTTATTCTCTTACCATTAAGCATGAAAACTGTACCCACTGAAAATAATGGACTTTCGAATTTTACATGTGCTCATTTACTTATCAAACTAAATGGTAAACCATTTTAATAATATTTAGGGTTTTTGTCATATTTTATTTTTGGGGATGCCAAGTACTTTCTTGATCCATTGCAAACTAATTGATACCTAAAATGTTCCATGATAGTTTCTCTCTGTGTTCATTGATTCATTTATTGTATCATCTAGGTTATTGCTAAATAGGCACCTGTAGTGCATTTGAGAGAGTTTTGCCCAATTTGATACCAGCATTCAGGTTAATCCACTAATTCAAGTCTCTTTTTTCCTAAGCTTAGCAGCAGTGCTGTGGTACAAAATCTTGATCTTGCTTCATAATGATGCTTCAGAGTAACAGTCTGTCATTTCATTTATTTGCTTCTAAAAGCTATGTATTATTTTAGCAAATGACATGTTTATATTTTCAATTTCTAGCCTATGACTGCCGTAATGAGTAGCCCTTTCCTTTCTCTTGAAAGATAGTTTCAGGCTCATCCTAATTGATTGCTTTCACTCATTTGCTGATGTTGTGCTCTTCATTTGAGCATCATTGTCTTGGTGGTAATTAAACAAAAGCCCAATTAAGTCTCCCGCTATACTGGGAAGTAGCTTGCCAGAATCTGACAGTACAACAAAGGACATTTCATTGACCAATTTCTTTAGAAGGAAGTGTCTCGGTGGAGGTCTGTAAAGCAGCACATGTGATTTTAGACACTTTCCCGCTATCATTTTTAAATTATTTTAAATTTGTGACTGAGCCTTCTGCTCTGTTTCAAAGATGTGACTCAGAGCACTACTTGTGTTGGAGAGCTAATTTCCATCCACTGACAACATGAAAGCCCTCTTGAAACATCATATTTCCAAAGCAGGCAAAGTGAGAGTAAGTAACCTCTTAGCTTCTTGGAGTATTTTTCAACACAGGGCTTAAGATAAAAAGCCAGGATTAAAAATTTTCTTTGTTTATCCAAAACATAAGCCTGTAAATCCCACTTAACCGAAGCCATCGTAGTTACTGCTCTTAATATTTTTGTTTCAGAAGCTGTAAATTGGAAAAGCCACTTTAAAACTGGAAAAAGAAGAATTAATTAGAACAATGCTTTTTCCAAACTGAGCCATGCATGGCTGTTGGCATTCATTCTGCTGAGTAAAGTGGCTTGAGAAAGGGGAGGGAACACACAAGATGAAGAGAAAAATGACCCAGAAGAGCCTGCTTTGACAGGATTCTAAGATAGTTACAGGACCATTGCTTTACTGCATGAAAACTTGTAAAATGTATGAAAAGAGAATTTCAATTGAGTCCCCAGCTCTCTCTCTTTTACTGTTAACTTTATTTGAATGCCACAGCTTTGTATCTCTGTATATCAAGACCAAGACAATAATTGTCAACAGTTCCAAGTACGTGTGTACATTATTATGTTTGATTTCCACCAAGTCATAAACACTCTTTGTCCCTTGCCTTTTACTAGCTGTTGGCTTGGCTATTCCTTGTGGACAGGAAAGCTGTGTTTAATGCTTTGTAAAGTGGCCATCAGTTCCTTGCTTTTATCTCTATTCAGCATAAATTATTTTCAGCAAGGCCACAGAAAAGTTCTGGCCAAGATTTGCAGGTGCCCCTTGTGGAGAGCTATTTCAGGATAAAGGTTTAATCTTGCTGTGTTTTTCCTCCCCTTCTCTCATTTCTTCTCTCCTTGAAGACTGCTAATCCTGAATGATAGGAGCCCATGGCTGGTCTCCTCCCTCTTCCATGGCTCACTTCTGGGTTTTTTTGGTTTTTTGTTTTGTTTTTTTTTTGTAATTTTCAGGATTAACCCTCAACTGGATAGGTTGAAGCATATTCTTTTACCCTTAAGCTTGAAAACTTCGTGTGCGCTGCCATTGCAATATTTCTAAGTGGAAATTCAGCCCCTAATTATCAAATTAGATGCACATTCTGGTTCTTTGGCATGACTTTACTTCTGCCCATCTGTTAGGTTGGCTCTCTGCCCTCTCAGAAAGTAGCCGACCAGTTTCAGCTGAGCAGAGGAGCCAACCAAAGATGGGTTAAGAGAGGCAGCCCGCAGAACACTTTATGTTAGATTCCTCTTGCCAAAAGCTCTTCCTGTTTGCAAACAATGTCAGCTTAAGCCCATATGCTCCATTACATGGGATGACATCTGTGGAGACAGATGCAGGGATGGCAATACAAATGACATTTGATAAGGAAGGGCATATGTTATGAAACCAGACACCACTATGAGTTTAAGGCCCTGTCTGTACTGCATGTGCATACAGAAATATAGATTGCCTCTGTATTTCAGTGTGTGAGTGCATTCATCAGCCCCAGGGCTGGGCTTTTGAAGTGCATCATTGTTCAAGATTTGTGGCAAGGTGTACCTGCAATTTTGTGATTTGGTTGTTGCACATTATTATAGTTTGCTTCAGTACTCTTTCAGTGGTGACATTCAAAGTACATTAAGGGTCCAATAGCTTGCACCATGTAAAGAAACTGGATAATGCCAGTGTAAGAGGAGCCTGTTTTAGCAGAGGGTTCTGCTATGGAACATCTTTCTGAAGGATTTGAATGTTACCTTCCAATAATCCTTTCGGCATTTAGAGATAAATTATTTGTGTGTGAATTTTACACGTCTGGGTAGAAGAGATGTAAAACCCTCTTCCTTTGGTACAGTCTCTTTGCTGCTTTGCTAGATTTTGCTTTTTCACCAGAGGTCAGCTTTATAGCTAAAGCTACTCTTCTTCAAGCACCTCTGCTTTTAACACCTTTTTTGTGCACTTCAAATTGCTAAGGCTGATGGAAAAAGTAGCAAGCTTTCATTAAATAGACTTTGCATATAATCCATTTTAATAATTTGAAGAAAATATTTACATTGAGGAAATATATTCTATTAGTTTAGAGTACAAGCAAAAATAAAAATGTGCAGTATTTGAAATACATGCCTTAGCAGCCATACTTTTATTGGGCTGAATGAAAAACACACTTTTCTAAGATGAACAGATACTGGCAAAGGCACCTCTTCCATTAAAAATAAAAGTAACTTGCACATGAGTTTGTTTTTCATATCCTTTTAATGGAATTAACATTTGCTTACAAACCTATGAATGTTTTTTGGTGCTTTGGCTTTTTGTTGAAAAACATTTATCCTAGTGACATAATGTATTTGTTTATTCAGATAATGCAGGACTGTAATAAATAGTTGTAGGTGACTTCTAATTTTTCATTCACTGAGATTTATTTTTGGAGCATTTCCTGGAATGGTGACACTCTTTCCTTAGTAGCTTATGGGCAATGTTATGTTTGCTGGCTAAAAAACCTCCCAAAATGTATATAGCTGTTAAAGACTTGGACCAAATGTGGCTTGTTGAATTTGTAGTGTCGTGGTGGGGAAATCCATCTGGAGGAAGAGGATTTCCTTAATAATAATGATCCAGTCACTTTCTCTGCACAGCTTTTTTCCTGCACTTCCAAAAGAATAATTTCACTTCTAGATTGGATTAAACGAAGGAATTCACCAAAGCATTGAGGAGTGTTGCTTTCTCTGGTTTGGGGTTATTAAGAAACTTTAGGCACCTCATTTTCTTAAACCTTTTGGTTGTTTTATCTGTAATAAAGGGTTAGTAGTAATGATGATGATAATATTTGGTTTTTATTCTCTCTGTCCCCTGAATTCTTCAAAGCCAAGATGTTACTCGTTATACTCGTTACCTCCTTTCCTTGAAGTGTCACGCCCCCAAAAAAGTGAAAATAAATGCTTTTCTTTTTCCTTTCTGAATTAGTTTAGTAGCTGCAAAATGTGATTCCTGATTAACTGTACAGAGTAGATGAAGATTCAATGCAAGTAAAAAGGATTAAATTGTAGAGATTATTATATGTACTGGCATTTCTTTTCTCACTGTATTAAACTGCTAAAAATGCAGGGGTTTTTTTGTAAAAGGAGCATTTTTATAGTAAATTGCCTGGATTTTGCAGAAATGCAGTGCTTCTGATGCATTCAATGTCAGTGTTTTTTATACAATTTGCAGAAAAATTGGTGTTACTTTGCAAGAGGTCAAGAATACCCTTCTAATCTCTTGTAAAATTTTTTGGTACAAAAAGCCTGGCTTTAGTTTGTAGTGCTTTGTTATCAGTGAACCTCTCCCCAAGTACATCTACATGTACTTTTTCCTACTGAGGGATCAAAAAACTGTTTTATTTATTTGGTTACATGATGAATTGCATTAACCTATTGCCTATGCAATGTCGCCAGTGGAAATGGCCTCAAGCTGGACAGGAGAAGTTCAGGTAGAACATCAGGAAAAATTTCTTTACAGAAAGGTTGGGTAAGCATTAGGATTGGCAGGCCAGGAAAGTGGTTGAGTCACCATCTCTGGAAGTAGAAAACATCTTGACATGGCACTTAGTTTATATGTAGTAGTAGTGTTCAGTCAAAGATAGTATTTGATGATCTTGGAGGTCTTTTCCAATGTTAATGACTCTATGGTTCTCAGAGGTCTGCTGGGAACATGAGGCACTGCACAAGCTGCTTTAGTAATCAGAATCTTCTCTTCTTATGGGAATTGCTCTTCTTGCCTCCTTGTATTGCTGACAAGGGTTTTCAGTGTGTTGATTTTTTTTTTCATGCAAGCTCGATTGATTGTTGATTTTGCTAGTTGTAGGATCAGGCTTACTGGTCCAAGCCAGCCCTGAAGGCTGTTTATTGCAGTTTTAGGATCAGCACTTAGATAGTTCTGAGGAAATCTGTCACCTGGTGCCACCAGCCCAGCAGCTGCATGAGACTTCAAAGCTCTAACCTGACACACTGGAGAAATAGTTTTGATTTACAGAACCTCTCCTGTCAGTGCTTATCAGAGAGTTTAGATGTTGTGAACTTCCTCAGATAGACCATCTCCAGTAGTGATGGCTTGCTTTGAAAAGCCTGTTTGCTCGCTCTCTGGAACAATAGTGGCAGCTATCTTGAAAGGAGGAGTTGGACAGTTCTGAGATACCATCTGGACCAACTTGAGGATCAAAACAATTCTCTTTTAGAGAAACACTGAAAAGAATTCCAAAACTTGAAGGTCGCCACATCTTGCTAACCAGATGCTCTATGAGTGCTGAATACATTGACGCCTGCCAGTAAGGGAAAAACAATGAGGTGTACGACTTGGTACTGTTTTGAAATGTGCTAAATTAAAGTGCCAGGTCTACTCCAAATAGGTAGTACCATTGAATTTATATTTCTTTAAAGACATAAAATAACGATGGTGTCTGCATTGTAGTGGCTGAAGAATTGAGAAGTCAAACACTATCAGAAAAAAGCAATTTTCAGAGAACCTTGGAGATTCCATTCCCTTAATTACTTTCTTTACAGAAACAACTTGCAGCTTATCTCATTTGTTACAAGATTCAGAGTGGTTATGGCATTGCATATCTCTCCTAATGATATTAATCCTAACAATGATAACTAATTATATTAATCCCCTGGTGCAAGTTCCCACTACTGTGATCATTTGTGCACAGTGCTTTGGAGGCAGGGGAGGAAAAAAAATATCATCAGCTAGATGATACTTGGGGAACATGCAAGTTAAACACATCTGATGAGTCAGCCTCCAGGTATGTGTGATTGAATGAGGGTTAACTGATTGCCGAAGTTAACTAAGAGCAAACGTATGTGAAATGTGAAACATTTTATTTTTGAAGGTAGTAAGAAGTGCACTGTAAACACCCATAGTTTATAGACCTTACTACAATATATAACTGTGTGACCCACTCCCCAGTTGTCCTCAGGAACAGGTTTGTGCATTGTTTGTTGTTGCCAAGCAAGTATTTCTAACGTTTTTAATGCCCTTTGTGAACGTGGTTGTTAATTGTTTTCTAAGGCTCAAGGGGAATTGCTACACCTGGTTGTTCTCTGGTTGATTCTTTTCTAATGAAGTGACCTGCCTGTTTAGAAGTTTCTGTGCTATCTTGACATAAAACTGTCCGGAGCAAAATGCAAATGTTGACCAAAATTTTTTTACGGTTCACATGTTCACCACGACAAAGAAAGATTCAGTCTTCTGGTGCAGACAGTGAGCACGTACAAATCATGGTGAGATATGTTCTGTAAAGTACAGGTATTGGGGGCACACAGGGTGGGGACTGAAGAAGCTTTGACCATTTGATTGCAATAGCTAAAGGCACAGGTTGTACATCACAAAGATTCATTTAGCTCTGTCGGGTTCTCAGGGAGAACAGAACATCATCTAGTAAGCCTCAAACAACATTGTAAATAATGAATCATTTCAAAATGTGATTATGGTTGTAAGGCTGCAGGCTGGACCTGAGCACTGACAAACAGGCTTGTTGGAGAAGGCAGAGTCCCTTCTGCAGCTCTGTGGTCGCTGGCCATTAGTTGTACAAGCAGCTGGTTATTCTAGTGCTTAAATATAGATTGAGGAGCTAAACAGTAAATAGCTATTTGAATGACTGGTGTTCCTAGTTCAATACTTAAGTCACGATTTACTCTTACAAAAGTCTTAGCAAACTCTAATGATACTATGGCTTCAAAAAAAATTCAGTAAAAATACAAATTGTGAAATTTTGTGTTGGATTGACTGGCAGTAACTCATTGCTGGAATGCAAAACAGTAGTCCAAAATTAGTTAAATGTTTATAGATGGATTATTGAAATGATGAAGCTGTTTGGAATGTTGGGTTTTGAAACAACTAATCCAGGGCAGTGCTTATGTTTTGATAGTTTTGTAGCTGCTTTTGTATCTTTGGAAGGAGTTATGACCATTGTTTCTGGTATTGTACATACTTAGTGCACAAGCTTTTAGTAAATTACCATTGTTAGACTTGCATCTTGTTAAACAAACATAGATTGAAACAGATTCCATGCTGTAAAAACAACCACTTGCAAGCCAACTTCTTTGTGTGTGTGGGTTATGTATCATTTCCCGTCAGGAATTAACAACATACCTAGAACTTCACTTTTTAAATTGATTGAAAGAGAGAGCCTTGCACAGAGAAGAATAAAAACTCTCAGACTCTAATCTCTTAATCTCCATAAAATGCTTGAATGTTCAGCTTTGATAATATATGAAACAAATCTGGTGGTCCGTAACATTTCTGATGTGCATTTTTTTTTTTGCAAAAAAAAAAAAAAGAAATCAAAGCAGACATAAAACAATGTATGACAGATGGGTTCGTGTTGGCGACAGTTAGCCCTCAAGCATGAAGAAATTCCATACCCCCAACTCTCCCTTCTGATATGCTAGTGCAAAGTCATTTTGGTGGCCTAGTAATTCCTTTGCCAATGTTAGTTTTCTTGCCAGTGGAATCACCAGGCACTCTGTGCACTTCTGTCTTAGGCTTTTTGGTGCTAGAGAAGAGACTATTGAGGACTAATGTCAAGGAATGGAACGTTTTGGCTCACAACCTTTTGTGCTTGGAGCTGCTGAAAAATATGCAGAGCCTTCCTCATGCTTGGGATCAGGAGCTGGTTGAAATTCAAAATCGGATAACTGACATGAGAAGGAGCACATAGCAAGCCCAGCTCTAGCACAGCTTTTCCAGACAAAGAAATAGCTTTACAGAATTTCTGTATGCAAGGGAGAAGTTTTTTTCAATCTGTTTTCTTATATACCTTTTTTTCTTTCCCAAGGGGAGATAGTTTTTGGGGTGCTGCAGTATCCAAATTGGAACTTACTTCCCTCCCACCTTCCTCCAGGAGAGCAGGAGAGAACTGAGCCCTGGTTTTGGCACAAACTCAGAGGTGAGGTGATCTCCAAACATGTTGTAACTATTCTGCTATAATTAGTCCTAATGGTAGGAGGTTCATCTTCTGGTTTTTAAGTCTCTAGGGCTGGAAGAATGTTTTTTGGTTGTTGTTGATGATTGGGGTTTTTTTACTTGGTGCAGTGGTTTCATCATTCCATTGTATCTCATACAACTAGCATGTTGTTGTTGTCTAAATGTAGGCAAAATATACATGTTTTAGAAGTGTTTTTAGCTCTTAAAGTAGACATCTGCCCTTTGTATTGAACCACTTGGCCCTTAAGTTTTTCCCATCTTTGAGATCTTACACTGGGATTAAAAAAAAATTGCTTCAGAGGAGGATTGTCTGTCTGAAAAGTCTGCTCCAGAAATGCTTGCAGGACCTAATCAGAATAAGAAACAAAGAAAATACTGGCACTACACGATGTGTGGATTAGATTGGCAGGAAACTGGACCATAGTTAACTTCACTCATGTGTACTGAAAACACAGCAAACCCCACACCCACGTTGTTGGTCTTAGCCTTTAAAGTTTTGTTGGCAAAGCTCTTCCTTTTATGAGTGGGAAAACAAGTCATACCCACAGCAGACGCAGTTATGCTGGCAGAAAACTCAGTGTAGTCTCTGCCAGTTGAATGAAATCCTCTGACGTCTGTATTTTATTCCATTTGAGGAAGAGCCTTGGCTACCTCTTCCCTGCCCCCTCATCCTTTTCTTTCCCAGCCCAGCAGAAGCTGCTTCTCCACAGTGGGCATTGCAGAGATAATACTGCCTGGTGTAGTGTTGGTAAGCCATTAGAAGCAGCTGCTGTCATCTTGGATCTTAATTTTTTTCAGTAGGTAAGGAGAAAAATGCTGTCAGAGGAGGCAGAGAGATCACTTGGAGGCAGAAATTGCATAAGAAAAGTACTGTCAGGAGTGCCAAAGCCTCTGATGACGTTCCTTGGGACTTGTCAACCTTAGTGCACCATCTTCACATTCTCAGTGACGTGGTTTTGCCTGGAGGCAGCAGTAAACCATCAGTATCCTGGTGTGACAGGAAAAGATCTTGGGGATCTAGGTTTCCCAATGCTGTCAACTGACTGATGCAAGCTATCACCAAGTGGAAGCTATAGTTTTGGAGTGATTTTTTAATTGTTTGTTTGTTTTCTTTTTCTAAGAAGGACAAGTTGCAGGGGTTTTTTTTGCACAGCACCAGCTGCTCATGGAAGATAAGAAACTGCAGCAGCCAAAGCTTTAGATTTATTGCTGTGGCCAATTTCCTGTTATTTTTAATAGGATGTGGCCCCTCCACTTCTAAACTTGTGAGCTGTATCAAAGGGACTGTATCGTGTTTCAAACCACTCTGTCAGATCCTGAACACAGCAACAGGGTTCTGGCTCCCTGTGCAGCATTACATCTGGTTGAGGTATTTTTTGTCTGTGTGTGCATCCACGGACATGTTTCAATTCCCCGTTACAGGGATTTTTATGAACCTTTGTTTGGTTTGTTTTCAAGTCATATTGTTTGAAAAGAAGAATTTGTGTTGAGGTTTGCCAGCACAGGGAGTGGGAAGCAGGGAGTACCTGGTTGTTAGGGCACCTCTGGCTCAGCATGGGTCACTGCTTGGGTCGGAAATTAGGGAATTCCTGGCTGGCTGCTGTGAGAGAGATTCAGCCTCTTCGCAGTGCCTGAGTGGCTGGAGCAGGGGGAGGAAGTCTGGCTGGTAAACTTTTAGAAGATAAAATTTGGGGTAAAAACCAAGGTTTTAAAAGAGGGGAATATGTTGTGTATCACTGTTTTCTCTCGATTAATTTTATTTGGATTATTTTGGCTATTTTAATTCAAAAACATTTTGAACATTTTAAGTAGTCTAAATATCCCAGTGTTCTCATGTGTGATAAAAGCAAGAAAATTGAGTCAGGCACTAACAAAGAACCACAGAGGGAATTAAAGGAGGGAGATTAATTGGTCTGTATTTTAGAAAAACTTAGTAGGACTTTTGAGATGGTGGTGCTGGTGCCCTGCATGGGATCCAGCATAACTCGCTGGATTTATGCAATGCAATGGTAATTTGGCAAGCTAAATTTGTAACTGTAATTGTTCGGTGGCTATTTCTAGACTTTATAGTAAATTTCAAAACTGCCCTTTAAAAAATGCATTGTTACTTTCTTTTTCTGGCCTTTTGTTTTTTTGTTGACCTTGGGTGGTTACTTTGTCCTTAGACCATCTACATAAAGTTTAGTATTAATGAACAATGAAGTTAATTTTAGTTATGTGTATTTTAATGTTTATTTTTTTAACCAAAATAATTGAATTGCAAATTGGAATAAACAGGAGGTGCATTTCTGGACAATATTTTATTTAATTTATGGCCAGGGAGGTATATTTCTTAGGATTTAGCATTATCAAGGTCTCAATTTGAACAGTGAACTTTTTGTTTTCATTTTTAGAAGGTCACAAGCCCTGTCATACTTTTGAAATCATGATCATTCATTTATTTTTTCTTTCTCCATCCTTCTGGAATATATTCTTTTGCCTCCTGCTAATGATATTGTTAATAAACAAAACCAAGCATCTAGAATCATCCCAAGATTGCAAGTTTGATTTCTGATTGGTACAATCATGCAGGGAGTTTCTATGAGCAAGAGCTGGGGAAAGAAAACAGATGTGATTTTTAAGCTCAGATGACCTGGAAAGTTTAAATAGGATTCAGTACACCTTGAGGACTGGTAAACTTCTGTCCACTAATTCTGGACAAAAAAAATCAGAAATGCAAGGCACACTTCAATTCTGAAGGTGAGATAGCAATATTTGTTTTTATATTTAGAAAATGAAAGGGTTTTATAAATGGTGTAACACAACCTGAAGGTATGTCTGAATTGCTTGTTCATAGTTGAAACTAGCTGACTAACTCAGTTGCTAATTAGGCAGCTTGTAATTCCGAGGAATAAATTTTTCTGGTACTGGAAACTACTGAGTTTTACCTTGGAGACTGCTGCTACCTTTAGCAGCTACTGAAGGTAAATACAGGGAATTTGCCATATATTGGTTTCAGCATGGATTTTCCAGCACTGGCACTACATTTGTAAGGAGAGTCTGGCCTTTTGCCCCAGAACATCCAGGTGTTTTTATCCATTTTCTCTTTTTAGATGCTTGCCTTTGTTGTTTTGCCTCTTCATTAAAGCACACTAGCTCTGTATGAACACAAATATTTTTCTTTATATTTCTTTACATTTCATATACTGGCTTTTACTGTTTTGTAGTAGCAAGAACTATAGTATGTGATGAATATGTGCTTGCATGCAATAAAACTATCTGTCTCTCCATCTCCATCTACTTCAGATTATAGGAAGAAAAATTGCCCAGTTGAGTTTCTGAAGAGTTCTGGCCCAATTCTGTAAGCCAAAACCACAGGGACTTTGGAAAATAAAGTGTATAAATTACAAGTAGACATTGCAGTTGCTTTTATGGAACCGTCATAATGCCAATCTCTGTGCTTGCTAACATGACACAGGGCTTGACAATGGCTGCAAAGGTTCTGAAGGCATCAGCCTTCCCAAAGCTTTTCCACTGGACAAAAAGTAGTAAGATGTGATGGCTTTAACTGTAGCCTGTCCATTGCAAATGCAGAACCCACAAAAGCTTTGTTTTCCTCACGGGCACTTGTCCAACCCAGTCCTTACTACGTTCTGTGCACATCACGTATTGTCATAGCTCCTTTCCGTAAGACTTGTAATAACTATTTCTTTCTTACCATTTTTCCCCCCTGGTGCTGGAGCAGGAGAATTGTTTGTCTTTCTAAAATTAGATATCCATGGATACATATAATATTTTTCTCTGTTTAAACTTGGCAGTTTAAATTGCACATGGAAAAGAAAAGTGCGTTCCACTGCAGGAAGTCTGCATGTTGTATTCTTCATTTGCAGGAGAATAAAATGTCATATGGGGTGTTTCACTCTTAGTTCTGTAGAAGGAAAACAATGCTTACAGCAGCACATTTATACTGATGTCCATAGCCAGACTCTTACTCTGTTTCCATTGTGTGGTATTCAGGGTACCACCCTGTGAAAGGCAGCTAACTATACATGGGGTACAGCTAAGGCACATAATTTTTATACCACTTGAGAGCTTTTATATAATTCCTGTCTTCTTTCTGTAGCTGTGTGGACCATTATTCAATTTAAGGGTTCTTGCTTCAACATCTCCCTTCTTTTCCCAAGATAACAGATAAATTTGTCCCGTTTGCAATTTCTTAAGATTCCACAGATAGCTGTAGTAGGGGAAGAAAATTATGTAGTACATTATTACTTTTCTTGTCTATGAAAGTAGTTAATTTTGTTTTCTAGAACCCCTTAAGATGCACAGAGTGTTCCAAGGAAAAGCCAGGTGAGGAACTGGAAGGCTATTTGATGTCTAGGGTTGTAGGCAGACTTGATTCCAGAATGGCATAATTCATCTTTCTGACCTTTTGAAACTGCTGTAATATTTGTGTACAGATGAGAAAAATGTATAGTTCTTACATCTGTGGGGTACAAGATGATAGCAATGAGCAAATGTGAACTTATTTTCATAGAAGGGTGTAATTGCTCTCATCTGTTGTCTGGGTAATAACGCACATAAAAGGATGAGCCTGACTCTTTAGAATGGGTGGTGAGTAGTTATGTTGGACCTCTCTGCTGAAGGAGCTAAAACATGCATTTGGATTGAGGTGGTTTCTAGATTTCTTTTTGATCAGTAATATGAGACCCAGTTTTTTGTGCTTTTTTTTATGTTTAGAACACAAGTTAGATGAGTTAGAGTTGCTTTTTACTGTCTCTCTGCAAAAAAAAAAAAAAAACCTAAAAACTTTGCAGTGGGGAAAAGGGCAGTCTGAGTAGGCAATGTTTAAGAAGAATGGCCTTCTGAATTATGTATTTTACATGAAATTCATGCCACTTACTGTTTTACTTCTTCAGAACACTTTTAAAACTTTCATAAATTGGCCAACAGCTAGAAAGTTTTTTTCCCCTTTTCTATCTGCACTGGAAAAATATTTTCTCTATGTTCTTTGCTTATCTTTGTCTATCTTTTTTTCTTTTTCTCCCTACTCTCTCTCTCCACTTTATGCCAAAGTGATGCTTCCCCCCCCTCTGCAAATGAAATTCTCACTTAAAACTAACTAAATAAACAGTGTCTGTTTTCTTTCCTAGTGTCAGGATGAGTACTTTCATAAGTCATAGTAGTGAGTGGGTGCTATTTGAGTCTTATCTATATATCCCAGTGATGTGAAGGAGATTCCAGCAATATGAACTTGGTCTTTTGGCTCTACTACTTTATTTTTTGAATTTCCATTGTGAAAACATGGTAGTAGATATAGTGCTGTTCTTGTCACTGTCAGAAGACATTTATCTGCCAGTATATACATCCTACTGCCAGTTAAAATGTTTGGTTTACTGGAGTGTTTAGAGATAGAAACAAAGGGGTTTAAAATTTGTCCATCATGAGTAGCAGGTTAGCTTTTCTTCAAAATGGCATCTTTTTTTGCTTACTCTTTCTTGATATAATTATAATGCTTATGCGTGGATATTTTGCAGTATACATTTCTAATTGAATTTTAGGCTTTGTGATTCTAATAGCTTCATATTATTTTTGGCATGAACTGTAATATTAAGGGTCAACTGTTTTTTACTTTGACAAGTTTATATATTAAAGCTCAGGAAAAAGATTTAAAAAACCTAGCAGCTTCATTTTGGGGTATGTACACAATGGTTGCCAATGGAAACTGATGTTAAGAAATCCCATAAGGATATGATCATATTCCATCAAATCTTCTTGGCTTGTGACCAAAGAAAAACATGAAGGTGTATGAGTATTAATTAAGCACAGTTAATGCATCTTGTTTCCAGAAACTTTCTAAAAATAGCCAGTTATAATAACAATAAATTCATTTTTCTTAGGAGGATATCCGGAATTTGACATGCCAGTATATGACTGTGAATTCTGGCCCTCCTGAAAAATGTAGGTAGTTTTGAAGCCAGCCCTTCAGAGGGATTCTCCTATTTATGCTATGTGAATGCCTGTGTTATATTTAGGACTGAAACTACTTCTGGACTGAGTGTCCTGTATTCTACAGTGAGGGATTGGCTGGGGAAGATATGAGCTGTTCTGTCTTTCACAAGGATTCTTAAACCTCTTTTCCAGTGATCCTGTTCCCTCTCAGAGAGTTATGGCTGAACTGTGCTGCCTCCAGTCACCTTCCCACAAGAGCAGGTTGTGAACCCTCCTTACGCTGAAGTGCAGGACAGTGGTTTGTACTGCAACCACAGCTTTTATTCAGCTGAAAGGGAACACTTCATTTCTGTCACCATTGGGCTGGTTACCTTCCAAACCAAAGCAAGGCAACATCACCTCTTCATGATGTCTATGTGCTGTGTGACAGGCTTGATTTCATCTTTTTTTACCTGCTTGAATAGATCCAGTATGAATTTGGAAACGGAGAATTAAAGATCTTGAGTCATTATAGTCTATCACTATAAAGACAAAAGAGAAGAGCTGGTGTTATCTCTGAATCACACTTCACAGTGATAGACAATAAATTGCGGGAATTTCTCATTCCTTACTCTGCATGATTTTTGTAATGGCTTTATCTGTCACTTCATCCCTGGCATTCATTCTGTAAATAATTACCTTGTGACCCTTTGGTCCTTAGTAACTCTTTTCAAAAGCACAGCTAATCATTTTATAAAAAAGACAGTTAATTCTTGGCAAGTTTGTCCCTGAATTTTGCATCTGCAAATGCAAACACTGGACTTTAGCAGCAATAAATGAATAGCTTGGGTGGAATTGCAGAGCTGTGGCCATTTGGTTGGGAGCATTTCCCTTTCCTTTCCCACTGACACTGGTGTCTTGTGTGGAATAGATGTTGCTGTGAGACAGCATCAGGCATGGTTTGGTCTGCTCCATTTTTTCTCACATGCAGCAACTTGCTATTCCATGATTATAGGAATTTGTGTTAGCACGGGCTTGTCTTTGTGGTAAATTTTTGAATGAAACGCACACTGATGTCAAATCTTTGCTGTGACATTTGCTTTCATTTCTGTTCAGCCTGTTGCCACTCTGTACTGGTTTTAGAGAGGCTGAAGTTGGAGGCTTGTCTCACTCCCACACTGTGTTGGTACAGGTTGTTTGATTTCCCAGGAGTGGTGGCCACACTTAACAGCACTTCAGGAGGCCTGAGTGGTCTTCACAGCTGCCAAGAACAGATTTTACTTACTTTTGGTGAAGGCAATCACTACATCCACACAGCCTACTTTGCAACAGAACTAGGAATTACGAAATTTAATTTCCTTTTTCTTCAAAGTGGATGAGAATATAAGGCTTCTTGCTATCCCTCTTGGAGTTTGTGGGCTTGCTGTGCTAAATTATTTAGCTCCTTTAAGAAATGAGTGCAATCTGTAGTCCATGTCCACATTAAGCCACAGAGGAATGTTAATATCAGGCTTCAAGTCAGAAAAATGAAATGCTTCCAACTTGCTAACCAGAGACAGGATTACAGGGAGGGCTGTACCATATGGGCTTTCTCCACTTTTTATTTTTGTTCCTTGTTTCTTCTCTTGCTTCTCTCTGTGTTGCACTTAAACTGAGTGTAAGTCTTAGGGATACCTTGCACCTTAGACTCCTGCAAGTCCAATTATGTGATAAAAAATAAATTAAGCTGATGCATACAGAGAGACTGTTTAACTAGTATTTATTTTACTCCCCCTTCTTCTCTTTTGGTGTTTAGGTTTTGTGCTTAGAAGAAAATAAATTTACATAACCTATATATAGTATTTTTCTTTGCCTGCAGAACTTCAATGGCCACTGCAGTGGATCCAGTGGATCAAAGGCCTATTTGTGCCACTTTGATACAAACAGACAATAAATACACCTACATGTGGTTGTATAAAAGGTGTTTTGATTTTGTGCAAGTTGTGCTTAGATCCAGGCTATTTTAATAAATTGTGCAATTTAAATTTAGAGTAACCTTGCTGCTTTTCATTTGAGAACTAAAAGTCAGACTAACTCCTGTTTTTCAAAGCTAAGTTGCTTGTAAAGAGCAGCAAAATCAGAAATTGTTAATGTTGTGTTTTGATGGGTTTTGTCTCTCTCCATTTTAAAATACAAAGTCTACTACAGGAGCAACAGAGGGTCACAAGATTGCAAGTCAATTTTGACCTTTATTGCTCCAATCGTATGCTAAAATGTTAACATAAAAATGGATTAATCTGAGCAAGAAATATAGATGGTTTATTTTAAAGAAGAATTTCTTCTCAGCTCATGACAAAGTAAAATTTTCTGCAAAGCAATTTTTCACTCTGAAGTGCTACAAAGCAACTACTTTCTCTAATAGGTGTGGTTAACAAGAATCAGGCTATAATCTCATTAACAGCTGATAACCTCAGATATGATTCCAAATAAAGCTATCATCATGTTAAAGGGTGAGTATTTTATGCAGACTTATGGTGAAAGGTTGTAAAGTGATTATCAAAGTACTGTTTGGAAAGGTGAAACAAGAATAGCATGCCACAATTTTTAGAATGTATTACAGTGGATTTGTGTATAAAGCTGCAACAGATATTTTGCACTCCAAAACTTAATAGAGTTTTACTAGCCTTCAGCTCAAAGCTATTCTCTTGAGTAGAATTAATGACAAATAATATGTTAGAGGAAATAAACAGCCAGTCTAAACCAATCTATTATAGCACTGCTGCAACTGACAAAGGAAAATTTTACTTTTGTATAATGAAAGAATATGGGGTTCCAGTTGGTATAATTTCTTCCTCTATCAATGTAATTAGCAACACTTTTTGGGATACTGTGGAAGTTTAAACTCCTGATTTTTCTTTCAAGCTCATTTGAAACCTTTTGAAAAATACAGTAGTGCTGAACGACTAATGTTGACAACTGAAGCAGTGTTTGAGGTATAAGAGTTTTTCTGTTAAAAACCATTAGAAAATAAAAAGACGTGCCATAATATCTCAGTTACTATGTGCTGTCCAGCAGTGTGATTCCCAGGTAATTGTTTTCAAATCTTGTTTATCGATATGATCTGCCGCAGAGATGAAGGGAGAATGCAGGGGGCTGCTCACAGAGAGGCGTTCTTTTGTAGCCTTGTAATTCTGAGACACTGGTCAAAGAAGTCAGTCACTTCAAAGAAGGTTCCCCCTTAGCCTCCCCCTTTTTAGCCATAAATCTTACTTCTAAGTATTTTGACTGTTTCAGTCTAGTGTTTAAGCCCACACAGTGGGCACTGGAAAATAATCCTTTAATACAGAAAGAAAAGTCCCATTAGCTCATTTCCGGCAGCTATTCTGTATTTCAGATGAGGTGTTTTGCTGTCGAAACAAATGCAGTTATTCACAGACTGTGGCTGTGTGATTTACATCAAGGCCTATATTCAGTAAAGATAACAGATTTGCTTTCTTCATGCATGTGCCCACAATATAATCCTCCTTTGATACAACTTGAAGGAATATTTTCAGCATTTTGTAGCATTGATGTTTTAATGCATTAAATAGTGGAGAGGTTTTTTCCGTGCAAGTTCAAAAGTTCATGTTATGATCTTGTGTGAAGTATCTACTTGTGTAACTAAATGTGCCTGGTTGTGGTTTGGGATTGACAGTGTGTATGCTTTTTCAACTTTATTTTTCTTCTCTCTCTCTCCCTCTTCTCTTTTTTCTTCACTCTATGACACTTGGCTCTCATTGCTTACCTGCAGCCACTTTTCCTCCATTGCATTATCTCTGTTCATTACCTAATACGTGAATGGGACTCATTGAGCCTCTCTAGGATAGTTCTAAACTTCAAGAAACTGAACAAAGTTTTATTCTTACTGCAAGTCGGCAGGCATGGGTCTTGCTTCACTTGGTGCCAGTCTCGTTACTGGCATCCAGTGGGAGCAGGACTGGATTTTGTTCCTGTAAGGAGAAGGGCAGGTTGGCAGTTTAGAGTGGCCACCACGTTGTTAACATTTGAGATGTTGCAAATTCAGTGCTTCTTGTTTATCTTTCCCCTCTCCCCCAATTGTACATATTAACAAAACATTTTCTTTCCTGGTGGGACAAGGCATCCATGTATGTTGCAACCTCCTTATGTGAAACAAATACCTTTTTGACTTTTGTAAGAGTATGAGATAATGTGTACATTTTGGAAATCTGTAGTTATAACTCAGGTTTTCCAAGTTCCTGTTTTATTTGAAAGATTTTTACAATCTTCCATATATAATTAGATATATATTTTAAAAAATGAAGAACAATGGAAGGTACACAAGCATTACCACTAAGCAGAAATTGTAAAAATTCACTTGTATAAGCCATTTTAAAATCAGAAGAAAGGCAGGAGCAGAAATATCACACCTTAATTAAATAAGACTTTATTTTGCCGCAGTAACACACCTTCCCAGCAGGATCTCAGCTGAGAGCAGCATCCTGTGAGTCCAGGTAGGCAGCTTCCAGTCTCCATCTGACACCAGGGCTGTGTAATGAGTTGATCTTTCAGTCTCATGAGCAGTGTGGCTGTTTGCTTCCTAAGCTCCAAGTGCTCTCTTGTCAATGCTCCATTGCAAAATCCCAGTACAGAAGTGAAATTGCAGCCACCTCTTGAGGATAGGTATTTTTTCATTAAAGCAGGATAGATTATGTTTGAACTTTTGTGTCTTTCTTTTTAATCAAGTTTTATTGCGTTATTTAAAATTATACATAGACTGGCACCAGTGTGTGCTGCTGGATGTTTAACTAGTGAGAATGCTCTGGGGTATATAATTTTACTGCCATCTGATCCTTGGATCTGTTGGAGCTATTGATTCTGCTCTTCATGTTATCCTGTGTTTAGAACTTCTTAGTTTTACTAACTTCTTTCTTTGTAACATGAGAGAATAATGTAACATGCCGTAAGAAGTTTTTATATGGTTTTTACTAAGCGTATCATTCATTGTTTTTATAATGCTTTTGCATGCCCATCAATCACATTTAGCAGGAAATGCAACCTCTTAAAAATCGCTGTAGCTCTAGCAAGTCTGAAGGAGTTGAAAGCCTTTAGAAAGCTAACTAACTAGAGGAAAACTAAATGGCATCAATACTATGTTGCTACTAATTGTAGCCAGTAGGGTAAAATAGGGACAAAAGGTGAAGAATTCTGTCAAATATTCTCAGACATTTTTAAGTCACTTGATTATAATGGATTTTAAATAGTTGAGCTTTACAATAATGGTTAGGCTTTTCTGATCCTTGATTGCTAGGAGCTGTTCAGTGAAAATTTAGGCTGCAGGACCTTGTGCCTTTTCTGAAGGGTGGCACTTAAAGACCAGTTTTTGCACCAGGTATAAAAGAAAGATGTGCCAAAATATCAGAATGCTGGTCTTGGTCTTGCTTCTCTTCTTCTGAATGGCTTGTCCCATGCAGAAAACATAATACATAGAGATGCAATATTACATCCTCTTATACACGTTCAATTACAGAATGCTGTATTTTTGGGGGGGGGGAGAACAAAAAAAATTAGTGCAATTTGAATCAACTGGTTATTTCAGATGAAGCAATTTTGATTCCAACATAAGCTTTGTAATATAGGAATAATGAAGATGTATTCTGGGGAGTTCCTTTGCTTCCTGAGACCAGGAGCCTTTCCTGGGCTGTGATTTCACAAATGCTTTCCAAACCTGACCAACTGCTGTCTAAGGCAGAATTGCTCATATTTTTCCTTTTCTGTGCTGTGTGGTTCTTTTTTTTCCTCTCTGCTAGATGAGCTACTCACTGGACTCTGCTGTGAGCTATCTAAACTCACTAACCAAGCTGAAAAGGATCATACTCTCTTACTAAGTTAGGGAGGTGAAGTGGCTAAACCAGGAGGAGGTTCCAGCAGATTTTCAGAATTGGCACAAGACAAGTTGTAATGTGCTCTGGAATTAAGGAAGGGAGAAGAGATCAGGACCTTTCTCCATTCCTGGCAGAAGTGAGCTCTTAAATGAGATTGCCTCAGGTACAAAACTGCATCCTTGGACAGGTGCCATCCAGGCTCTTGGCTGTGTCTAATTTGAGGTCTTGCAATAACACAGCCAGGGTGTGAGAGGGTTGTAAATGGTTAACTGCTGTACCCTGCAGACCTGAACCCTGCCATGACAGAGAGGTGGAGCTGCTGCAGCCACCTGGCATGGTCAGGCAGCATTTCCCGTTTGGAAGGGAAAAGTACTGGAGTCTGGCATTTTGATTTGGTAGGTTGTTTTTTTGTTTGGTTGGGTTTTTTTTAACTTTAGAACGTGAAGTTCTACAAGGGGAGTGGTAACTCTGCCTTCATTACTGATATGATGTGGATTAAAACTGATCACAATGACCATGCAAGTGTAAGGTAGGTATGTCACTTTGTGCAGATGTTACCCCGAACTTGAATGCTTACACTATCTCAAAAAGAGTATC
The DNA here is from genome assembly GCA_013397375.1 of Toxostoma redivivum. Lineage (NCBI taxonomy): Eukaryota > Metazoa > Chordata > Aves > Passeriformes > Mimidae > Toxostoma > Toxostoma redivivum. Next base: position 796,571 of record VXBI01012226.1, on the reverse strand, counting down.
ATCATCATCATCAATATTTGCCTTAGAAATAGCTCTTGAATTACTGTGGGTATATGGAGTGATAGGTAAGGAAGTAATGGTTGAGGTGCTAATTTGCAGTTTGGGAAGTTCACATCTTGTCTGTGATGGAAACTTTGCTGGACACAGACTAACTAGAACCTACAGAAACACTTGGTACCACACTTGGTACCTGTGGACCTTGTCACAGAAGAGGACTTAGGTGCTGCCTGACAGATTTGTACCCACAAAATTGCATAGTTCTGTGGAGGCACAAAAAAATGTGTTTACTCTGAAGATGTGGTACTTGCAGGGGAGACAAGGAGGGAATAACAAGTGGTGCATGTACTAATCTCTATGTGCTTCAGAATTATTGAGTATGTACTCTCTTGGGTACTGTCACAAAGGAAAGGAAAGGGCAGAATTCTAACTGGTTTGAATTGAAGTTGTTATTTTGACTTTATTTAAACCTCTCTAGATGTTTTATTTGGACTACTGAAACCAGAAGCTGACCCAAGTTGGATACAGTGAAAACACACAACAACTTAGGTCAAAAAAGATCTGTTACAGCAGAGGTGGATCTGATGAAGAACACAAGTTTTCCTGGAAAGAGAAAGCTGTGATTAGATTGGGAAAGGAGAAATGCTAACCGAGATGGTTTTTTGATCTTTGGCCACTGTGTATTGTTGTCTGGTGACTCACAACAATTGTAGTAACAGCAGCAGTTGTCTTCTGACTTCGGTGTCCTAGAGAAGCCTTGGCATCTGCTCGTGCACACAGGTATGGGATCTAAAAGTTCTGTGTAGAATATTAGTTATAAAAATTAAATGAAATAGTAATTTGACTCCTTTCCCAAAATGTAGAGGTGAGAGTGTTAATAGCTTTATTACTGTTTGGATTAGGGAAATATTTCAATTCCTGCCTGCAAGAATTTTTAAGGAGATTTAAGTGCCTGAGGATGACACCTGTGTTTCAAGTAGTTGAAGACAATGGCCTTGTGGCAGAAGACTTCTTATTATGTAAAGGTTAAAACCCCCTTTCATCTGTCCAGAGATGAATTCAGCTCCTGAAAGGCTTTATGGGACTTCCTCCCATATCTGGGTGGGATACCGACACCCTGTTAGGCACAGAAATGCACCTGCATGAAACTCTCCCACGAGAGCACTCAAGGGAGAGAAAGCAGTTTCACAGGGAGAGAGATCTCCTGCTCTAGACACAACTCAGCTAGATGGAGATGGATTGATTGTGTCAGACCTCGTCTCCCATGCACTGTTGTTATTTTGACTCTTCCCTAAAACTGCAGGCCAGCACAGCACACTTGCAGCTGCCGTGCCACGCTGCGGTCTCTGCCCAGCCCAGGGTTGCATACTTCCCTTAGGTGTGCTGCTGCTCCTGCAGTGCCAGGAATGCTGGAGGGCTGCCAGGCACTGTTGGTAAATACAGGTTGCAGTTTGACATAATTGCTCTCTTCCTGGACTTCCAGAAAGTACGTACAAGAGCAATGAAGTGAAGGAAAGCGTTCTGCTTTAAGTGCATTTCGTATCAGATGATATTTATTCTTTTTTATGCTCCTTTGAATGTGGTACAGTCTGTACCTGCTGTCTGTCATAGAGGAGAGAGTCACGTACTTGGAAATGTCCTGAGAGTTATAATGGCCTTAATTATTTATAAGCTTTTCTTTACTTCTGGCCTTCAGATAAATTTAAGAAAGTGAAAGAATGCCCAGTGACTGGAGCATGCACCTCACAAAGCAGCTTCTGCCATATGGCCTCTTTCTCATGAAACACCAAGCACCTTGGCTTCCTTTGATCCCTTCAGTCTGTCTTTTAAAGTTACTAACAAACAAAAATCTTGACAGCCCCAGCTGACTTTGGGAGAACTAAGGAAGAATTTTTGTATTTCTGGCTTCTTTTGGTTTTATGTTTGGAAAACATGTAAAATATTACTTGATTGGCTTTCTGTGTGGTAGTGGTGTTTGACCTGATGTCACTGTAATGTCTTGTAAAAACAAACAAACAAAACAACAACAAAAATCCCAAAACAAAAAAACCCAAGAAAATTACTGGTTTAGAAAAGCACAAATTTTTATCTGCATCAAGTAACTTAAATTCCTAGGGAGAGTTTCTATTCTATGCAGAAACTAACAAAGTTTTCTTAAAAACCAGAAGCAATTCTATGCTGTGTATCACAGTGTGGATCTGACCTAGTTCTTCATGCAGGAGTGGCCAGTGAAGAAGGGCAGTTGCTAATGTCACTAATAGGAAGCACTAATGGATCAGCCTTTTCCTCCCTAAACCATTATAGCTCTGTCATCTTGAAGATGTTTGTTTGATCCCCAGCATGGTGCTTTCAAGATACTCTTGGTTGTATGAGTTATGCCTTTTTTTCTCCCCTACCTTTTGGTACATGATCAGCAGTATTCTATGACTGAACAGTGGGGAAATGGTACCTCTTGAAACCCATTCTGTACAGAGAAGGATTTTTTTGCAAGAATGATCCCTCCTTGCAAGATGTAGTGGTGCTGTGGAGGAATCAAATGCTGTTGGAGAGATCCATACCTCTGTGTCTGCTGCTTTTGCACAGAGAGTGTGCTGGTGAGGCTTCCAGGCAAATAGAGATGTTTCTCTTCTGTCACACATAGAGAAAGAGATAGCTAAGAGTGTCTTGAGCTGAGGTATATGTGGTTTTCTTTAAGCTGTTTGCTAGTGAAGGCTCTTGGGAGAACTTGTGTTGTGCTTGGCATGAGATTGTGGATTAAAGGTTTAGTATTCTGTGTCAAGTTTGAAATTTGTTTTCATTCTTTATTCTGTTTTCCCATTTTTGGTCTTCCACATTCCACAGCGATTGACTTTATCCATATGGGTTTTTCAAGTAAATGCCATGAAAAATCTGGTTCCATTGTCTGTGATAGCAAAGGAACTGTCTTGTTGTTCAGTTTTTACTTGATCTGATGAAATAGGGGAATATAAAATTTTACCAAGAATCCACAAAGATATTGCACCTCTTTGTTTTCGTACTGATGAAACTGCATTTAGGATACTTCTTTTTTTTTAGTAGCTGTTTTCTGAGAAATGGTTGAAGGACTTTAAGGTTTTGTGTGTGTTTTGTAGGCCTACAAAGTATGTACTTTAAACATAAGGAATTTCCACTTAGCAGAATGTTTAAATTCCAAAGCTTATGCTCTAAGGACCTTGTTTAATTCAGCATACTTCTTAGAATGAGCTTAATTTGCAAAGAGCAATTGATACACAAAAAGAAAAAAGTACCCAAAGGAGCCCAGTGTAATTTCTCTTCAGAAAAATAAATTCTTAATAGAAAATGTCAGTTTAAAAGATGATGTATCTTTTAAACATCTTTTAAAAGATTATGCTTTCATACCTGAAGTGCTCTTAATATAAATCCTTTGTTACATTAGAACAAGTTCGTGGTTATCTGATAAGCTGTTTATAGGCTTGCATTAGTTTCACTGGTTTGGTTTTGTTTTAAGTGGAAGGGTGAATTTCAGGAAGGGCGTGTTGTGAATGCCTGCACAGTTGGGATGACTTTGTTAGGGACATTGCTTCTCCCAGGCAACCTTTAAATGGGGAAAGGAGATCCTTCATTTGGAAGACCAAAACATTTGTCTCTCAATGGCATCTTTTTTTCAGTCATTTACAAAATAACCATGAGTAAAAATGAATGGTCCTGATGCTTTTAAGATGATGTGAACATTGAAGAACCTAGTTTTACCTTTTGGTGCCTGTGACTGGTCTTTGAGATCTTTCTTAGTAACCTTAACAAAAAGCCCACTGAGAAGTTGGTCAGACACCCAGAATATGTGTAAATAGAAAACTCAGACACCTGCATTGATTTGAGAATTAATAGTTTTTACAAGCTAGGCTAATCTGAGCTGGTTTTAAGTGTTTCCAGCCTTGCCATCCCATTTAATTTTTTAACTGGAAACTAGTTTAAGTGACCTTTCATGTGAGAGAAATATCATTGGGCATTCATTCATTTAAGTTAAATGAAAAAGTAAGCCAGTCCATATTACACAAAGTGCATCCATTAACCCATTTGTACATCTGCACCTTGAGAAAATGGTGCTGGCTGATTGACCTCAGCAGAATTAAGGAAATCCTGTTCCTTTACTGCTTTTGAAAAGCAGGGGAAATACTGGCCTTGTTTTCCTGAGTGTATGATACAACTTAGAGCAATTAATGTCCAATCCATGTTGACATTTCTGGTATACAGGAGCTGCTGAGTTCATTCCAGAATAGCATGTTTGCACACACACCTTCTGGGATGGCTTGTCCAGCTGTAGCTGTACCTGGACAGCAAGGCCAAACACTTGGAGTTTTTTAACTAACATCCTTAGTTAATGGCTACTGCCAGCTGTACAATTACTGTACAGTTTCCTTGCTCTTCAAGGAAATGTGTGCAACTAACAGTAATGAAAGATAAAAGTATTTTTTGAAATTGAATTGGCTAGCTAAAACTCTCCATGTGTCCAAGTTAAAATAATCTGCGAAGCCAGAGACTGAACAAAAATGCTGTTCTTGATAAGATGTAGTCCTCCACACCCTTCCCTCTCTGTAATTTCCTTTCATTCTTCCCACTTTTCAGATTCAGGCAGTAGTTTCAGATATGTTATTCAGCAAGGTAGTTGGCGAGTAGTTGGCCAAAGGTTAAAGCAGCAGCCTGTCCTGCATGGTTTAGTACCAGGTCTGCAGCCATTCTGAGCAGTGTTGGACAAGCTGGTGAATGTTTGTTCCAATTCCTTTTCTGTGAGTCTTGGGTAACATGTCCCTGACTCATCAGATTGTTGTGAGGATGTATTTATATGTCTTTGATGGCTTCTGATGTTAGAGCAATGCAAGGTATAACAGCTCTCTCATGCAATTATGTGAAAATAATACATTATGTCTGTACCCATGAAAGCTAAAAATGGGAGATTAAACCACAGCAGCTAATTTGATAGGTTTGTTTGCATTTCAGTAAGGTAGCAGTGCTCCTTCTCAGTCTCTAGGCTTTTCTCTGGTGATGCTGGTAGACTACCAGGCTAGTCACACACCTAACCAGTGGTTTTCTGTTTGTGTGGGGCTTTTTTGATTTGTTTAGTCTGTGTTGCTCTAACTCCCTAATGAATGTCAAGTTGTACTGGCTTTGGAAAATACACTTAATGTAAAAATGTGATAGTTATTTTTCTAGTGTAATGATAACCACTGGAGTCAATCGGGCAACTTTTAATAATCTCCATAGCAACTAAATTCAGTAAAAAGTGAAAAAAACTGATTCATGCAGTTGTGTGCCAAGGGATATGTGTGGGCAATGTACTATCTGTTTGAAATGTCACACTCAGCTGATTCATTCAAATGATGCATACACTGCTGGCAGTGCCTTCCCTTGATTCTCTTAAGAAGTAAGGCCATGGGATCTAATTTTTCATTTGCAGTACTGTTGGTTAAGAGAAATGGACTCTTAAATGTCATCTTTAGTGTTCCTCTACTTTTTCCTCCAGAATATTCAAATAAAACCAAGAAGACTGGTAGCAAGTAATTTGCTATTTGCTTCATTCCTCTCACCACAGGGAAAGTGGCATTTTGGAGCTGGTTATGTCAGTGCAAATACTTTGTTTTAGTTCATCTTGAACCTGCTCTTAACTAAACTTTTTTCGTTTGTTTCACTTTAAAAGAAGTGGTTCTTGCAAGTGAGGATCACAACATCTTAAATGTCATCACTTCTGTATCTCTAGTTCTTCTGTCTACTTGGTGTTTTGGCTCAGCAGTTTCATATATTCCTGATAAATTTTAGGAGTACCAATTAGAAACAAGATCTAGAATATGTGTTCTCTTCCTCCCGCTCGGTGTTGCCCTGGTCTCTGGCAGCCGCGTTCCTGCCGTCACTCATTCCACCTGGAAGGGTGAAATACAGAATTGCTTTGGAGCTGGGAACCAGCAAAATGCGAGGAGGAGGCTCCTCTGAAATGGCTCGGATGCTTCTTGCTTTTCACATGCATATTTTAGGTTTGATTTTTTCGGAGGTGCTGAGTGCCTGCATTTCCTGCAGCCAGCCTTCCTTCTTTCAAGATCGCACCTCTTTTCAATTCCTTAGCTTCTTAAACTAGTTTTCAAAGCTGGCCCGAGGGCATGAAAACTCAAAGATTATGTTATAGACCCCTGTTGGGGGGTTAATGGTGGGAGAGTTAGCACCTCTGGATGAGTGCCCTGTAGAGCTGCTGTTTGTGCCGAGCCTCTCAAAGGACGGCTTTGCAATTAAACCCGCGCTTTAAATTCAGCGCCAAATCAGTATTTTGGGAGGTTCCTTGTATAAGGTGTTCATCTGGGGTGCGTAGTAAGTGCCCGGCAGTCCTGTGTGTGGAGGTTATGTTTAAAAGCACGTTTATTTCATGCTTTTAAATGTGACTCTAACTTTTTTCCTGAACTTCAGGAACACGTTGTTTCACACTTCAGTGGAACTCCAGTGCGCTTACCTGTGTGTGTTTTGCAGGAATCGCTCGGAGCTTGCCCCAGGAATGGACAGCCACCTCCGCTTCTGGAGGAGAGTAGTGCCGGCTGAAGGAGCCTTCCAGGAGAGCGGACAGCTGTGCTGATAGCCGTGGGAAGAGCCCAGGGAAAGGGCGGCCCTGCCGGCTTCCAGCCATGCCTTTCGGGCTGAAACTGCGGCGGACCCGGCGCTACAACGTGCTGAGCAAGAACTGCTTCGTGACCCGGATCCGTCTGCTGGACAGCAACGTGATCGAGTGCACGCTGTCCGTGGAGAGCACGGGCCAGGAGTGCCTGGAAGCGGTCGCTCAGAGGCTGGAGTTACGCGAGGTAAGGGAGCCCGGGAAGAACTATGTGCCCCTGGATAATCCCTGGATAATGGGCACGGCTTTAGCTCGGGCAGCCAGCGTTCGAGTCGTGTTGTCCTCGGCGCTGGCCAGGGATGATCAGCCCTGGAGCTCGGGCAGACAGGCTCTGATGGTGGACAGTGACGGCAGAGCGGCGCTCGGGGCTGTGCGCATCCAGCACAGCTTTGAGAGCTCTGTGGAACACGAAGCTGCTTTTCCTAGAAAGCCAAGAGTGGTACTTCTTGAGCCGGGATGCCAAAGGTCGAGTTACACTGATGACTGAGTTATGCAAGTGGGAAGGAGACTCCCAGCTTTTAAACATCCCCCTTCATATAAATACTCTTGTCACTATAAAACTGACATAGGCATCAGTAACAACTCAGTTGTGTCCCACCAGTAACAGTTGGAGGATGGTGGGTTTTTTCTTTCATTTGTTTCGTTTAATATTTCACATCTGAAATCCTGAAAGGCTTCTTGTACATTCCCAATGCTTCTGGAAAAGTTGAAGAAACCAGTCTTTATTCAAGCCTGAAATCCTTTATTTTCTACTTCTTGCTGTAGACGTTAGTGTTTAAGTGTTGAATTCTTCATAGAAATACCTCTGCAATGTGCATGGCACAAATGAGCTGACTGACTGACTTTTCTTACCTTCTCTGTGTATCCTACATGCTTCTACACTTTTGCAAATTGTAAGTGGAAAACCATTCCCTGGAAGTTGCTCTGTTATCATCTTGCTGTCCTGGCTGACACTTTCTGACAGCACAGCTGGCAAATTAAAAATCTTGCAGTGTTTTATGCAGTTGGCCCGTGGTAGTGGGGGCAGCTGGAAGGTAGCCTACTAATAGCTACAATATCTGAAAACTAAACAAAAATTCTTTTTTATTCTTTTTTTTATAATTATAAAGAATGGGAGAAGAATTTCACTCTATGTGTGTGGGTCCAGAATAGGCTGGAGAATGTGTAGGCAGGAACAGGGCAGAGGGAATATTGCAGTGTTTTTCATACTTGGGTGGGTTTTTGGGGTTTCTTTTTGTGTTTTTTTGTGAGATTTTTTGTGTTTTATTTGGTTTTGTTTTGTTTTCTAATATGAATTTTAGCAGAATCATCTCCCCCCTTTTACTTATAGAGATGAAGATTTATCAATAAATAATTTTTCCCTTCTTTTTTCTTTCTGTTGATGATGCCCTAAGGTGTCCTTAGGGAAGAGCCTAACTTCTCTCGTTCGTTCCAATGCAGAAAGCAGTGAAATGAATGAAGTGATTCTCCTCATGTTCCTTGTGAGCTTATCTAGTTGGTGCAGCAGAAGTCTGGGGCCTCCTGGTTCTCTCTAGAGATCCACCTGCATTTGCAAATAATAGCTCTGTCAGCAGATTAGTGTTCTTTTCCACAAAGCATTTAGTGATTTCAGAAAGTGTTTTGTTCCACTTTGGAACAAAGCCTGAAGTTCCAAAATTTTCCAGAGAAATCATATTAGACAGTAGAGTAGCAAAGGAAGCTGTTTTGGTCAGTGTTCAGTTCTGTGGGGGATTTCTATTGCTTTGGAGTTTTTTAATTTTCAAAATTATTTCTGTCATGCAAAAAGAAATATGTCAGCACAAAAAGTTTGTGTTTCAAGATAAAAAAATATTTTAACAACATAGAAGAGAATGCTTTGATGTTATTGGAACGCATTCCCCTTCTTTCATCACCCTCCCTGCTTTTTTTTCTAAACGAGGTTTTGGCAACGTTTAACTGGTTTTGTAAAGTTCAGATTTCAACAGTACAGCATTTTTTGACAGAAGTGGTGTTTTGAGGTTTTTTTTAGGAGAGAATTACCTACCTCTTTCAACTCTGAGAGGGTCTCCATGTATCCTCTTTTGCTCCTTGGATGAGGAGCAGTTGGAGCTAGCAAGCTTGGAGGTGCCTGGTGCTATTCTTTCTTTCAGATCCCAAATTCAATTCTTCTTCTACCCCTGTAATTTTCCTGCCACTGTTTGTAAGGATAATGAAGTAATTTGCTGACTGTCCCCTTTCCTCTCTAGGTTTACCATGGTTTTTGAACTCACTGTCCAGACAAATTCTACTGTGAAGGGTCAAAAATATTTTCACAAAGCTCAAATTTCTACAAGATTTATGCAACTGGATAGCTGAGTAGAGAAAGTGTACTGAGGCAAAAATCCTTGCAAGCATTCGTAACAGAGAGAGACTTTTAAAATTCCCTGAGTGCAGCAAAAACTGCAGCTGGCATATGCCTTTTCTTAGAAACCCTGATTTGTACGCTGTGATGTTCAAGTAAGGATAAACCAACCTTCATTAAATCTCATGCTACAAAATAGTGCTAAAATCCTGTTTGTCTCCTTCATGCAGTCTCAGGTAATACCTCAGTTTGGTCTTATGTTCAAATAAATCCCAGGTGTACCACAACATTTACCTTCAAGTTAGGAACGCATCCACGTCTCACTCAATCCAATTCCTTAGAAATAAAAAAAAACCTGTCAAACCCTTCCTGCTAAAAAGCAAAACTCTTTGAGATTATGCCTTGTTGTGAGGGACTGTCGATCATACCACACATGACTGAAAAACAGTATCTAATGGATTATGCATATTTCTGTTTGATCTCTGGGGAATGCAACTCCCTGCCTGACTGACTCAGGGTTCAGGAATAGGTCAGTAGAAAGTGGAGCCATGTAACTACTGTAAAATCTGGTTTTATCCTTTTCAGCAAAGCTCTTGACAAAGCATCAGGTCTTCTACTTGAACAGTTACCAGTTCCAATAAAATGAGCTCTTATTCCAGCATTATGTAAAAGGTAAAGGTGAGAAGAGGGGAGGAAGGGAGAGGAAAGACAAGGTCAAAAACGTCATTTTATAATCTTGTATGTATGTGCACAGGTTATAAAAAGGATTTTCCCCAATATAATGGCATTTTTCCATTCCACTTCCAGACTAAGTGAACCTGCTTGAAGTAGCAGAGTAATCTATACAAATCTGTTGGGAGTCTTCATGTTTCCTTCTCCTTTTTGTTCTTCTAAATCCACTTTCTAAAATGTTAAAATTTTAGGTGGTATGCTCTGATGTATTGTAAGTGGGGGAGAGGGCAAGAAGGTTCTTCCCAACCAAAATTATTCTTGCGAGCTAAATTTCACAATGGTATGTCCATCACTGTGGTCCTGTAAGCCCCAAACCAAAGCAGAAGGTTGGTGAGCTGAGCACCACAGGCAGGTGCTGTCCACTGTGCAGAGGTGGCCTTTTGCTGCTCTTCTGACCTTTACTTTGGTGCCTCTTTAAGGCACAACTGAAACCTGGGGTTTTGCAGCCAGGTTGCCTCCAAGGGTAGCTTGGTTTGACTCGTCTTGCCAGCAAAGCCAAGATGGGGTTCAGGCAGTGCTTGGACAAAAGACCTTCTATGAATAATTGGCTGCTGTAAATGGCACCTTCCCCTTGGTTCAAGTGCCCTGAGCTTAATGTTTTTTGCCTGGAGAAGCTGGAACTCCATCTTTTTCTCAAGGATAAATATTTAGTTGACTGCTTAACCAGATACTTTAACAAATGCTGAGCTGGGCTTGGTTTAGTCATTTTCTGTCACCTCCTGAGGTTGACAGTTCTACTTGTTTGGTCCAATGTAAAGGCAGGGGGAGTTCTGGACTTGGGAGGATAGCTAGGGCTAAGTCCAAAACAAATAATATGCCTTCTGAACTGGCAGTTATAATGTCACCTATTTTAAGACTTCCCAGTGCATTTTTTGTATGTCCAGTGATCTGACTCACCGTATTTTGAGAATCACGTTTTCATTAGGGCACCCAAGTGCTCTGGTTCTTGTTTGCTGCCTTAGCAGAAGACCACAGCTCCTGGAGGAATGTAAACTGATTTCCTTGTACCACATGTGAAGTCATGTGTGGTTGGTAAGACAAATTTTAAAACCTCGAGGGTAATATGTGTTACTTCAGAGCCTGCCAGCTGTAGATGTAGATATTGATTCCATGGAAATCTGGGTGAATCATTTTGTGCTGATGGACAAACAGACCAGCTTTTGGAATCAACCTAGTTTTCAATCAGCTGCTTATAGATAGGAGATGTCATTTTTTTATAGGCTTAGCTAATTTTTGGGGTGCTTTGTGGACTCACAAGGCATGACTCACCTTCTGGAGAGCCAAATGCCTTCTCACAGCATGCTGAACTTGATGGTCCAGCTGTTTCCAGTCCCATCTTCTTCTGTTCCTTTTTGGGGATTACTGATATTCCTAGGGGCAGGGTCTCTTCAGGCATGCACAGAAGTGGCCACAGAAGTCCCCCATTGTGAGTTCTTTAAAAACACATTACATTTTCAAGAAGTAAAGTTGCTGGCAACAGGGAAACACAGAATTGCTAGGTTGGAAGAGACCTTCAAGATCATCGAGTCCAATCCATAATGAGCTGATGTTCAAATAACTGTGTGGGTTGTCACTCCAAAGTGCATGAATTTGTGACATGAGCTGTGCTCTGCAGTCAGTTCCTGTGCTCCAGCTGCAATAGCTTGATCCTCTCCAGGCTTCTTTCCAGGAAAATAGTTGTCTTTTAGTTGTGCAAAATGCATGCTGCAGTGTTTGCTCCACAGTACCTGCTGTAATCTAGAAGCTTCAACACTGTATTTCATTTACCTCTTGTTCCTTGGAAATACTTCTGGATTTGGTACTTCAGGAGCCTTTCTACTGCAGCAAATCTAAGCTTGTGCTGTCTCCCAGCCCCCATTCAAAGGAGAGGGACTGTGCTCATTTGAGCTGTTTGATTGCAATACCTTAATTCCTTCAATAACTCTTTTAGACTTCAGAGTCTGAATCTTCTTCGTTGCTAGATGTTTTACAAGTACTTCACACTTCGAATTTGGGTTCTAGGTGTTGTGAATGTTTACTTTTTCAAGTAATGTGGAAGCTCTGTTTTCACATCTCCACACTGTTTCTTGATGTTGATGATTTCCATGTGTGTTAAAAGGTTTCCCTTAAGAGGTGGTAAAATCACTGTTGTTTTCTGCCTTCACATTAATTCCTTTTCTCTGCTGCCTCCACTGTCTCTCCCACCTTCATTTTAATCTAATTACTACCATGGTGAAGTCATCAGAAAGAACTTTTTATCCACTGGTGACTACAAAGGGAGAGTAGAAATATATCAGGGAACATGTGTGAGGTTATTTTTGTTTGAAGTTTATCCTGTGGGACATGCTGACTTCTTGATTTATTTGTGCCTTTGATTGATTGACTGATTTATTGAAGATACCTTTAATTTCTAGGAGGAAATACTACAAAAGAACAAGTTTGCTTCACTGTACCAGACTCAGCAGTGTTCAAGCTGTTTGTCAGGCTTAATTGAGGAATCAAGTTGAATTAGTTATCACCTTAGTTAAATGCTAGTCTGGATGTTGTCCAAAGTTGAAAATATGTATGTAATGAGACCCTAAAGTAAGTACACCTGTGCCCCCATTCAGAGTTTTGCATGATTGTCTCTTGCATGCCCTCAGCTATAAAATAGTTGGAGCAGTATTTCCCCTGCTGGTTTGTTGCCATTTGTAAACATTTAAAATTTTTGGTATTGTATTACTTGTCCTTGTGTTGAGTGCTAAGTCATGGTGTGTGCAATGGTTTTTATAGAAACATCCCTACCAGCATGAAACCGGCTGTTCATGGTGGATTTTGCAGTTTAACATCTGCAATTTGTCTGCTACAATGTTTTTCACTTTCTCTTCAGATCTGTAGTCACAGTACTTGATGTTTAAGTGCTTTTCAATAAAATCCTTCATGATGGATTGGCTATTCCCGTCAGCTGCTTTATTGCCACTTTGTAGCTCAAGTTCTGAGCACTGTTCTGTGTTAATTCACCAGCAGCGGTCCCAAGTGGCAGGAAGCAGCTGAGGTTCCCAACCTGGTATTCCTGTAGAGCCTAGAGCAAACAACTTGTGTGACATTCTAAGTGTATACTTGTCCATCATAAAACCTTGTGAGTGCATTAAAAATAAGAAGAGTAAACAATTCTGTGTTGGGTAAATGGTTCTGGTATTGGTAGAGGTATTTTGACATATGCATGTGGGTTTGCATTCTTTTTTGTTCTAGTTGGGAGAGTCCTTGTCCTTTGTATGCAGTGAGCCTGATCGAAAGTCTCATGAAGCCTTTGCACTTTAATTCAGACTTACTGCTTGCTGTCTGTTCAACACAGATGTCCCTTAAGAAAACAAAGACTCAGGCACTTTCTGTAAATCATTTATGTCACCTGTGCCACAATGTCAGGTAGAGCTCTTTAGTATGCATTTGGGAGAGATGGTGGGAGGCAGATAGTGCTCTGTGAAGTATATTGCAATATTAATTTGTCATTGTCTTCAAAATGTCCAACAAAAAAGTGCAGTAAAAAAGAAGTTACTCTGATTTTGCATATGGAACAATGTACACAATGCCATCTGTTCCTACTTGCATTTGTGACATTGTGTGAGTGATCTAGCTGGCAAAGGTAAACTGACACTCGCGTGTTTCTTTGTCTAGACTCACTACTTCGGCCTTTGGTTTCTCAGCAAGAGCCAGCAAGACCGCTGGGTTGAACTGGAAAAGCCTCTGAAGAAGCAGCTGGACAAATTTGCCAATGAGCCTTTGCTTTTCTTTGGGGTAATGTTCTATGTGCCCAGTGTTTCCCGACTGCAGCAGGAGGTAACAAGGTATGTGCTTCCCTCTGTTCACAGTGCTGTGATAGAGCTGGGTGAGAATGGGACTGTGACAGAGCATTTGAGAGAAACAGGTGCTCTGTTTCGGGCGTTCAGTATTTGCTCAGGTATCATCTGGTTATTTCCTTTCCTGATGGTTGCCCAAATGGGAAAAACTGGGAGAAGTCACCACTTGATTATGTCTGCTTGGGAAGAAAAAAAAAAAAAAAGCTGTCTTACTGAATGATTGTGCATGACCAGCTACAGGGAAAAAATGGGAGTAATGGTTATATGATTAAAAATCTGACATAAACTTTAAAAAGGACCATGGTTTTTCTTCTGTAACTTTCTACTGATGAAAAGGAAGCCACAGTCAAAGGAACTCTATATAGAGTTTTAGTTTATTATTCTTAAGCCTACGTGTGCTTTGGTGAAAGTGAACTTTGGCATTTTTTTTCCCCAGGTTTTGCTCATCCCACTCTTGATTTTCCTTTATGCTTCACAAAAAGATTAAAACTGTTAAGAGGGCATTAGTCCTTTAATTATGATCAGGGCGTACCTTTGCAAACAACTTCAGTGGGAATTGCTCCTTTATTTAGAGCCCTGTGCTGCAGTTGTAACAATACAACTGTTTTGAGGGGCTATTTTTGTAAACCACATCACTGTGTGGTTTTTGCACATCTGTGCTGTATTGAAATTTAATAATACAAAAAAGAGAGTGTGGAGAGAAAAAAAGCCCACCTCACCTAAAAAGGGCTGCAATTGTTTTCTTTTTAACCAAAATTATTTCATTTAACTAGTCTGAGCAAAGTTGTGTGAGCACAACTAAAGGTAAAGCCTGGAATAAGTGGGTGAAGACTTCAGGGTGGCAGAAGCCTTGCCACTGAAAAAAACCTGCTGTTGCTGAAAACCTGGAATTCACCACATGATCATAATAGCTAGGAAAAGAGATATAAATAATGAAGAAAGAATGGCTTTAATTCTAGAAGGGATGCAAGATATGAAGCAGTTTTTTATACTGCAGATTGTGTATTTTAAAGGATCTTTATTTGACAGTGAACTGGAGAGTTGGCATTGGTAGGATGTGAAAAAGTTGTGTTTTGAATTGGCAGCTGTCAAGCCATCCTTTGACTACCGTGTGTGCTGAATTCTTGCCAAAGAGTGGGATAAAAGCATCATAAAACTTCAGTTTCTCTGAGAACAGACCAAACACTGATGCTTGTCTGTCTGTGTGTTCCTGCTTTGTAGGCACTGGGAGAGGGAAGCCTCAGCACCTTTTCCTTCAGGATTATTTTAACGTGCAGACGGAATGTCTGAAATGTTGTGGTGCCCAATTTGTCAGCCCAATCCTGGCCTAGTTGTGTGCAAGGAAGCATTGTAGCTACTTGGATGCTATTATTTCTTCAAGCTGCAGCCTGCAGTGCTGATTGCTCATTCATAGCTCACCTGCAGAGGTATATTTGCTCATTCTGCCCAGGTTGGTAATAACAAAGCATTTCAGTGACAATTGAACTTCACAGCACTCTCAATTGGAGTGGCTGCTGAATTGTTTTTCTTTCTGAAGTGATTGATAGCATAAGCTGCAGAATCTTACAAGTGCCTTTTATGTTTCTTTAAAGGTGTGTAGCAAAGCCAGCAGTTTATTAGAGGATTTCAGATATAAAATAGCCTGTTAAGATTTCCTTGTTTGTTTCATGGAGTGGAATTGCTGCACTGTAAATGGTGTGATGGCAGCAAACCTTCAACTGTGCAATAGCTAGATTCATATTTGAGGCAACGTGGGGACCTGGAGGATTCTTCTGAAACAACTGGCAGAGAAAGGCTTAGTTTAAAACCTGATAAGATGCACAGATGGATGTGGGCTTATAGGGGTTTTTTTTGGCTCTTAGTAAATTGATTCAGCATTTGTTTTTATTTTCATACTGGCTGCTTCTAGGATTAGACTTGATCATGATATGATTACATGTGATATTGAGGTAGGCACTGGACTCACCCACTCAGTGCCTATGTATTTGACTCATGTTTAGGTACAAATGACAAATCTGTCTGAAATGCAGAACTTGTGATGAGACATTTCATCCCCTTCTGGGAGGCTGCAGAACCACTGCAAACAAACCCAACCCCAAAACACAACCTCCACCAAAGGCTGAAGATGCAGAGGTGGTGACAGTACTGCCAGCAGTGAACCTGTCACCTTTGTAACCTTCTCTAAGTGGAAACATCTCCAGCCCTGAGCTTGCCTGGCTGTGTTTGGAGTTGGAGGTGAAACCCATCTCTCAGCAGCAAGCTTTTAGTTAATTGTAGACTCCAGGGTTTCCAGGGTTGATTAATATTCCTTGAAGATGATGAAGTCTTCTGAGAGTGCTTCAGCAAACACTGACATAATGCACAAGTATTCAAAATCTAGGAAGTTGGTTTCCTGAGCTGGTTTGCTCTGCCTCTGATCTGTAGGATTATAGACTTGATAGCTGGTTTTGAGAAATTTGTCACCAAATTGAATATTCCTTCCTTTTCCAGTGACTGCAACCTCCTCTCACATAATGTCATTGTAGAAAAGGAAAATGATGCAAGTCTTTTGGGTTCTGTTGGTTGAGAGGAGCATTACTTAGGGTGTTGGTCACTGGCTCTGAGACAGTGTTCCTTAATAATTTCATTTGAAAGATCATCTGAAAGATCTCTTGAAAACAATACGTGAACTTTTCTGTGTTTGGCTGTTGTTTGGTGGTTGGGACCAACAGGAAGAATCCTGATACCAACAGGACAATATTTATAAAATTATAACTCTTTAACATCTTATCATTACTGCTGGAAGTAGAAAATGCTAATTATGCCTCCAGGCCCTTGGATTTTAACTGCCTGCAGGTGTTGGTAGTGGTCAAGAGCTTTGTGGTTTCTCTGGTAACCTCCTGTATTGACAAGCCAAGTGTGGAGGCAGAAGTAAGGGTGAGTAACACTGCCCCGAGCACTGTGTCCCAGTGCTGGACAGACTCAGTGGAAACCTGTCCACACAGGACCTGCTGGGAGAGGAGTGGAATAGCAGTGGGGTGAGAAGCCAGTGCTGTCCCTCACAGGCTGTCACACTGTGGGAAGGTCAGATGATTTACTCAAGGGAAATGCAAGCAGCAGTCGCTGAGTGGTTGAGGCTGGAAGGTGTCTCTGGAGGTTGTCTGCTCAGAGCAAGGTCAGCTAGAGGAGATTGATCCAGGACCATTTCCCATTGGGTATGGAATATATTCATGAAAGGAGAGATTCCACACTTACTCTGGGAAATCTGTTCAGCCACCCTTGCAATAAAGAAGGGGGTTTACATTTAGAAGGCGTGTCATGTATTTGTGCCCAAATGACCCCATAATTTCAAGTTGTGGACTGATGCTGAATGGGTGAATGGGTTACCTGGGCTGACCATGTAACTGGTTATTTAGGACCTGTAGAGCTGCAGGCACCTGTCACATAAACACAAGTACTGCCATGTCTTCATGTGGGATGCCTATAGTTAATTTGTAAGAGGTGTTTCTGATAATATGAGAGCCTGTGGTAGAAGAAAATGAAAATACAAGACTGCCAGAGCAGTTTATTTAGCTCTTAAGCTCTTTGAAGCCAACTTCTGCGACCTGCAAGAAAAGACGAGGTGAAGAGTACTCTGGGGAGCACATTAATTGTTTTAGTAGGTCAGATCTGACTCTGGCTTGCAGTCCTTTCCTTCTTTGCTACACAACTGACACTTGCTTAAAGATGAAAATATTAGCGGTGTAGAGTTTTTTTTCTCTTTGGATAAAGTTAATCACTGAGACAGGGTAAGAAGCACCTGCAGGACATTGTCAGTCTTGTTCCATTTGTGGTTTTGAATGCAAATGCTGGGGCTACTCAGGGCAGTCATGTTTCCTGACCTGGGATGGGTGCTTCCCAAGGATGTCCCAGGGAAACACATAGAAAGCAGTCACCAGCTGTAGAGTACCTGTTTTTCTTTCTGTTAGTGGCCGTGATATAAATATTATTGTCATGCCTTACTTTCAGTGCAAAAGCATTGTACTCTTGGCATTAAGCCTTTTCCTAGGAAAGCCATTTCCTACCCTCCAGACCTCTTATTTCACTTCCCTTTCTACTCAGTTTATTTTCTCTTGAATTGAGGCTCCCATCTGTATATATTCCCTGATCTTAATTCCTGTCTTAATCCTGTCTGTTCCAAGATCTCAGGGATTCCAGCATCTCCCTGGCCACTGGTCATGGCATTCTACTGGTCCCCAGTCCCACAGATGTTTTCCCTTTTTACAGATTAATTAAAACTCCATGATAATGCCTTTAGTTGTCAGTAGGAGTTTTCACCATGTTATTATTTCTACAATTTGAAAAATCCTAGAAGAATTTGTGATAAACATAATTTAAAAACCAAAACAAATAACAACAACAACCAAAAAACCCTTCTTCAGACTCAATGGCAGTTACAGCAGGAGTAATTTGGGTGGGAGTATGGGGATTGGCACATTAGCAAAAAGCATTTTTCATGGAAGGCTACTTAGACAACCTCTTTTTAGTCATCCAGCTGTTCTCAGTGAGCAGCCATCACAGATGGAGATGCTGCACATGCTTTTGGCATATTTAAAGCACCTGGGATCTGCATACTGTCTGATATAAAGCAGTCTTTGTGATGCCCTGTAGAGTAGATATTTGCATAGATTAGACATATAAATCTGCCTTTTATTTTCTGCTAACTCCTCAGAGAAGGGGCATCCTTTCAAGCATTTATTTTTAAAAAAATTCTTTGTACAGTGTCTAAAGTAAACAAGCTTGCTTTCACTGTGCTCTTGTTCCAAAAACAGAGAACCCACACGCTCTTGTGGCTTTCTGAAAATGTGGGTGCAACGCTGCTTTCTGCACAATTATCAGACAATCCAGGGCCTTTTTCTTTTCTCCCCTTCCCACAGTTCTAAGGGAAAACTGAAGTCACATTTTGCTCCCCACAGTTCTCTCTTTCTTAGCGCGTGATACTGCTGTGCCTCCTGTGAAGGAATAAAGGTGTGCTTTGGTCTGGTTTCCTTTTTTCTTTCCTGGAAGAAGTTTTCAGTATCTTACTAGGTGCTCTGTTCTCAGTAGTATCCAGTGGCTTTTGTGCTGTTGCAGACTGGGATGTAATCCTGGGAAGTGAGAGCAGTTCCTAGGATGGGTGTCCCCATGGAGCTGGGTCCCTGCGGTGCTCTGCATGGTGGGTCTGGCACGCACAGCTCTGGAGGGAGGGACGTGTTCCAGCACCTGCAGTGTGCTGCACTGGGCTTCTGCCCCGAGTTCAGCTGGCAGCTCTGCATTTCCCCAGAAGAACGTGCTGTACAGCTTTCCTGTGAAAGGAAACAGTGTTTGGAATGGGATGGCTGCACCTGCAACGTGTGGGAATGAATGTTTTTGCAGGTGGAAAATTAGAGCCTGTGGCTCCCAGGCCTCTTTTCTGGAGGGTCTGTGAAAATTTAGCCTCTTTTACTTACCCTCTTTTAACTAAGTGAATATTTATTTTCCCTGATATTTTACTGCCATACCCTTTTCTGCACCATTTCTTGTAGCTGTTTTTTTGTTTGTCTTTTAAGGAAATATTTCTTCTTTGCTGCTCCCAGCCTTTCCCTTTCTTTGTTTTTCTTCAAGTGTTAGGTGAAGACCTTTTAAGCAGAAGTTCTTCTAAGACATAAAGAGGTACAGTCTCTTAGGACTGTATGAATTTTTAAATTGTGTGAGAATAAAGTAGAGGGGAAAAGTTAGCGTTTGAGTGCTTCATATTTACAGGGGAAAAATGTTTTCACAAATCTATTTTAACAAATACTGGATTTTTTTGCCTTCCCCTCAAAAATGTCCTTGTTAGATGTCTTGCCTACTTGAGCTTATCTTTGCTTTTAGTCTGCTCTGCTTTTCTTTTTTTTTTTTTTTTAAGCTAAAGTTTCACATCCTCCTGTGTAGCTTGCTTTTAATACAAGTCCAATCAGCTGCAGGTTTCTACCAGTCACTGCTGTCTTTTCTGCTAGTTACTGCTCCTTACACTGTGCTTTTAATTTCTGTGTTAAGGCTGGATATCACATATCCTCCTGTGCCAGCCTGGTTTTGTGGCAAGCTCAGTGAAGTGGAACTCTTTTGGCTGCTAAGGATGTAACATTTACATGTGACAAGTACATGAGGCTGCTTTGCTTTTCATGGTTGGTCACACCTGCAGCTTGTGGCTGCAGAAGTCTCTGTGTGTACTTTTGAGCTCATGGTAGTTGGTTTGGCTTCATTGGCCAAAATAATTATTTTGAATATCACACTGTGCTGGAAAAAACAGCACAATGTGTACAATCAGATTTGTTCCAGACATCCTGGACTGTGCTTGCCTGAAGGGAGGACTGTGACTGATTGTGTGGCTGTGCTTGTTACTACACCACAGATAGACCTACAGGATTTTTTTTTTAATGCCAATGATTCTCTAAAATGTGTTGACACTAAACAAATTTTCTATGAAAGGACAGAAAAATAGCATGCAGGATGGGAGGAGAAAAGAGATGCTTGTTTTTGTTGAGTGGATTGGTAAATGAGAGAGAACTGAGTGATAAATGGCAAATGGGAAGGTGGAGTGCTTAAAACAAAAAAGGTCCAGAGTCTGGTCTCTTACACCTGGAGATTTAAGTCAGAATTTAACCTCTCCAGTGCTATTGGTGTGTAACAGAGTGGAAAAAAGTTTAATTTTCAGGGAGCAGAAATCTGTCTCTTCCTAGGAGCCTTTGTCAGTCCATGTTTACAGTGTGCTTACCAGCACATGTTTTAGGAGCATGCCTGCTGTCTTGGAAAGATCTTATCTGGAGGCAGGCTGTGTAATTTCCAGAAAAATGACTGCACTCATTGCCTGCTTTTCTGGGAAGTGTCATGGCTGCGGTGCTCGTGCTGATCAGCTCCACTCACAGCACACAGGAAGGGTCCTGACACACAGCCCTGCCTCTTGGCACCAGGAGCATCTGTGTGCCTTGCCCAGCTGCAAAGATGATGCACCTCCACTGAGAAACAACAGTGTTCTCTCCAACATAAATATGATATTAATGGTTAGAAGAATCCTGTGTGTTTAACTATTTCCAGTTAAAAAGTTTGTCAGTTCCCTTTATTTCTTAAATTGAGTTGGACCCTTGTGTAGCATAAACCAGTGTAGCTTCTTTTTTCTTCTAGAATATTTCCAACTTTATCATTATATATATATCATATTTCTATTTTATAGACAGCTTTGAATCAGTGGACTGCAATGTTAAATGATTCACACGAATTAGAACAGCTGCTGCTATACATGGAAGCTGTATCAAATGAACAGAAAAGAAGAGGGTGTTGTGTAAGAATGGTAGCCCTTAGAAATGGAAGATAATTTAATCCCGTGAATCCCGTCAAAACTTTTACTCTCAGCTAAATGATTTGGGGAGTCAAATTACTGGGTAAGTTTTCACAGAGGGATGGTGTGAAACAACAGTGACAAGGCAAGTGTCCCATATGTGGTGGCACTGTTTCTTTCCTGATTAACTAGAAGAACTAATAGAGGGTGCTGTAGGTATGTGCTGAGTATTGAAATACAGCAAAAGAAGAGTTGGGACAAGTACTAATATAAGTGTCTTATTCATGAGGGTGTTTGTGGGGTATCAGGGTGGGAGGAAGCAGTAAGAACTCTGGAGCTGAAATGTTATTAATTGACATGAGGCAAATGAATTTTTGCTGGGACAGAAATCCTTTGGTTTTAGATAGCTGTTGACAGCCTGCATGACCACACTGGCCCCAGTCCAGTTCAGGGTCATCAAGGTGATCGTCTTATGAGTGGAACTGCACCCCATCTCCCAAAGCTGGGAGAAAGGCAAGCTCTGGGATTCACTGCTAAGTGGAGTCAGAGGGTCCTGAGTCCCCAGGGATCCCAGGTCTCTTCTGATGGATAAGATTGTGGGTGGGTCATGAAGTAATTTCTTAGAAAAGTCGGCTTTTTTTTTTCCTTTTTTTTTTGTTCCTTTTCCTTTTTTTTTCTTTTCCTTTTCTTCTAGCTGCAGGAATTTGGGCTCATGCTTCCACGCAAGGAAGCAGCTCTGGAACTGCATGCAAGCTGGATGAGTCCTCAGAGCCCTGGGTGGCCACCCAGGCTTAGACAGCCTGGGATATTCGCATTTTGGTGCTCCTTTGATGGTTTTATTGTTTTGTTTTAATTATTAAACTTTTTTAATATTAGTGGCTAATGCAGCATAAAACACACACATTAGACTTGTACCTGCCTTGTTGTAAACACCCTGATACTTAATTAGCTTTCATGTTGTATTTAGAGGACGGCAACAACAAATAATTTGCAGTATTTGCCTGGGTCTTGTTGTGTTCATATTATTGCAGCGTATGTGTTGTTTCACTTTTCAGTAATATTTCTCAGTTGGTTCTTTTTGGATGTGTATTTTACTGGATGTTTAAACTTTGACTTAAAAGTAAGAACTCCTTCAAGGCATACCTAAGAGTCAACATTAATTCCCTGTTTATAAAATATTTGCTGAGGAGGGCAAACCCTTCTCCCAGCTGACTTTCTTCAGTGAATGGGGAGCTTGTTCTCTGTGTGTTGGTTTTTGAAAGCTGAGCTCTTTGTGCCAGATATTTTAAGAAACTGTTGACGCTTAGATCTAATCTATTACATTATACTGTGCTTTTAGACCAGAAAGTGAATGTGTTTTCATGTGTGTGGTTGGGCAGTACATATGTAGCAACTCTAAAAAATAGTGTTGCATAACTATAAATACAGTGCAGGATACTTTCAGTCTGCATTCTTGCTTTACTGTGTTTTGAAGGCCGTGGCTGTGATGGTTAGAAATGTTGCAACAGGAATGTCTTGGCATTGGGCAGATTCACATTTATATCTGATCATAAGGAAATAATACTAATTTTATGCTCTGGGGTTTAGTCACATGTGTTAACATATTGCTTTCCTGATGGGAGCTATTTCTACATTCAATTTTAGTAGAACAGATACTTTTGGAGTAATCTAGCCTTTTTTTATTGGGCCTTTTTAAATGGAAGCAAAGATTACATTTTGAGGTTCTGTTCTTGTATAGTAATAGTACATCATTTACACAAGGTGAGGAGCTTCCTCTCTGGTCTTAGATAGTCCTGATTGAATCCTTCCATGCAGTTATGGTAGTGGAGGCATTTTCACTTGGGGAGAAGTTTTGGATCTCCTTTCCCTGTCCACCTGGCCATGTGTGCTGTTGGAGACACTGGCTGAACCTGTATGTTGGAATGGCTTTTACCATGGTTGACAGCTGTAAATGATTCAGATTTTTCAAAAGCAATTCCGCAGCTGGGTACAATGTAGCAATTTTTTTTGTCCGTGCTTGTGATTTTTATTATGTTAGGGTTTTCCCTAAACCTTGAAGATCTTGGAATGAGGTAATGATATGAATTTTGGTCTGAGATTTTTTACATGTTCAGAACAAAACTCAGACTAGATCATTAAAGGGCAAGTAAAGAAGGGCATGAAAGGTATGATTTCAAATACTTTATAGCTCTCAAAAACCAGAAGGGAAAAGAATATCTAGCTTTACCAAACAAAGAAATATTGTTCTTCAATAATAGTATGGTTTTGAGAGGGTTGATGTGTGGCCTGTGAAACTTCAAACATGACAGTATTTAATCATTCATCCATTTCAAAACTGTATAAGGAACCAGATGGATAGAAAATGTGGATATTACAACAGGACAGAAGAGGATTTGCTGAATCACAGAATCTCTCAAATTGGAAGGGGCCCATAACAATCACTGAGCCCAACTTCCTTCTCCTGGCAGGCCCACCTAAAACTTAAATGATTTAAAGCATCATTCAGATGCTCCTTGAATACTGTCAAGCTGGTACTGTAGTCACTTTCTGGAGAGCCTGTTCTAGTGACTGTCCACTCTATAGGTGAAGAATCTTTTCCTCATATCCAATCTGAACTTGGAATCACAGAATAGTTTGTGTTAGAAGTGTTATTCCCACCTGCCTTCAACAAGTAGGGACTAGGTGAGGGTGCCCAGACCTCCATCCAACCTGATCTTAAATGTTTCCAGGGATCACCTGGGCAACATCTTCCAGGGCTTCAACCTCTCACTATGAATAATTTCTTCATTATGTCTAGACTAAATACCCTCATTTAGTTTAAAAACATTGCTCCTTGTCTTATCATAGCAGGCCCTGCTTTGTCCCTGTTTTACAATCCCAGTGCACTTCCCCTAAGGCAGCTTCATCCCATTTCCTTGTGTCCTATTCCTGGTCACCAGAGGAAGTGACTGTTTATGGTTAGGACATGGCTGCAAACTACTGTAGTGTTAAAAAAGTGTCTTGATTACATAGACTGCCAGGATTGAACCTTAATTCCAGAAGGAAGATCTGAGGGTCCATGAGACTGAACCTAGTACTTGAGACATTTTATAATCCTTAAAGAGAAGGAAATACATTAAGCATTTTGAAACTTGCTTTGAAGGTCTAACCAGCTTCTGTTGCAGGAAAAAAAAATCTTCTGCCTTCCTGCATGGAAACAAAAACAATTTGAGTGGCCTATATATTTATTTTGTGATATCTCACAGTTGAGATGGTGCTGAGACTAGAAATCTGGGCTTCTGCTTTCATCAGTGAGGAGTTTGCTTTGTGTATAGAGCTGTGTTTGGATGAGTCACGCTGACTGTTTTTTTGTTTCTCAGCCCCTGAGGAAGCTGTGCTCACCACTGCTTGGTGATAAGCACACTTGTATTAGGTGGATCACTGTGATAACCTGGAGTTATCTTCTATTTGAATCTAGCTTTTCTTGCTCCTTGGCTTTCTCCTGTTAGATTTCCCAGTGCCACACAGACACATGATTGCATATCTGTAGCTGTACTGCTAGCAGTACCTATTCTGTGTGTGTACATATTTATGGAAAATCTGCTGAATGTCTTCTTGTAGGATCTGAACACGTCCCTTTTTCTTGTTTTGTATTAGTAGCCAGTTATCTTAAATAGTGCTGAAAGGTGATTTTAAATCTTGCTATAATTGGTAGCAGAACCTCATGAAAACTGTGACTTAACCTGCTTTTTGGAATGGAGAATTGTGTCCTGCTTTTTCTCTGGACTGCAGTGTCTTAAGGCGAGAGGATGAGTGTATGGATAATAAGGTTCTGCTTACGCAGCTGGAGGATGTGTCAAAAGTCGTATTTAACAACATGGCCTGCTAGATCTACTTACACTTGTAAACTCTACAGGAAACCTTCACCTTGGTATTTATTCTTGAGGACTGTGCCAGGCCTAAGACAGGATGCACAGATACAAAATGCAGAGAAACAAAGAACTGACTTTGTTTCATAATAGTTTTATTTCTAAATAGAAATAATATTCTGTAGACTGGAAATTCAAGTCTAATGTTTCCTGACCTGTGGCAGCATACTGCCATCGCCATGATGGACAGGGAGTTCCCATCCAGAGATTGAGAGGTTTCTTTAAACTTAATGAATAAATCCCTGCTGCTGGAATGACTCAATAGAATCAGTTATGATAGATTTTGCTACCTGAAGGTTCTTAGTGTATTGTTGTCTCCTTGTTACATCTCCAGACAAATGCAACTAAAAGCAAATAGAAGAATTCAGAAAAAAAGATGATAGTTTCAATGTTTTGGTTTAAAGGAGAAAGGATAAAATGGTGGAAAAGGGAAAATACATCCCTAGCTGCTTGAGTCACGGAAGTGCCCATCAGCATTTTTGCATCTCCTCAAATGAAGATGAAAAGGATAATTCCTCCTCTAGTTTGGGAATTGAGCTGCTCACTGCCTTTGTCATTTAGACTGTTGCAAACTGCTTGGCTGTCCTTTTTTCCCCCTGCAGGTGTAGCAGCAATGTGTGTCCCTGCAGAGGGAGGCTGTGCAGGGGGTGGGTGCTCTGGGGCACCTCACACACCAGCACATGCTTCAGACTTGTCTCCCAGGGTAGTTTAAGACACTAGTCTGGACAGCTGACTGCATTACCTGGGCTGGGGATGGTACTCTCCTGTTTGTCTTCCTTCCCATGTGATGCGGTAACAGGGACTTAGCAGTTTCTCCTCAGGCTGCTAGAGGATGTACTCCGTACACTCTTCATGACACATGTCAATCCTGCCTCAGTCATGTTGCTACTCCTAATAAAGCGTTAAAGAGTGAAGGTTGCTCTAGACTTCCTGTGTAATCAGTAAGAAGAAATGGGCATTTCCACAGAGTGATTCAGGATTCCTCTGTTGTGCATCACTTTCTGCAGGTGATTCATTCTCTTTCCTACTGTGTGTTTTGAAAAAGGGAACTGTGGGTCACTGGTCTTCTATTTAGAAGACCCACATAGATGTCTGAAATTTTTCTATAGCATCAGGAAGAGGGTCAAGCCACTAGGAGCAGCAGCATGTGAGCAAACAGATGTGTGAGTTTTGATTGGGATTTCTATCAGCTTTTAAAATTTTGAGAATTCAGTAGGCAGTGGAAATCTTGGTTATGGTAGCACTGCCAGTCTTCAATTAAATGTATTCAATGTTGAAGCTTGTGCTGCAGGCTGGAGCCAACTTTTTCCCTTTTCTTACAGCTGAGACACAGATTGTGAAAATTTAGTTCTAAACTTACCTTTTTCAGTGATCAGAATACCTTTAATTTTTTTTGCCTTGCTGGCAGGGCATAGCACTAAAGGATCTGCAATTGGATTTCAGTATAACCCTGAAGTCTCCAAATGTGTTTAAAAGAAGCATTTGTGTGGAGGCCCTTATGCAGCTGAGAATCTCACCAAGAATTTGGCAGAAACCTCAGTGTCGGAAGATGGCAGATTCCTGTGCAGTGAGATGTTTACTGGTTCACTGTTTTATCTTTGGCAGCTGCTTTTGCACTTGATATCTTCAGCTGTTTTTGAAGCTTTTACAAAGAATAATTATTCATTTCATGAAATGGATCTATTTTACCCACCCAACAGGGCACTGATTCACATATTTCTCTGGCAACATCCTGTTGTTATCAGAGCTGTGTTCACTTTTGCAGGGCTGCGTTCACTGGGATGTTACAACTTCCTGGGCCGTGGTTTTATTGCAGGAGTTACTGAGGTGTGGGGTGACTGTTTTCAATTATTCCTTTGGAAACACCAGGGTCACTGGGGTCTCTGGGAGATGGAAGCAACCTGAGTTTTCCTGTTTTCTGCTGGCAATGATGCTAATGTAGATGTTCCAACAATCTTTTCACAGGAATATAAGGTGTTGTACTGATGACCTATAGATAGGCAGCAACTTCATTGTGTCACATTTCAAGCAGTGTTTTCTTATTGCCAGGACAGATTACTGTAAAAGGCAGTAGCCAATGGACTGGATTTTAATTCCCCACCAGGTAAAATTCCACTAAATCAATAGAGCTTTCTCAGACATTGATTGGGTGAGGTTGAGATACTACGTAAAGGTTTCACTGGCAGGGTTTTGTAAATGAGCTCTATAAATTCATAAACAAGGTTTCACTGCAAGCTCACCATAGGTTTTTTTTTTTCAGTTTGTTTTGTTAAGTTCAGGCTAAGCACACATTCTTCTGTAAGTTTGAACATGTTCACTTGCTCTTTGGATAAAGTAACACCTGAATACACTTGCATGCTGCTCTGCACCCACAAAGCAATTATTTTGTGATGTTTTGGTTGCTTACATATGCATGCCAGTTGTTCAATGGTATATGTGCTCACTCAGTTCAGCTCTTGCATCAGTGCACAGCAGAACACCACATTTAACCAGAAAAACATGGTGGACTTGAGTAATTCCAGAGTTTAGAGCTGTATGGAAGGAGAATATTTAAAATATATATTGGAAAATTAAATGGGACTTATGGGGCATATACATTATAGTTTATTGTTACAACTGACACAATGTGGGGAAAAGAATGGAGTAATGAGAACTCTTTGTCTTTGTTTTGGGTCCAAAGAATAGTTATGCCTGTACTTAAGTACCACTAAAAAAAAAAGAAAAAAAAAGGTTATCTATTTATTTTCATAGTATTGCATAGTATGAGCTTGAGTATACATTTGTTCTAGTTAACTCACCACATTTTTTTAGCATGATATTCTAACCTGCTTGGCCATTAACCTGGCTGGCTACCAGGAGAATTTTCAAACTGTTGACTCATATTGCTTCCATGTGTGGCTTAAACCACCTTTTCCCACAGTAGATACAGCTTGAAGGTTAGCTGCCTTGTTTTTCAGGGCAGGGAGCAGCATATTTTGGACTGAGTCAACGCATATGAATAAAGGAAGTAAATATTATTAACGTTTTGGGGTCTAATCTCATTTTTGCCAAAATCTAGCTCCAATTCAGGAAACACCAAGAGGGTTTTCTTGTGCTCTTCTTCCCCAGGAGGTTAAGCAGCCTTCACCATACATGTCACGGCTTATCTTTGCCCTTTTGCATCTTTGTGAGGATGAATCTTTACAGCTGCTATTTTCCGATTTTTTTTTGTTTGTTTGTTTTATTCCATCTGAAGATCTGTGGGCACGAGTTGCTGTGTGTATGTGGGACCTGCTGCTGTGAGGATGTGATTAACCAAGTGGGCAGTGACACTTGGGCAGGCTGCATGCCACGGCACCTTAGTGAGCACCTGTATGTAGGTGGGGCCTCTATGTGGTGGTAGCTCAGGTTCTTAGTTGGAGCCCATGTGTGTGTCAGCCACCAAAGGATGGGTGCTAGCTGGGAGAATTGGTTTATTATCCAAAATCCTGCATCAGAGCAGTAGCTGCCTCTGGGGCACGCAGTTCAGGGTGAGGAGGAACCTATATGGGACTGAGGATGACTGTATTTGGAGGAAGGTGAAGGTGGAGGCAGCAGCTGTGGGAGACATTGTGGGTTTGCACTCAAAAAACCCCAACCATGTTGAGTAAAGCAATATGTGGCATTGCTGTAATTCACCAACCAGACTCAGTCCTACTTTTTTTTTTCTTTTTTATGATCAAAAAAGAACGTGAAGCTGAAAAGAAAAAAGAGTTTCCTGAGCTGTAACCTTCGGATCTCTGTAACCAAATGCAAGTGTTCCGCTCAGTTCAGGCGATATGAGCACATAGCTGAGCATGTTTTCAAGCCTAGGCTGAACAATAAACTGAACAATAACACTTCTAGCATGTGTTTAAAACCCAGACCAAATGGATACATGGCTTTTTTCAAAGATGTGGATGACAAATTCTTTGCTCCCAATTTTTTAATTCTAGTGCTTATGTGTAATATTTATGCTTGCGTTGAACTTTTTCAGTTAGAAATCCTAAAATGCAGATTTCTTTGCATTATATGATTTTGTTTTGCTTTAGTTTTGCAATCCCACTCCAGCCTTTATAAAGATGAATTCTATGGTGGTGTCACCAGGGTTTGCTGCACTCCAATTGACTCCAGTTTGCAGAGATCAAATGTAGCCTTTTCTAAGTGAAAAGGTTCAGAAGACAGGAGAATATGGCTTCCCCTGGTTTTTTTTTTTAGTCTAAAAGGCATGTTGAAGTTTTGTGCTGTATAATTCTTTAGGTATTTGGATTAACTCTGATAAAATTATAGGTGGTTGTAAGGGAGTTTATTGTGCTTATAAATTGTAGTGGGGCTCCCTGTAATTTGTTATAATTAATTCAATAGTTCAAGAGCAGAAAATCAACATCAGGTTGTGGCATGCCTTCCCTTCTTGCAAAAGCATGCCATTACTGGCCTTTTTATTTAAAGTCTCACTTTGTGCTTGTGGGTTTATTTGAATTTAGAGTATGCGAAATGCACAATACACTCTTAAAAAAATGTACAAGTACAGAGGATGGACCCATGGTGTTGGGGGGGCTCTGTTTAAATATAGAGAAGTTGGTGGATACTGTGGAGCTGCATCTGGTGGCAAAGCCTCTCCTGGAAGGAGTGCAGTGCGTGTTTTGGAAGGCTTGTGTCATGTCTGCGGGCTGCTACAGGGCCTGGGTGCATGTCTGTGCTTGTGGCCCATCAGAAATGGCAGGAAAAGAAAACCACTGGAAAGAAGAGCACTTCTTTCCTATGCAAGCTCCCTCTTTTGCTGCAGTGAGAATGCTGAGTGTGACGCTGTTTTCTCCTGGCTCATTGCTGAGGGCTTCGCTGGCCATCCCTTGAACTCTGGGCAACAAAAAGCCACGGCACTCTGAGATCAGGCTGCACTGGAAACATATACTGCTTTTATGGGAGAGATTATAGAGCCTGTGTTACTTTCCTAAACAGTCAGTGTCCATTTCTTGTGCAAAAGTACTTTTCTTTAAGCACTCTATTTTTCTGCAGAAATTTGGCATTATTGACTAATCATTTAAAACACTTTGCATTTACTTCTGAAACTACACCGTGCCAGCTGTGTAAAGAACTGGAGGAGGTGGAGATCTGGAATTTTAAATGTCTTTTGGGGAATGCACACAAATGAACAACCTTTCAGTATTCAATTGTTGAAATGGAGGTGGTAAACAACAACTTAGCAGTGTGCAATTCTCATCATGCTGTCTTTAGCTGTGCAAAGGTGTTCCTGTTCTAGTGTCCTTAGCCAGGAGCTGGCTGTAGAGCTGGCCCTTGACCTTTGGAAGGCTCTGGCCTTTGGTAGGAACCTCCCTGGTCAGCTGTGGTAGCTGTCCTGTCGCTGTGTGCCTCATTGCAGCTCACCAAGCAAGCCAGGCATCCAGGCTCTGCATCATTTGTCCTTATCTCACAACCTGCACATCAAAGTAAATGGAAAGTGACCATCACTGTGAAGTTAGTCTGTTGTAGCCAAATTCCCCTCTTTTCCCCTTTAACTATAATTTGCTGCTTTTAAAGAGAAAGATTGAATGATCTGGAGGTAGGTGATAGGAACTGTGTTTTGATCTGTTCTCCTTTTTTTCAGTCAAATGTATGAATATGATGCTATCCCAGCATTGTTCTGTCTCATTAGGAAGGGGAATGGCACAAATCTTTCCATGTATTTATTTTGTTTTTAGTGTCAGTCATGTTTTCCATCCAGCTGCTGGAGGAAGCCAGGATGTAGGCAGATGGATGCTGCTTTTGAACAGAGTAATTTCTCAGTTACCTGAAGCTAGCCTTGACCTAC
The DNA here is from genome assembly GCA_013397375.1 of Toxostoma redivivum. NCBI lineage: Eukaryota > Metazoa > Chordata > Aves > Passeriformes > Mimidae > Toxostoma > Toxostoma redivivum. The sequence goes on along the minus strand of VXBI01012226.1, from coordinate 766,074 downwards.
CCTCTAAGGTTATTATGATCAAACAGCTCTTACCTTGGAAGATGTTATGACTCTGTTTTTGCACCGTTGGCATTGACAGTTTGAGCTTCTGAAGGAATTTCCTCGTGCATGCATGACAAAGGCTCTTTCGTCTCCTTTGGTCTTTTTTTTTTTCTGGCAAATCTGCTGATCTTCCTGGAGGTCTGTGACAGGGTGTGGTAGACTCATTCTCAATAATACCCTTCCAAAAATATTACCCTTCTATTAGTGGAAACACTGTCATTGCTTTTTATATTCTAACACAAATCCCAGATAAGTCACTGTTGTCTAGAACTGTGAAACAGCAGACTTTTGCTGGGAGAGAAGTTGATGAAATTCCAAAGGAGTGAACTAGAGATGTTCTGTTTATCAACACCATCTAAGTTTTTAAAGTGGCAAAGACAAGGCATTAGCTCTGTGTTACTGACAATGACATCATGGATCTATGTATCTCTTGTTTTTTTTTTTTAAAGTGCCTTAAGATTAAGATGTGCTGATTGAATCCTTGCCTCCAAAATGTGTTTCAGCATGCTCAGGCTCAGAAATCAAAACACCATCTCTGCCAATATACTGATGTTGCATTTGAAAAGACCAGTCTTGTCTGCCTGTCTGCCTTCCTTACCATATAAAATCCAGTGCAAGTTTGCAAGTCAGATTTGTTGAAGTATATTGAGTGACCCTCATGAAATAAGCAGCATCCAGTAAGTAGTGATCTGGATTGAAACTTGGGAATGCAACCTAGATCTCCCAAATCTGCCTTGGATTCCTGCCCAAGTTTACATGAGTAGCTTCACCAATCTCAGATATTCTATATTCTAGGTAAATGATCATTAATACATTAAAGCATGTTTTTCTCAGAAAAGCCACCAGTAAGAGTTAAGTAGCAATACGATTGTCTTAAATATGCAATAAATAAATAGAAATAACTTTTCAGTCATTATCAGTGAGGTGATTGCCCTGAATAGCCAAGTCACTGGCTCTTCTACCTCAAAGGCTGAGAAAATATGTTCTCAAAATAAAAAACAGGCTTCTATTTCAAAGGTAGCATATGGGTATCTATAGAATCCTGTTGCTAAATATTATAAAAGCCAAAATCATGGCAGATTTTATAGAGTCAGGTGAACAATAGACACATCAATATCAAAGCCGGTGCTTAAAATAAATTTTGTAAATGATCAAAAGACTTCTGTTCTGGAGAAACCACTTCCCCTGTGGGCACATTATTGCATAAGTGTACATTGCAGCGTCTCTCCTCAGAAATATATTACCATACTAAGATAATCTCAAAGGAGCTGACTCGGACTGTTGTTGTGACTCAATGAGACTTTTATTGTGTTCCTAATTTTAGAAGATCATCTTGTCCTCTAATTGCAATTTTTTTTTGAAGCTGGAAGAGAGCTGAAGTTCTTGAGCTAAACCACAGGTTGATCAGTCTGTTTCTCCTTCAAGTCTTAAAAGGTTTCTTCTTTTGGAGGTATGAAATGGTAAAGCAGTTCTCTTTTCCTCCAGAGAAAAAGTTAAATTACATAGCTATGCAGTTATCCAATAGATAGGCTTGGTGCCAAAATGGTACCTAATGAGTTATAAAAAAGTTAGTCATGCCAGTAATTGCATCATTAGAAATGATTGTAAAGGAATTGTACCTCTTGGGTAACTAATACATGTTTTGTAGTGCTTTGTTTATTTTCAGATACACTAAAGGTAAGTATTTACTGATATCAAAACTGTGATGTATTCAACTGGCTTGAAATTTCCAAATAAAACAAACTGATTTAACAAGAACAAAAAAGAAAGACTTTTTAAGTGTTTCCTGCTGCATTGGAGGTACAAACCCTCCCTGATGTACAGAGAAGGAAAGTAGAACCAGGAAAAAGTAACATAAATCCAGACAGGTCATACTGCAGTAGCCAAACAGTATTAAACCTTATTAACTCAATATTGTCACCTATTTGTATAAAATATACATTTAGATAGTAAATCCCTGGGGCAAAAAGAATTTTTTGTTCTGTTCCTTCACATTTCCTAGCAGAGTGTTGCTGCTTGATTACTAAGGTTCATGGATCTGATAATGCTGAGTAGTTATTGAGGTAAGGAAGCATTTGCCTTGTGGTTCTTTGTGGAAGTCACAAAGTAAGAAATTCCTGAAGATGCAGTGCAATAACTCTGAAAACCTAACCCATATTCTTACTTTTGTAAACCATCCTTTAATTTCTCTACAAAGACCTCACTTCTTGTGTTGGTCAGGCCAGGTTCTGTGTGGCTTGTGATATCTGAAACCTTGGTTGTTGAGAAGAATGGAAATCAGTGAAATTGAGTTATTTTCTGCATGTATCAGATATCAACAGGGATTTTACATCAGATAAACAGTGGTGATGGAAGGGTGCAACGAATTCAGTGACGCTATACAAACACCCACGTTCTTTTTTGAAGTGACAGGAGAACAAATGTGAACCCTGGTCCTGGAGGAGGTCCATACAGAATTTTTTTAGCAAATGGAGTTTCCCTACATTTATGTATCTGTAGCAGAATTTGAATCTGGGTGTTGCAATTAAATTTTAAAAACCAATACTCTTATATCCTGCTTACTAATACTATTGGGTTTTGGTGGGCTTTTTTTCCTTTTATAGTATGGATTGCCAAAATACAGATGTTTATTCTGGAGTTGAGATGTTGTCTCATATTCATCCAGTTGCAGCTTCTTTACTCTATAAAAATGTGCTTTTTGATGCAATACATGCAAATATACTTCCAATGTTTTGTGTGTTGGCTAAATAGAGTTGTGGGAAATGATATCCTTATAATGATAGCTTTGTTCAGACTTGTTGTCCACTCCCATTCCCCTTGGAATTAGCTACAGGCTGGCACACTGCAGTAGCCTTTATTATATTAAATACACAATGGCTCTGCAGGTAATGTTTAACCCAAAGAGAGCAATGAAGGTAAGAGATTTCAGCTCTAGGCTGACTTGGCTGTGGTGGTGTCTTTGCTGCCTTGCACTCCTCTTGTATGCCAGAATGGCATTGTGATTAAAGCTTTGTAAATCTTAATTTTGAATTTTTTGTCATTTATTATTTGGGGGTGCAGATTTCAAACTTTTATTTTGTTCACTTTCCATATGTTTTCCCAACTAAACCACCTAAAAGAAGGCTTATGAAATGCATGTTTTTATCTGCTGTCCTGGAACAGCTTTCCTCAGTGAATCTATAGCTGAAACATTTTTTAAATGTTTGATTTCCCTCAAATTATAGATCTACTTTTGCAATCCAAGCGAACAAAGAGCAGTTTCAGTTAGCATAGTGGTATAATAACAGCATTTAATTTAATTTCAGATGGAGGAGCCTCAAACCCCTGACAGAATGTGGGCCAATTGCTCCTCTCTGTTGGCTGGGCAGGGAGCCTGACCACAGTTTTGCAGCATGGCTGAGCCATGAATCTGTGGCTGGTGGAGTTATTAGAGCCTTCTAGTGGAGCTTCTTCCAGGGAATCCTCCTCCTCTGCCTTGGCACTGCAATTAGCCACCCCAGTGCATGCCTGGGGACAGATATCCCAGTTCCTGCTTTATTTGGACACCATGAAAAGACATGTCAGGGGACTCTTTAGTTGGATGTCACATGTCACTGTCAGCCCAGGGGTAATGGTGAAACAGGTACCAACCACAGGTTTCTGCCTCAATCTTCTTCAGATTATCTTGGCAATTCCACTGAAACAGGTGCCAGAGCCACAGCAGGTGATTGCATTTCAGTGGGTTTGCCTGTGGGAAGTGACAACTTTCTCCATGAGATTTTTCTCCTGACAGATACTCTAGTTAATGTCAGAGCACTAATTATGTACATCCCTTAAACTCTTACTGCATGTCAATCTACAATATATCATAAATCCTAAACTCACTAGATGATCTTTAAGGTCCATTACAACCCAACCCATTCTGTGATTCCATAATGTTGTAGAATATTCCTAATAAGATTTTTAAATGTGACCTCTTCCTGATGATCAAGTGAAACACGTGTAAATAGACATCTTTTTCTGATTGTGGGTGCTGTCTGCTGTCTTTGTGAATGTGTAACAGTGTGCGTGTGCATGCTCTTTATTGGCCCTAAAATTTCTAACATCTGTCTAGGGTCTTACCTTTTTTTAAAAAAGAATTTTGGCAGTTATAGATTGCAGACAGTTTTGGGGAAAATTGTAGAGACAGCTCTTGAGAATTCCACATTGTCCAAGGCAGACAGTAAGCAATGTTTCCTTCCTCGCTTACACTGTATTCTAAGGGCAATTCAAATGGCAGCTCAAACTCCACAACAATGTTTCTTTTGAAAGCCTAGGTCATAATACTTGATACTACAGTAACTGCATTGGCGTGGTGTTTTGTTGATGCTTACCTAATTAATGCTTCCTGTGATTTGTCTGTAACTGTGTTGGATGCTGTGGTTGAAATCATGGCTCCACTACAGCTGGTGACATTCTTGACTTCTGTACAGCTAGGATGTCACTATAAGCTTTGACATTGATTTGACTCTCATGTAGCCTCTTAACACTGTATTTGTTTTAACAATAGCTTTATTTTTATGGCAGATATGGATTTTACTCTCCTTGTTAGACATAACCTGTGTGTGTGTGTATATATAGCATGGACCCAAATAGCTGCTTTTGGGATTACAGGTCTTGAAGACCAAATTCATCAAACGTTTGCTCACCTGTGTAGTTGATAAAGCAGCTTATGTCATGCTTCTAGGAAAGCATGCATGATTTCAGAGTTAGGATTTAGTTAATTAGGAACTCAGCATGCATGATTTTAGAGTTAGTGTATAGCAGAGGAGTGGAAAGAAGGTGATTTGTCTCTTGGACTGAGCAAGTGTGAAACCTGGGGCTGAGGCACAGGGCTCAGGCTGAGAAGCTGTATGCTTTTCAGCCTGCCTCTCAATCAAATTTCAAAATCCCCTCAAGTTTTAATCTTCATTAGGCTGTGTGAAAGTGAAATCTGATAATTTTAAATGAGATTATATTTTTCTTATACTTCAACACAAACAGTAACATTTGCAAGCATGGTTAAGGCAGCACAGTTCCTGTTCTGTAGGTGATGTGCAGTGGTTCTCCCTTCTGCTAGGACTGGGAAGGTGACTTACACTCCAAAACAAGGCCAGAACAACTTCTTTGTCGAGAAGTTCAGAGGTGAGGTCAGATGTGGTGTGCTGGTTGTAGCTGAGCACAGGTAGGAGTTTGCTGCCCACAGACTTTGACTGTTCTTCACTTGTCTGTCTTGCAGAGCTTGCAGTCTCTGGGTCTGGCTGATGTGTTTGTGTACCAATTCTTCCTATCCCAGTTTATCTCAAGCAATTATTTCTTAAATCCATGGCATTTGAAGTGGATGCCCTCCACTTTCAGTTTCAGGGGGTGAGCAGGCATGCAGCTGAAGAGTGCAGTAACCTCTCAACCTCTGTGTCTGCTCACAGCCTGAAAAAACCCATTTATCAGGTTTTGAGGTTCTTAATTTGGATCACCCAGGTGAACCACCTGGGGTTGGGAGCATGAGGCTGAATGCACACATGGACTGTGCTAAAGCTGTGTTTGCTTGGTTTGTGTCTTAGTCATCCTTACACATGAAAAATGCCAATTAAAAAACCTTTTATATGGACCATAGTTGAAGGTACATCAGCAGAACAAAGTGTATAGCTAAAATTCTGTTTCTTCCATCAAAATGGTGACAATGGAACAAAAACAGTAGGAGCAATATGGAAAAAGCCCCTTTTTGCATTTGGGATTGCATGATCCTCAGTACCCTCTATAAAATTTACAAAAGAGGTAATCTTCACAGATGGCCTTCCTCTATGTGGTCTGGGGAATGCAAACTAGAACTTTTCATTTTCCCTTTCATCCATCTGGAGGCACTGCACAGGTAGGGATGGTATTGATTTGTTGTGGTAATGTGGAGCTTCTGAAGCTGGGTACAGACCTGCTGTTAACAGCCTGACCTGTTTGGGGTGATTTTTTTCTTCCTTTCCACAATCTTTTTTCTTCCTGTAGGAAATGTGCAAGCATATAGATATTATAATTTGTGTTCATTTGTGCTCCTTTTTTTTTTTGTAGATATCAGTATTACCTCCAGGTGAAAAAGGATGTCCTTGATGGCCGATTGATATCCTCATTTGAGCAGGGAATTCGACTGGCTGGTTTGGCAGTGCAAGGTAGGATGGTGTGACCCCATAGCCCTTGTCCAGGAACAGCTTTTTTTGGGTTGTCCTCTGTCTTGACTGGACACTGAGGTCTTGTATGACTCCTCCTCACAGCAGCTGGGTTTCCAGTTGATTCCAAAGTGCATGGGTGGACTGCCTCAGGGAGGGAATGAGGGACCACATCACAGTGCTCAGCTTTCCTATTTCTAAAATTCATGCAAGCAAATCTCAACAAAACTCCAGTTCTTCCAGCCCTGACCACGGAGTACTTTGCAGTAATGAATTTGTTTCACGTTCTCTGGTTTGAAATGCAAATTACATCAAAGAGCATGGCAGCAGCTTTAATTTTACCTTTAATTAAAAACTCATTTCGCTGTATAGTGCTATATGAAGTATGAAAGAACATGTGACCATAATTGTTATGTGAGTTATAAGTTAATAATAAACTTCTTGCAACATGATTTTTATTCTGAGACTCCTAAGGACATCAATAAAAGTAGGATCATATAATGTATATGTGCAGAGGAAGAAGCCCTGTATTTGGTTAAAGTATCTTTCAGTCTATCCACAAGTGACTATGGGAACTTGAGGCAGAGTTTCAGCAACGATGTTCTCTGCATGCTCTCTTATGAGTGGGAAGGAGGAAGTATATACATATATATATAGCAAACATGAGGATCTGATTCTTGACAATTAAAGGTTCAATGGAGAGAAATGCTTATATGGTTTTTTTTTTTTAGAGCAGTAGAAATGCTGGGTTTGTATCTTATATCTTTGTTAAAAATTGAAGGGAAAATGTTTCTTGTCAAATCTTGAAATGCATGTCTATTAAAGGGAAATGTGTGTATAGGATTCCATAATGAATCTTTTAATTTAGGTAAATAAAGATTTTTCCCGTGTGTAAGTTAGGTCTTAATAGAAACTGATTGTTTCACTGTGTTTTTGGAGCTTTTTCCTAATTTTGAGAGTGAGTCAATCCTACTGTTCTGGACATTGTATTACTTCTTTGTCCTTTGCATGTGATGAAACCAAAAGTATTTGAAATACTAATTTCTTTTAAGCTTGCAGGCTCCGTTTCATGCCCATTTTGATTTCTTTCTGTTTATGTTAAAACATAACTCTGAGGTAGAAGCAAGATGAAACTTCATTTTTGGCATCCTGTAATATGTGAAATTGTCTAGAAGCTTTGAAAGCATGTTTAGATAAAATGATTTATGGTGGGGATTTCCAGCTCCTATAGTATGAGAATCTTGTAGATGGCGTTTGATCCTGTTCAATTAATATAAAATGAAAACCTCCTGGCAAGATACTCTTTTGATATAAACTGTTGTATATTTAACAGATAGATAAATATAGGCATTGTTTGGGGTTTTAAAATGTAGTTTAGCCTTTAGGAAGCATTCCAAAACTCCACAGTCTCAAGGACATTTAGACAAGAATCCTCAGCCTGACAGATGAGTGGACGTGAGCATGGAGATGAGTATCTTTTGGAGAGATGTAGGAGAAGCAGAAAAGTGAATAGACAGGTGTGCACCAGTCAGCTAAACCAGCACAGTGCTGCATTGATAGGTTGGCTGCAGAAGTACAAACCTTCCCCCATGCTGGTTGTTGGCAATTTTATTAAAATTGCCTACTGGATTTTAACCTTTATAGGCTTATATATTTATAATTTTATAATTTTACAATTAATCTTTTGTTCAACTGTGTAGAATCGGAGCAGAATTAGGTTAAATTTTCTTTATTTTTGCCTGGTCGGGGTTGGAAATGGTGAGGAAGCAAAAGTGTGCATGATTTTTAAAGAGGCTAAGCAATCCCAGCATTTTTTTAATAGAGGTACGAGTTCAAGAAGGCTACAGAAAAACAAACTCTTGCTCTCCTGATGGTTAAGCATTGTAAATGGTCATTATATTAGGGATCAAAAGAAAGAAATTACTTGTTGGCTGTTACTTGATCTCTGGTAATAACACTATTATTTTCAGACCTCCATGTTAAAAGCTAAAGTACAAGCAAAAGTCTTTGTGCTGGGCTGTGGCTTCAGAGAGAACTCTCCCACTTGAAATTAAGCAACTGTGCAAAGTTTGAGTGTGGTCTTAACATGTGTGGAAAGTGCCAAAATGAGTAATTGTGTTGGTTTTTTCCAGCGGATTTTGGAGACTATAATCAGTTTGAATCTCATGACTTCCTCAGAGAATACGTCTTGTTTCCTATGGTGAGTTCCTTATCCCTCTCTTTTGTGGTCTTTTGTGAATAATTTCTCCATGACTCAGAAATGGCTTTGTTAATAACAGTAAAAGCACCAGCGCTGGACTGGTGGAAGCCAAATTTGCTCCCCAAAACTTGATTGCAGCTGAATGATTCTATGCTGTGTTATGTCAGCCCATTTTCAGTTCCTGTTGAGCCTCCACTAGGAATAGGTGCTCTTAAAAGAAACAGACACCTTTGAATCAAAAAATAATTTGCAGCTGTTTTAAAAGGTGTATATTAGCAGTACTGTGATATTAGCAACATGGCATATCAAGGGGATATAAGGGCTGCTGCTGTACTAAATGTTGTGTCCCAGGACAAACCATGCAGCCATTCCTGAAGAGACTGTGGATTTACATCAGCTGACTATTGCACTGAAGTGTGCCTGAACCAGGTCTTCTCAAAATGTTCTCCAGGGAACATTTACTGTAAATTTGGTTTACATTTGGAAACTAGCAAGTAACTTGAATGCTTAGGGAAGGAGCTCAGATCACTAATGATCTGAGGAAATTTGGTGACAAATGCCAAGCACTTGCAGTCTGTAACACTGAGATTCTCTGGGAGGATGAAAACAAATGCCTCTTGAAGCTAAGGCTGGCTTTATCTTAGATGAACAAGTCCGTCAGCAGGAGTATAGTGTAAGCTTCATAAATATAAAAGATCATGGAATTCTTTCTAACTGGAAAAAAATATTTGGAAGCAGGGTGGGGTTCCATGCCCTGAGTGTAGCTGCCTGGAAGTTAAGGCATCTGGCTTCCCTCTGCAATTAGTGGAGCGGTAGAGGGAGAATGATTCATCTCACTCTAATTTGATGGCTTGAGAAGCATTTCATCCCACTTACCCATGCTCTTTGTACAGGAACTGCAGTGGACAGTTCATCTTAAGTCCAAAAAGGTGACATCTTTATGGTGTATTGAAGTGAATGTGCACTTTTTGAGCCACTAGATAGCTCAGTACGATCTGGAAAAAATCAGAAGGAAGAAGGGAATGTACAGAGATCTGAATATGCTTTGTGCAGAATATACATGGAAAATGTGGCCTCACTATTTCACCAATAAACTTCTGTTATCTCCTCTGTGGACCAGAATTTCTTTGGTTAGCCATTTTGTCTATTGATAAGTTATTGATGATCTTGTGCATAGTTGATGGCTTATGAAGTCATGTATGATAGCCTAAATGGGAAAGAAGATGGCTGAAAATATATATATGGAGAAAAGTTGTTGTTGTCAGGGTGTCACTTTGTAAATGAACTTTTGCAAAGTTCTTTCAGTACAAAATGAATCACAGAGTGGTTTAGGTTGGAAGAGTCCTTAAGGATCATCTAGTTTCAAGCCCCCTGCCATGAGGAGGGACACCTCCCTCTAGACCAGGTTGCTCAATGCCCCATCCAACCTTGCCTTGAGCACTGCCTGGAATATACTGGTAGTATTTTTCTATTCAGAAAAAGATTAGGGGAGGATTTAGGTCTCTAGATGAGCTTTCAGGTAGTTAATTTTTCTGTGGTTCAGCAATTTACTCTTTGGGCCCATCTCTTAGAACCCCTGTTTTTGTGTCAGCTGCCTCCATGGTGGTGTGGTCAGCTCTCTTCTGTTGGGCATGTTTACCATTGCTTTGTGGTATTTTGCCTTTCATCCATGCAACTATTGCTAAATTTAAGAAGATCAGCAGTGTCTGCTTCCTACACCTTCAGAAGTCTACTCTTAAATCAACTATTTCTCTAGACATTTCTTTAACTATTTCTCTTTGCTCTTCTGGGGAGGATAGATAACCTAACAGTAAATATTTCACTGCAAGTTCAGTAACAGGAGTTAAGTGCTGCAGATACAAACGAGTCCCTAAGCAAGGTGGAGGATTTGAGTGAATTTGGGGCCTAGAAAATGCCTCCGCTGAATATTCCTATAAATTCATTAGTGAAGTGAGCTTGTGGATGAGGGAGGGGCGGCTGCCTTGGTGCTGTTTGATCTTGTGAGGCTACAATGTGTGTCAAATGGCATTTCTTCAGCAGTGAAAAGAACAAAGTTATGTACACAGTACACCCCACAGGTGTGTGGCTGTGCATAGGCATGTACCATGCCATTTTTCATTAGCACGCTACCACTTTCACATTTTTTTGTGGCAGAAGCAAATATCAGAGGGGAGGGCCCCATTGAGCAAGAAGCATTTAAGTGCATTACATGCAGCCTTAAGGCTTTCTTAAATAAAAGTAAGAACTTTGAGGTTTTGCAAGAAAGTTTTTCAGCTTCCTTTTTTTGGCCTTGAATTTATGAGTAGACTTCCTTTATTAACTTACTCCCAATTATTTCAGAATTGTTTCTACCGCATGTTATTAAATTTGGAGGGTGTAAAAATTTCTGCTCAGAAATGTGTGTTGCAAGCATAAAGTAGGTTTTAATGCGTATTTGAAGAAGTAGCAAAACATTCAATCCCATTAATGTGAGGAAGGGAGTACCTGTATGTTGCAGGACAAAAAGTACTCATGAGTTGATTTTCCATGGTCTGTGTATTATTTTGCACTGATTTTAAAAGATATATATTATTTTTTAAATTTCCAATTTTTAAGGGCTTGTTCAGTACTTATCCAGGAAAAAATCCTTTATCTGTGCTCTATATTCTGTTCTCTATGTTTAACAGTATCTCTTTCCCTCTCAAAAGAAGGTATTAAAAAAAAAATCGGAGTTTTGTGTTCTCACATATTTTCAGCATCCCGTGCTTTGAATTTTCAATGCAGTCAGTGATAGGTTCTCTCTCTGTAACTACAAGTCTTGAAACTTCTGCTGTCATAATTTCTGTCTGCCATTTTGTCCTCTCTCTCTTTGGCTGACTAGTTTTTGATGCTGCTTCATGTTCTTACAGGATTGGACCCAGGATGAAGCTGTCCTGGAGGAGCTGACTCAAAAGGTTGCTCAGGAACACCGAACTCACAGGTGAGCTTGACATGATAAAGTTTTTGCTATTTTTTAAATTTTTTTTTGTCATCGTTGCAGTACTTCCCTGCCTCCCCATGCATTCCTGGCAGTGTTTAACCAGCTTATCTTCATGTTACTATTATGCTTTGTGTCACTGGATTTTTAATTAGTCTATCACAGAAGATTATCTGCCTCTTGTAAACACAAAATGGCTGAGGAACTTAATCCCAAATAAACGAGCATTTACACCTTTAGGTTTAATGAGCATGTGCAATACTACTTGTGCTATGCAGTAGACTCCTTTCTCTTTCTGATTTCATTTAAATCCTGATGTGAAAGACCCTGTGACTTGATGGGTGGCAGTCCAAGGGCCTCTTTAAAGAGGAGGGGGATACAAATGCTCTCTGTGTAATGGAAATGAAAATAACAGGAATTGGGTTTGAAGTCTCAAGGAGAAGACATAGTATAGTGTTACTAGTTAATGAGCTAGGAGTGTGTGCATTAGTGCTTCAGTAAAAAAACCTTCTTTGTGAGCAGGCGTCTTTCATGTTGTCCAGGTGTTTCAGTGGTGGAAGTGTTCAAACCTCCAGAGTGCTGTTATGGGAAAAATGGCAGTGCCCACATGTCATATGCAATAGGAATATTATGTGAAGGATGCTGCATTCCCCATTACATGAGAGAAAGTGGTTGTAAAAGGACAAATACGTGTCTCTGAGTCTAAGGCCATTCTCAGTTTTGAGTTTCAATGCAAGCCCGGGCCTTTGATGCAACCAAAGGAATAGCTTCCAAGCCAGCCATGAACAGGCCTGGTTCTGTTCTCTCCCTGCCATGGGCTGCTTGTGTGATCTTGGTTAACTCACAGACTTGAAAGGAAAGATTTCCCACCTGCTGTGCTCTATAGTGCTATTTCTGCAACACAAAGAGCAAATACTTCCCCTCACTTCAGCAGGTAGATCATGTTCCACCTCCCTTCTCCCAGGTATTTGTCTGGTTCCTATATTTCTGTTTGTAAGCTGTGGTAAGTAGGAGCAAAGAGGAGAAAAATTAATAGTGGCCTCCTCTTGGAGCAACCTGCAATCTATTCTGACCTGCTTTTGAGAATTGAAATCTGTTTGAATTCCTGAGCTGTGACAGGAGCGTGTGTAGACACGTGTGTAAAAGTTTTCTGCTGGTTTGTTCTCTCTTATGAAAGAGAATCTGTTCAACTTTTGGATTTAGTGCCTGTGTTTTTGAACTGCCAACTTGAAAATGTAGGTCTTTCTTCTGAAGTCATTTTAAGAAGCTCCAGTGGCCTTGTAGAATATTCAGGCAGATTAGCACCCCTATGGTTTAAGTTGTTCATTCAAAACTATCCACAACCTGATGGTTTATTAAAGCCTGGAAAAGATTTGATGTGTGTGGAAGAAGCTGAGTAACGTGATCAGTTGTTTGTTCCTGCTGTCATTTGAACTGGGCTTTGTACCTTAGCTTAGTGACATTTACTAAATTTTGCTCCCTTGCTAATAATGATCCTAATGTTGTAAGTTAGCTTTGTGTTCTGCATTTCTAGGCAGCGTTTCCAAAGTGTCTTCTCAAGTGGTTTGTGAGACTCACATTTTTTTTGCTAATATTTGTGTAATATTGAACTATTTGCTGCCTTTTGTTAATCTAATTGCAGTGGCATTACAGCAGCAGAGGCTGAGCTAATGTACATCAATGAAGTGGAACGTCTGGATGGGTTTGGGCAGGAAACTTTCCCTGTGAAGGTATGTTAGTGTATATTATAAAGGAACCTCTGAATCAAACGATGCAGAACTCTGCAGCAACCTTTGGTCTGCATGCAAGTCATGTTTGTCCAAGAGACAGGACTTGTTTAACTGCTCCAGAGGGTGAAATGACTGCTGATAGTTTGAATGGACATTGCAACATGAGGGTTACTTAGGCCTATAATGTACTTCTCTTCCATGAAAATCCTTGTTGCAGAAGAGGTTGCTCTGTTCTAGGGTGTGCTCTCTCGGGAATGAGAGATGTTCCTTGCTTTTCTTTCATGTGCTGTATATGAGAGAGTGGCCAGGGCAAATGAAGCTCTGGTCATCTTTAACAGGATAAGACAATGAGACCTTTCCATGTCTTTCTAAATTGCTACTTACCAAGCATTAACTTCAGTTTTCTGTAGTTTTCTGTATGTGCGCACAGGTTCTCCTCACGTTTTTAGTAAGGAGGAATTTCAGGGATTATTTTGCAGTTGCAGTCACTTTCCCTTCACTGGAAGTCTCATTCTGCCATGGATTGTCTGGATGTGTAGCCTTATTGAGCACATGCTGCCATGACAAAGTTGTGCTGAGAAACTGAAAACTGCTGTTCTCAACATGACCCGTTCCTTTTAGCTAACCTACCCAGCCACCCTAAGTGGTGGATTTTGAGTGGTTTTCCTGCTAGCTAAAGATCACTTGGAATTTAAAAACAACCACAGGCACACACCAAACAAAACAAGCTTCCTGCTGAAGTCAAAATTGATCCTTTGGTGCCAATCTCAGAATTGGCCTTGAGGGGAGGAACTGAATGGCAAAAAGCTTTCAACCCATCAAAAAAAAAATTTGGAATGTTTATTGCCAATGAATGAAATGGAAGCTTTCCTCAAATTCATTTGGAGTAATGCTGCACACTACTGCAGAAGATTCCTGTGTTGGGAGTGTCATTAGATACTATTGCATGTGTCAGTAAGGTAAGTATGAACAGTGGACTGGGCATTCTGCAAAATGGCAGGAAGGAGTTAGCCTTGCAACGAGGAGCAGCAAGCTGGCTATGGAGAAAAACAGAACTGCATTCAAAGGGGGAAATGAAAGGTTTATCTTCTTTTCCTGTAGAAAATGTTATTAGAAATACAAATACCCATGTCGGTATTTGTGTGTATACATGCACACACAGAGATACATGTACTTGTATGTATACAAATACATACATTTTCCCCCAAGCATTCCCTTTTTTTTTTTTTGCCTTGTAAAACTCCCTCTGGCACAGGCAGAAGAATGTGTTGTCCTCTAATCAGACTAAACTGCTGACTCTTGGCTTGTGGATGAATTGCTAGCCATGGTTTCTTTGCAAAAGGCCAAGCACTCAGTAGCTAAACAGGTGCAGAGACTCCATCTTTGCCTTCTGAGGATCAAGCACAGCAAAGCCAGGAGAGCAGCTCTGATCTGGTCTATTAAAATGCAGGGGCAGCTGATGGTTTCTGCAGTGTGTGCAGGCATAGCACATTAACTTCTCTCATATCCTTTCTTCTAGCCATACTTTCTAACCACATTCGTGGTGTTAGCGGATTTCTATTTACCACTTTAAAGTGTGAATCAATTACTATATATGCAGCTGAGGGGGAACTGTTCTTGATTGCTGATAAATGTAGAAAAAATCTTTGTCAACAGTAGTAAGCTTTTGTAGCCAAAAAAAAGAGAAAAGGTTTTTTTGAGAAAACTGATTGCAAAATGGATCAGGAGCAGGTGGTTTTCAAACAGGAGCCTACAAGGAGATGTGGGTAGGTGCAGAAACAATAGATCTTCTTAGAGTCCACTATTTTTGCATTGTTTTTATGTGGTGTGTGCAGTTAAATATTTAATCCAACAATTGAAAATCAATGGAGGATGTATCTGCATAGAGATGGAAGTACTTTTTGGGGTGACATGCTGTGAGCTTCTACATGGAGTACTTAAAGGAGGAAGTGTGAAGGGTAGAGCTTTTGAGAGGGATTCCATCTCCAGGTGTGGTGTTCTGAAATCTCTACATGTTTTAACAGATGTCTGGAGAAATACCATGGCTGTGAAAGACAACTATTGCTTTTGGTATTCCTACGGGCTCTAGGTAGCTGCAGTCACAAAGACAGGGGATGTGGGGTATTATTATACAATAAATGCCAATTTGTGGTCAGTGTGGTGTTTGAGAGAGGAGAACTTTGAGCTCATTTAGCCTTCTTCTGTTCTCACTAATCAGCACAATGAATTCACTTAAGTGCTAACTGCTCTGAAATAATGAAAATCAGAGTCCAGTCAAGCAACAAAATATAGGTTAGTCCTGCATCCACACTTAAGGGCTTCTTCTCTTTGGTACTTCATGCATTCCTATAAACGTATTGACCAGTTTCTTTATTAAATTAAATTTATTATCCTTTCTCTGCAGGATAACCATGGAAATGACATACATCTCGGTATTTTCTTCATGGGCATCTTCATAAAAAACAGAATTGGAAGGACAACTGTGATTTATAGGTAAAAATGAGGGTCTTTTGTATTTAAAGTGAGTTTCTTTCCAGAGCTCTATGTGTGGGATTTTTTCCTTTCTTGCATATGTGACTGTATTAGTGCCAATCCTCTAACTAAGGAGTAGTAACCTTGCTGTTTTCAGGATTGATCTATTGGCCCAAAGAGATTAGATAAAGAATAATTTCTGATGTCTCTGGATGGGTTGGATGGCAAGAAAGTTGTAGTAGCCTGTCATGTATCTTGTTCTAGTTTATAAGGCTTTGATCCCTTTCCTTCTCTTGTCTTTATGCCTTCTTCTTTGATGCTTCTGAATGCAAATCTGTTAAGCCTCACAGCTGGCAGCCTAAGAGCTCAACACTTCTGAAAATCTGGTTGCCACGTTTAGGTGCCCTACTAAAAAAGTGTTGAACTTTCTCATTCCATGATTTTGAAAATTGTGGCTGTGTCATTCTATTGTTTCTTCTGCAGTTTATTTGGGTTAATAAGAATGACTTATCCAGTAACTTTATTTTGTGGGTTTATTCTGTGTGAAAATGTTGCTAGAAATGTCCATGATTCCAGGGAGAACAGTTTCGCTCTTCTTTGCTATTCTTCTAGTGGGTATTTTTATTACTGTTGCTGTTTACTCGAAGTGGATTTTTACTAATCCCTATGATTAGAGTAGGAATTTTGTGCAGCCTAAAAGTTGTGTTTTTTGAGGTGCACTAATTTCAGTCAGTAGCTAAGGCTTATATCAGACTTCGACTGGAATTTTGGGGGCAGGGTTGCCTTAAAAGAGCTTTCATTAGTCAGCTTAAAAAATGTTAGTGCTCCCTTTTCCCCGTAGCTGATGTTTTGCATATGTAATTTTGAGAAGGAATTAGATAATCCTTTAATTGGGCTTGGTGACAAAAGCAAGAAGTTTCTTTATATTTATAAAAGAGAGTTGGTGTTGGGATTCTTACTCTTTGGAAATATGCACTGCAAACGTCCTGCCATGACATGAAGAGGAATGCATGCTGCAAACAGAACAAACAAGTCCTTTCCATCCCCGTGGATTGCATGCAATGTACGCAAATGTCTGTCAGCTATTTGTAAGAAGATTATAACTCAGATCTTGGGCAATCTGACAATTACTTAAGAGAAAAAAAAAAAGATTGCAAACATAAAGCCAGAGTATTAACATGGTATGCATAGCCTACATAGCCATGTTGTCAACTTAACCTTCTTTAGCAAGAATTGGCACTGAATGAAAGGTGGAAACAGTATTTGGGGAGGAATGGCACTTAAAACAAAATAATTATGTTACATGTTGCTAAAATCAGTCAGTTCCAAAATGCCACACTTCAGTAAAATGGTTATCACTAATGTGTTTTCAATGTGTCTTCTATTGTGAGTCCTCAAATTTGTGTTTTTAAAGGGCGCTTTGAACTCTCCAGCTTTGGGTTAAGAGTTGAATATCCTTTCACTTTTAATCAGAACATGATTTCCTTATTTTCCTGACCAGGTTTCTTCGCCAAAAAGTTACTGAAAACCTTTCCCATAAAATGAGACTGATGTTGACTAAGGGATTCTTACTGTGTTTGTGAAATGTTTGAATGTATGTGTTGGCAAACTCCAATGCATTTTTTTACTCTGCAGGTGGAATGACATTGGGAATATTGCTCATAACAAGTCTTCAATTGTTCTAGAGTTGATCAACAAAGAAGAGAATGTACTCTTTCACACAGTAAGAAAAAAATCTGATCAGTGTCATCATGAAAGCTACTTATGTAAAAATAAAACTTTAAAATTCCACTTTCCCAAAGAGGCTCACTTGCATAACACCACCCCCCTCACAGTTCGTGTTGAACTTTATGCAGAAAAAGAAATTAACTTCATTTAGGTACTAACTTCTGTATTTTCTTCCAAGCGTCCTGAAATATCCTATGCTGGGAAGTGTGCAGAAAGTGCCTTTTGAATGGCATAAATACAGCAGCATAAGTAGAAACTGGGCGTGAGCTACCTGTGTGCACATACTAGAACTCAGAGGGCCATAGTGCTCTTCTGTGCTGTTTAAAATCACTCCACATCTCCCTGAACCAAGGCCAGTATAGGAACTGGACCAGCAAGCTTGAGCCATTTTCTTGTTGTGGTCCCCCCCTACTGTGCCTAAGCAGTGAAGTGGCAGGTTGCAAATGCACACCACTGGGTTTCAGTAATCCTATGCCTTGAATGCTCTTGAGATCACTAGATGTGTTCTTGGGAGCCAGATTCTACATAAGGTAGACCTTACCAAACATTCCTGCAACTGGATTTTTAAGAAGCTTTTTTCACTTTTTGGTAAGAATAACAAAATAAATTATTTTTTCCCTATTTTTTTCTCATTTTAAAGGATGATCTTGAGAATGCCAAATATATTTCACGTCTGTTTGCATCAAGACACAAGTTTTACAAACAGAACAAAATCTGCACAGAGTGAGTACTCTTGCTTCACAGTTGTTTTCTGGCACCTTGTTTTGGAGTTGGTCTGAGTTTTTGTATGAATGGTTTTGTTTGGGTTTTGGGGTTTTTAGCTTGTTTTTTTTTTCCCTAGTCACTTATGTCAGTTATTCTTTTCCCCTTTCCTTTTTTTTCTGTTTCATTTTAACCAGCATCAGGAGCAGATGGTTGAGAATGAAATTTAATTCTGAGCCTTGTGAGGTTTGATGCTCCCCAAGCAGCCAAATCCTACAGAGAGTATTGAATCAAAGGCATTGGTGTCTGCTGTTGATAGCCCAGAGTATTAGTACAAACTGGAGTGAAAGGTGACAAAGGTTATCATGTTAAAATGTGAGCTGTAGCAGCAGATGCAATGCCCATCCAGCAGCTAAGGGCACTGGAAAGTGCAGGTTGTCATCTTCTAGTTTGGCCAGGATAATTTATCTGCCTCTTATGCATGCTGAACACCTGGGTGTGTTAATCTGCATAGCTGTACTGCCACAACACAGCAGAGATTGTAAATCTAAACCTGAAGTCTCCTTTAGGCTTTGGTTTGAGCACTTTCTTAGAAACTGGCCTTGAGCTAGTCCTCTCACACAGGTGGATTACTTCTAACTGAAGGAGGAATTCATTAGGCTTTAGCTTTAATTCAAGTCTCTTTCTTAGCTGAGATGTCTCATTTACACCATCACACATTTTCAGATTGAGATAAATTTGACTTTCAAAAGGTTAGAGTTTTGAGAAGTTTCCTGGTGTGCTGGCTGTGTATAGCAGAGAACATTAAATTCTTGCAGAACTTACCATGAAGAAGTCTCATCTCTATCAACAACACTAGTTAGAGCTGGACATCCCATCTGTTCAGCTGGGTAATGCCATCTGTTGGAAAATAAAACCAAAATGATGAGGGAAAGATTGGAAGGTCTTTTATGTGTGCACACATTATATTAACATATGGTGAGTTAGAGCATAGGAGAGTCCAGTGACATGAACTGCTCTAAGTGATCTTTTCACTTACAGGGAAGAGATGTTGATTGGATTTTGCATGTTGCTTACGGTTCCTGGGAGATGAGTGGAAGACTGGAAAAGATATTTCTTAGCAGCATGCAATGGATTTCAGTAGTCCAATACTAAACTCAATTTTAATGGTTCCAGAGAGACTGAGTTCAAAGGGAGCTCCTGATTGTTTCCCCTGTGACAGTCAAGAAGGAGAACAAAATACCATAGTTTGTCACCTTGGGATATTTCCCCTTTGAAGCTGTGTGTTGGGGTCAACAGAGAGAACTTTCTGTTACTGGTCATAATCCAGACTGCAGAAGCTTTTGATCGTGTTTCTTCCTAAACACTGAACCATAAGTATGTGGGTCCTGTGAACATGTTGTCTGTAGCAGTTTCATAGGCAACTTGCAAATATTTGGACTAATAAAGGTAGGGAATGTCACAAAGTGAGAGAGTGAAATAACAAGTTTCAGTGTATTTCTGTTACAAGAGCTGTTCTCCTCACCATGGTCTCGTGTGGTATAAGCTTGTGTGCAAGAGCTACAGATATTGATGATGGTGTATGCCGTGTGTGTTTTCTAGCCAAATAATTTTCCTGCCCTCTGTGTTAAAATGATAGTTTGTTTTCCTGTGTGCCTCTCCTCTAATCGCACATAACATCATTCACCAGATCAGAAACTGTAAGAGGACAAATTCCACCTTTCCTCTCTTCACGTAAGCACTATATTTCTACCTCCTTCAACTTGTTTCTTTCCCTTCCTTGTATTTTTTTTCCTCCTACACTCCTTGCTCCTTCCACTGCACCTGGCTACTCTAACACTGTATGTGGCTCTGCTAGTACTGTCTAACCAGTTGGTTATTTTTTTCCTTTTCTTCCTGATCTGTATGCATTGCTTCGGAGTGATTGCTATCCATTCCATAAGATTGTCCTTGTTTTAATGTTCACATTAAGTCACCTGAGACTGTACCTGTGTGCCATGTTCAATTTTTTTAGTTAAGAGAATTGTTTAGTTAATTTGAAACCAGAATTTTTCTTTCTTGTGTTTACAAGTGAGCCAAATAGGATAATGAACAAAAGGCATTTATAGTTTGGAACGGGACCATTTCCTGTATTTAAAGGAGAATCTGAATGATTTTCATTTACTCATATTCTGAAAATCTCAGTAATGAGCAATATGAACAGATTCTTCATGTCTTGTTTTTCCCATTCATTCTTGACTCAGAATTGAGATATTGTGGTTTTTATAATTTGTCTTTTTCCTCCACAGACAATCAAATTCTCCTCCCCCTATCCGACGACGGCCAACCTGGAGTAGGTCATCTTTGGTATGTGCCACTGTGAGATCTTTAAGAATATCTATACCACTTCTAATGGGATGAGGCATTGTGTAAGATGAACTACTTTATAAATTTCAAATAAGCCCATTAACTCATTCCTTGTTGGCAATATGGTTGGAGTGAGTTTCAAGGGTGTGACTGCCCAGATTGATTAACTGGATAATATCACCATTGAGAAGTAAAAATTACATTCTTCAAGGCATTATATTTTTATTTGCCCTGCAGAAATTGAGCATCGTTTCTGCTGAATTGAGGTTATTTCAATATGTAGAGAAAATAATCCTGTAGAAAGAATCTGAAGTGTCTTGTGCTCTATGCATCAAATCTAGTCATTACATAATGTTATATTTCACATCTCTTAATCCTCATGTTTTTGTATAAAGACTACTTACAGTTTACCAGCTTCTTGGGTTAAGACCTTACTTGATGTGTGGAGTTACTTTTAATTTAAGTGAAACTATTAGAATCAGTCAGGATTGTGAATCAGAGCTTTTCTTAAATTGTTTTTATTTTTGTTTAACCAATCCCCGGAAACACTATCAATCTGACAAAACTGGTTAATTTTTTCCTGAAATATTTACCAAAAAAAAAATAATGTGTGAGTCTTTTTTTTTTTTTTCTCCCACCCATTCTAAAGAAACTTGTTGGATTAAACTTTAACGTCTAGCATGTCAATATTTTTTAATCTTATTTAACAGATTCTGAATTTCTGTAACAGTAGCACTGTTGGTTCCTTAGACAGAGGCAATATTATCTCTATGCAGGTTGCCAGTTTTCATGTATGGTATAGATTATACTTACTTTGTAGACCTTTTCAGAGTTAAAAGTCCTTTACACTATTGCTGCATGGCAGAAAGCTGATGTGGGCTTCTTGACATTTCCCCATGGCATGGTTACAGCTTGTGAAAATTTTCCAAAATTAATCTTAAGCAGGTACTGATTTTAGGACAGATTTATCCTTGCAGATTTCAACACAGGTTATTTTCCTGTGTGTATGTATACAGTCCATTAAATCTAAAAGTTGCACTCTGTTTCTGAGGCACTGGCAGGAAAGCTGCTGTAGCTGTCTCTAGATTTCTTTGTCCTTCCATTGTTAAGGTGTTTCTAAAGTGTCATGATGCAACACACAGGCTGTGTATTGCATTCTTTGTGGCATATTTACAGTATTTTTGGTATCTATGAGTTAGGTCCCTGAAAATGACTATGAAAAACTGAAGGTGAAAAACTGAACTGTGCTTTGCATTTTATGCTACGACCTCTGTTATATCACAAGGGGGAAAAGTGAGCTGCTTTCTAAATTGTATATGAGAAATGGAAAAACAAATTTTTTCTTTTTCGAAAGAAAAAAAAAACAAATCTTGCTTCCACTTTGTTTTAAACATAAGCATGCAACTAGCTTTAAATCCCCAGAGTCTCAGGAAGATCAACAGGAAGAATGTGGGCTCATCAACTGAAAAGTGCACTGGGCTGCTGACTGCTCACGGTGAACTTTCAGCTGCCTTTTTCATAATTGTTCTGGTAACTTGTTGGAACAGTTCTCTTTGAGAGGAAAAAAGAAAGGCCCTCCTGACTGTTGTCTGAACTGCACATACCTTCATACACCTACCTATTCATTTGTCTTGTGTAGCAATAAATCAGTAGGCAGAAATGGGAAGTGAAGTGGAATCTTTGGGGTGAGGCTCTGCCACTTCACTAGGGATCATGTTCTTTTCAGATCAAGACCCTTTATATGGTTTTGGCATGGTTTCTGCTATCTCTTTTTCCTGTCAGACCACCCAGCAATGTTGGTTTTCCAGAAAAACCCCCTCAGTGTAGGAGATCATAATATAATGGTATGTTTAATTACCTGATTTAAAAAAAAAATCCAAGCCATCATTAATTTGGATATTGTTGTTCTGCAGTCCACAGGGTTCTCTTTTTTCAAAGAAGGAAGATGGGCCTTAGAAATAGAAATTCCAAATTTCTTGCAGATACCTTTCATAATATCTATCACAAAGAGAACTGTCTGCTCCATACGTAGACATTCTTAGTAGAAGTCACTTCTCTTTCCTTGCACTTTTCCTCTGTATCTGTTAGTCCTAGCCTCAGCTCCTTTAATAAAATTGTCAACAGCAGTCCCCTCAGCCCAGGTTGTACAGTGACACTAGGGTTTTGTACCTTTGGAAGTGATTCTTGTAGCAAAAATACTTCTTGTTTTCCAGCTCTGGCTTAACACAGCTATTTTGCATGCAAGAATTCATACTGAGCTCAGTATCTTTGATTCTCATTCCTTCTCACCATTTACATAGAAAATGTAAATCTTACCCCTTCCCCACCCCTCTGTGCTAGCAAACTTGCATGGTGCTCATTTGGTGCATGTGCACGCAAAGGCAGATTACGTGGGGTTTTTGCCTTGGGCATCCACAGTATTCCTTAATAGTTTGAACTAAGTGAATCAGCCTGGATGAAAAGCCCTTGCTCTGCTGCTATGGAAGACATATTCATGAGACAGGAGTGTCTTCCTTGTCTTTCTGCTCTCTCCATGTATTGAAATATGTTTTCATAAACTTTGCTCAGTGACACCAGAGAGGGCATTGCAGTGTAGGTGGCAGAGTGGAATTGCAAAATGTGTCGGTTTACCAAGGGACAAAACTGGGGAATATGGCATCAACACTGATTTATTTTCTGTAAATCATCCTGCTGATTTAATGCTGAATTTCCCCCTCTGAGATTTGCATTAAAAAAATTCTTTCAGTGCAGATTATTGGAGTAAACTCAAATTCATTATCTAAGGAATTCAATGTTCATGTAATTTACAGAGTTCTTTTAAGTCTATATGTGGTCCTATTGCTTGTATAACAGTGTCCTAAGTCCTTGAATTTGTTCCATGTCTGCTTTTGTCCTGATTAGGTGTCTGTTTTGTTTGGGTTTAATTCTTCAAGGTCAAAGGCTTTTAATAAAAATGTGAAGAATTTTAAAGGAGCTGAAATTATGGATGTTGTTTTCTGAAGTGATTGAGCTTAAAGGAGTCTTAACTGGTCAGTTTTGGGCTCTGTAACAAAATTTAGCAAGCAATTTACAAAAACTTATTCTCTGTTCTATAAGGAACTGCCAAGACGTGTTTTTGGCTGGGTAAGAAAGAACAGTATTGTGGAAAGGGCACAGAATCATTTTTCCTGTTTCAGTTGCAAAAATTGTAGCCAAGTTCTAATGCTTTTTTATTTCCTTGTGCTTTTATTTCAGCCAAGACAACATCCTTTTATACTGCCTCCTATGCATGTCCAGTGTGGAGAACACTACACTGAAACACATAATTCACAAGGTACTTAGAGCATGTATTTTCCCTTTAATGTACTTCAATTTTATGTGTATGCAAAGAAGCTCCTAAGCCTTATGTCTAGATTTATAATGCCATCATGGTCAAAAGGGAGCTGCTGCTGCAGGAGAACTAGCAATTTTATAGTTAATGTTGCAGTAAGTCTTCTGTTTGAAGTCCAATTTCAGTTTTCAAATTTCCCTAAAATATCTGCGTATGATTATATGGACCTTAAACTTGGTATTCCAGTTCAGTGAGCTGAAAAAATAATTTCTAAAGGGAGTATGATGGCTGTACTCAAAGGCCGTGCCAGCTGGGGCCAGGGAGAGAAACCGAGTGAGGGAAAAGGAGGCAGCAAAAAGCTTTTACGGTAGGAGAAATCATAAAATTCTGTCCATGAAACTGTATCTGTAGACAACCTTTTCTGCAGATTTTTCATCACCATCTGCTTGCATTGTTAGCCTTACAGACACAAGGAGGGTTAACTACTTTTACGCCCATGTTTGACAAATAAATTCCTGAAGAGGTTGTGCCAGGTTACTTTGATCAAGTCTGGGAATGGAGCCCAGCCCCTAAAGAGCTTGAGTCTCACACCCTTAATCACCCCACCTTTTGGAATACACGTAGCCAGGTCTGTTAGGCTGCTGCTCTTTGCAGTTCATGAGAGGTACAGTTGAAGTGCTGTCATCAGCAGAGGAACTCTCAGTCATACCTGTTAGTGTTTCGGGTTGTGGGGTCTGACTATTTTTAAGGTAGAATTTGATAACTTTTGAAAGGAGCCATTTAGCAGAGTTCCTTGCATACAGTAGTTTTGACTTAGTGGCTACAACTCTTCTACTGTGAAGGATAGAAGAATTTAGAAGAATTTAGAAGAATTGTAAAATTTAGAAGAATTGTAAAATTCCCTTAGTTTTACAACAGCCTTTTCCACATTTTCAAAGAACTAGCTGATTTCAGAGTTTGGGAAGCTACTACTCTTTTCTTAAAAGTTTCAACAAGGACAGTCTTGCAGTAAAGCTGTGATCCAACATATGATCTTTACTGTCTTGATTTCCTCTCAGGTATGCTTTGCTAAAGTATTTAACATTCTGTAGTGGTGATTTGATGTTCAGGGCTTTTTTTTCTTTTTTTTTTCCTTTTTTTTTTCTTTTCTTTTTTCCTGAGCTCTGATCACCCAAATGTCTTACTTCAGATCCTCAAAACTGTTGATGAGTCTAAAGTAGGATTTTCAATTTCACAGTCCTCTGCTCCTCTGAATCTCAGACAGCCAGGTATCAGCAGAAGAGACAAGACAATTTTTCAGGTTAACCATATGCTTGCAGTGCTGGAGTGTTAAGGTGTCAGCAGCAGTGAACCCTTTCACGATGCCAAGGGAGGAGATGCCCCTTTATTCTTCCTTGCCACCTCAGGCAAAAGCACTTCCTCTCTTTCTCCTTTCATGTTTCCCACAAGGATCTGAACTACTACTATAGTTTGCTAAATGCTGGGAATGTTTACATTGGTAGCTTTGCTTTAGTTCTGTTTCAATGGCTCAAGGATGCTCCCAAGACCAAGCATTCCCTGCACTTGTGCCCTAAGCTGTCTCTGTACTCACTGGTGCCGACTGCATTTGAAGTTTTGTTAACAGTGAGTAAGTCCTTGTGGGTTAGAATTGTCAACATTTCTCTCTCTACTCTACACAGATAGCATTTTCCATGGAAATGAAGAAACTTTCTACTGTAGGTCTCAGACCAGTTTGGATAGGTGTCCAATGGACTTCAGCTACTTGAATGGTAATGGACCCAATGGGAGCGTATGCAGTGCCCACAGCATGAACTCCCTCAATCGCTCACAGAACTTCATCCAGGCATCTCCAATGTCCTCAAATCTCAGCATCCCAGGAAGTGACATCATGAGACCAGACTACATCCCCAGCCACAGACACAGTGCAATCATCGTCCCGTCTTACAGGCCAACCCCAGATTATGAAACTGTCATGAGGCAAATGAAGAGAGGGGTGATCCAGATGGATAGCCAAAGTCAGTCTTTGAGGAATCTCAATATCGGAAACACACATGCTTACAACCAGCCAGAAGACCTCGTTTACAGCCAGCCCGAGATCCGAGAGAGGCACCCCTACACCGTCACCTACGGGCCCCAGGGCGGCGGCTACAACAAACCCGTGGCACCATCTGACCAAATGAACCCCAGCAACGCTGCTCAGAGCAAGGCAGCAGCCAGCGCCATTTCCCACACGGTCAGCACCCCCGAGCTGGCCAACATGCAGCTGCAGAGCAGCCAGAGCTACCACACCACCCACATGCTCAAGAACTACCTGTTCAGGCCCCCGCCGCCCTACCCGCGCCCGCGCCCGGCCACCAGCACGCCCGACCTGGCCAGCCACCGGCACAGGTACGTCAGCGGCAGCAGCCCCGACCTGGTGACCCGCAAGGTGCAGCTCTCGGTGAAGACCTTCCAGGAGGACAGCTCGCCCGTGGTGCGCCAGTCGCTGCAGGAGGTCAGCGAGCCCCTCATGGCCGTGAAGCACCACGCGGCCGTCAACAAGCGCCACAGCCTGGAGGTCATCAGCAGCATGGTGCGCGGCATAGAAGCCATGGCCTTAAAAACCCTGAACGCCCCGCTGCCGCGCAGGAACACTCTGAGGGAGCAGGTGCAGCCGCAAGAGTCTGCTCAGATGGGCCACGAAGCTCAGCAAGTCCCTCATTACCACCACAAAAAGACGTTTTCTGATGCCACCATGCTGATACACAGCAGTGAAAGCGAAGAGGAGGAAGAAACGCAAGAATCTGTGTCCCGGATAGCCGCCCTCCACGAGAACATGGAGTACAGTGCTCAGCTGCAGGCTGCCTTGGCTAGGATACCAAATAAACCTCCTCCCGAGTACCCTGGGCCTCGTAAAAGTGTCAGCAATGGAGCACTGAGGCAGGACCACATCAGCATTTCCGTGGCTGTAGCCAGGGCCAAGGCCATGAGGCCGGGGCCTTCCAAAGCCATCAGTGTCTCTCGAACTGATCAAGTGGCAATAAATGGGTCTTCACTGGGGCCTTCCATCTCGGAGCCTGACCTCACCAGTGTGAAGGAGCGGGTCAAGAAGGAACCGGTCAAGGAAAGGCCTGTGTCTGAAATGTTTTCTATTGAGGACAGCATAATAGAAAGAGAGATCATGATGAGGGTAAGTGCCTTCCTCTGCTGCGGTGGCTTCTTGGAAATTAGTAATCACACAGGTCAACTTCCATACCAGAAAATTGTTGGGTCAGTAAACTGAAGGGAACGTGTGGGTGGGAAGCTGTGGATTTGCTTAAAGTTGGGAAATGTGATATTAAGTGCCACATACAGTTTGGTTTTGTGGGGCCATTCAGGGGGCTGATCCCATGCACTGCTTGGACTTGTCTGTTGCCTCAGCTGTGGCTCTTTGGCTGCTGGCCAGACCTGTGTCTGATGCCACCACCCTGGCTGCAGTGCTGGCTGGAGGTGGGTGGCAGGGCAGGCATCTGGGGATGAGGAGGCTGATGGCAAAGCCCCCCTTGATGCCTGCTTCCCTTTAGGATTTGAGGGCAGGGCGAGTCTGGAATGTGTTTGCCAAGATGAATGGGAGGCACTGGTGTTTTATTCCTCCTTTGCAAGGGTGTCGGGTGAAGTATCACATAACATAATGGCAACTCCGGATTTTTTAAAATGGTCTTTAATTCCCTTCTTCCCACTTTATGTGACATAGTTATCTGAATAAAACACTGGTAGCCCTAGAATACGGGTTGTTAGTTTTGCTGAGTTTTTACTGAGGAACTGGATATCTAAATAGAGAGAAGCAGCAGATGCAGAGGCTGTGTGGTTGAGCATCTGGGTTGTTTGTTTTGTTAAAAATGCACTCAAGAGAAATAGGGCTCTGTTAAACTTGCAACAAATTTAAAATGAGAAGTATTTAAAGGCAACAACAGAAATATGAGGGGTGCTTATCTCTTAGTGACCTACATATGTACCTGGTGTAGTGCTGTGAGCAGTACAACTGCAGTCACAGGAACACAAGTGTATGCTGCAGTTCTTGTTTTTAGCACCGAGGTCTGAAAAAAAGCCAATTCCTGAAGCAAATTAATAAAGCATCTAAATGGTCCAAAGCAGAAAAGAGTTTGTAGTGTACTAGACCAATAACTCACTAGATTTAAATATATTCAAAGAAATTTTCTAAACATGTCCATTGTCATTCTTGTCCATTGGGCATCCTTATGCTGATACAACTGTTAGCAATACAACCTGAGCTGCTAAAATGCAACATGGAGACTGAGTTTAGTCCTTGACAACTCCTAAACTTTAAATGTAAAATAAGTACTTGACTATAAAACATGATTTTTCATTGATGAATAGACGTTGGCATAATAGCAAGCATGCAGTATGCTCTTTTCATCTTCTGAGGAAACAAAAATTAGTGAAAAGCAGGAGCCTACAGGATTTTAGGACGGAAATGAAGGTGAGAAGAGATCTTAGATGTTTGAATATTCTTCCTCTGCAATAGCCATTCAGATAATTTGGTCAAAAGGTCCTTTATTTGTTGTTTTGAAAGTAAAGGGGTAGCTTAAACATTGAACTTTGAAGGTGGTTTCAGCCTAGATCAGGAATCTTGACATGTGTGGATCTTCCTTTTGTCACAGGAATCAGGTGTTATATTAATGGTAATTTGGTGACCTTGGTCTGTTAAGCAGACTTTCTTCTCTTTCACCTTTGAAGTAGTAAAAAATAATAAAATTGTCAAACAAAGGAAAAATACTTGAATTTTCCTGCTTTCTCAAAGTATAAAAAGAAGCCAGAGTGGGTTTGGATGTTTGTTTTTTTGCTTCGTGCTCTAGAGGAACCCAGTGGTGAGGAAAAAGCTCACAAGCTTTTGAAAAATTAAGGCATATACATATGTCTGAGGGCATTCAAGTTCAGTCGTGTGTTTCTAGGAGCTGAGCTTGGCCCATCTGGTGACCACAGCTTCCGTATGTGTGCTGAGAACCAGGCACCCCGTCTGCTTATCCCTCCTTCCAAATCCAGCAGAACAGAAAGAACTGTTAAGGAAATGGAATAAAATATTCCTAGTTGGGGTACTTCTGGAGATGCTCTGTCTTTTCTGATGCTTCAACTCCCAGTGGCATAAGGAAGGGGCAGAAGTATGAATTTAAAATTCATGCTCTGGTTCTCCATGTATATCATAATATGATTCATGAATATAGTAGATAATATCCCTCCCTGGCTGCTATTGCTTTCAGTTTCTGGGACATGTGAGCTCAGTTTTTAGTGCAGAATATATCATGGGTGATGTTTGAATCACCATAAAAGCTGAGAGCATCAGAAGAGTTCTCATTTTAAGCATTACCATCACTGAAGAGAAACAATGGCCTCTGTTTTAGTGTTTGTTGCTATAGATTGAAATTATTGCTTTTCAAAAGATGCCCCAGGTATCTTGGCTTTGGTAGTGCTGCTTTAACGTAACAGGGTGATGCTTTACGTGTCCTGCATTCAGAATAATGTCTGCAGGAAAATGCTTGAGATTGTATTTGTGTGTCTTTTGATGGCATGTAAACTGTATTACATGCTGGGATTGCTTCTTTGAAATTAAAATTCTGTGCTCATGTAGGAGCAGGCCTTTGAGGAATAACAGGAAGAATAGAGGTTGTATTTGAATTTACGATGCTAATGGTGATCATCTGCATTCCTTGGCCAGAGAGTTGCAGATTTTGGAGATTAAAAAAACATTCCAGCATTTTACTGGCATTATAAATAATCACACAGAGATGAAAACGTGCCTTTTCTTGCCAAAAGAATCTAGAAAAGCAGAAGATGGCAGGCCTGGAGGCCCAGAAGAGGCCCTTGATGTTGGCAGCACTGAACGGACTCTCAGTTGCTAGGGTTCCAGTGCCGGAGGACAGCCAGGATGAAGTCACCAAGGTGCCAATGGATGAGAGGGTAAGATGGAGCCTCACGGAATGTTGCTTGTTCCCTTTGTTCCCAACAGCATGACGTATCTAAAATAATAAAATTTGATTTAAAATGTGAAAAAAAAAATGCTTTTAAAAGTTTTCAGAGCCATTAATGCAAAAGGTCTGTGGCTAATACTGGTATGTCTTTGAATGCAGGCAGAGCATCAAATGTCTTGAACATTTACTGAAGTCCATGAAAATGGAGGCTGTTCTCTGTTTCACCTGACTGTACAATGTCATACAAAATCAATCTGTAAATCTAACACTTTGCACATTTTTCACTTGATCAGGCATAGTTCTGCAGTGCTCACCCACAGATACTGTCTTTCATGTTCTGATACAGACTAAGGAGTTTGGTTAATGTCTCTAATGGGATTAAATTTTTAAAAAAAGAAGTTGTTTGCGTCCTGATGTTTGCACCCATGGGTGTGTGCATGCATATGGAATTTCATATATTAAAAACAGTTGCTGCTTCTAAGATTTGAGAAGCAAATTTGCAAAGAATCTTTGTGGTTTTCTGGATAGAAATTTGCAGCCTTGTGTTGTCTGTTACCCAGGGAGTAGCACTTCACCTCCACCTTGTCTGCATGTGGGGTTGTGTTCAACCACAGACGTTGCATCCTTGTGATTTAGGCAGTATTTTGAAAATGTGGACCATATCACACTTCTGCAGTATGATCTTCTTCCTGGGGAAAAAAATTAAAATATCTATTATGTTGAAATAATACATTCATACTGAAATTCTTACTGAACCAAGATTTAGCACAGGTTTGCTTTCTATGCTATCAGTCTTCAAAAATATGGAGGTGGAATGTATGATTGCAAAATTGGCCGATGGTTTCACTTGGTAGAAATAAGTGTGTCATTTTTCCTCAGGTAACTGCAGAAGGAGTGAGTGAGAGAAATGCTATGGCTGTGTATTGGAATGCAAAGAATGGATGGATGTGTCTGGTGGTAAATGTTCTTCCAGGAAGCATTAATGGGTTGGTGCTCCTTTCTGTTGAATCCCAGTGCAAAATCTTGAGGAGGAAGCTGGAGGAGGGGATGGTGTTTACAGAATACGAGCAGATTCCAAAGAAAAAGGCAGATGGGATCTTCACCACTGCTGCCCTGCCTGAAAACACGGAGCGCAACCGCATCAGGGAGGTCATTCCTTACGAGGAGAACCGAGTGGAGCTGGTGCCGACCAAAGAAAACAATACAGGCTACATCAATGCTTCACACATCAAGGTAAAATCTTGTTTCAGTTTTGCTTGGCAAATGAAGATGTGCTAAAGCTTTGTTTGCATTTGTGGCTGCACAGCAGCATCTTCTGTACCTCTGGAGCTTCTGAGAAGTTTAGGATGCATCATTACACCTTTGTACGTCACCATGGGCATCTCTGAAGTCCCCTATCAACTAACACAAAAAAGTTGATTTATCTGCTGGAGGCTGGGAAGTCATTTTAGAGAGGCATCCTGGCCTTTTTGTGCCCACCTCTGCCAGCTTGTTGTGGTTGTTGGGTGACTCTACTGGTTGAGGTGCCTTGTTTCTCAAACCTCATGAGAATGCATTAGAACAGCCCCAATACCTGCAGTGTGATAACAAATTTTTTTAAAGCATGCACTGACCTTACCAGTAAGATCCCTGCATTTGTGACTGGAAACTGCATTGAACTTCCACGTTTCAAATTATGTTTT
This sequence comes from Toxostoma redivivum, assembly GCA_013397375.1. Classification (NCBI taxonomy): domain Eukaryota; kingdom Metazoa; phylum Chordata; class Aves; order Passeriformes; family Mimidae; genus Toxostoma; species Toxostoma redivivum. The sequence continues at coordinate 734,809 of VXBI01012226.1, read as the reverse complement.
TAACAAGAAACTTCGGCTTTCGTGTTAATTCAATATGGAAATAATTAAAGATACGACCTGACTGTACTTACAAGCACAGTCAGTGAACAGTGAACTATGTTCCAGTGACTGCAGATGCTTATTTTTCTTTAAGCTTCCAGCAGTATTTGCAAAGTCCTCTGTTGGCTTTTACTGTACCCTAGAGAAGCAACAGAAATCCTCTGTATCAGATGACAGAGTCTGTTGTAAGAGAGGGTTGTCTGAGATTTCTCATTGTCAAAATCCAAATTAAAAAGAAATAATTCAAAAATAATGAATTAAACATCCTAATAAATAAATATTTTCCTTGAGTAGAAGCCTTTTAAAAGTTTAAAGAGACTTACTGGCCTTGGCTGTGATTTACAGTGTTAAATCCTGGTAATTTAAAACAATTTCTGAACCAGGGTCCTGCAGTTTGTTACTTTTCTCCATAGTCTGGTAGGAAGCAGATACTGCGTTTTTGCATAATCAGACATTGCTATGATGATGAATTTCTGAGCCCCAGATTTTCTACCTACAAAGTAGGTGGAGAAAAAGATACGCCTAAATGATGCCATTTTCCCTGGCTAGTTTTGAGCCCACATTTTATCTTGTGTGTTGCTGTTGGACACAGACACATCTCGTGTCCATGGAGCACCCAGGAGCAGGCAGCAGTGTTTTGATGCCTGACAGAGGGCCTTGGCAGGGCTTCCCTCCTGCACTCGGAGCGGCGCTTTCAGAAGCCAAGCAGATGTGCTTTTGCTTAGAAGGTGAAATTGCATCTGTGAAATTTACCTCAGCAGCACAGTGTGTGTCTGTGTTTTCAGCCCAATATTTAATTTTTAATTTCCTGCAGTTAGGGCATTAGAATGCAGCAAACATTCCAGGCATCCCATTCCCTTCAGACTATTTATGGGCCTTTCATATCATGGGCCAGGAAGCTTGGACCAGAAGTCAGTAGACAAAGAAAATTCCTCTATCATCCTGATAAGATCCATGCCTGGAGGATTCAGCACCCACTACTTGGTCTGCAAGTTCCATAGTTTTACAAAAATTCTCTGCTTATTTACTGTGGATCCTTGCTGTTAAGATAAAAAGATCATCATCTATACCAAAAAGAAAAATTGTGATTGCATTTATGGATTGAGCACAAAGGCTCTTAAGAGCACTTCATCTGACTGTGTCAGGTCAGTATTGACTTAAAAAGCTCAGTAACACTCTGCTACTGTAGGCCATCAGTCCAAGTACAGGATGCTGCTTAGGGCTGTGCTTTAGTTTGCTTTAGTTTGCTTTAATTCTCATCTAGTACAAGAACTTAAGAAGTCTACCAGCATTGGTCTTGCAGTTTTTAACCATCATTCAAAAAAGAAAATGTTGCGTAGTCTGAAATGAAGAAAAGGAGCTGATGTACAGAGTCGAACAGTTTTCAGTGAAGTGAGAAACTTGTTATCATACAAAAACTATGTTATTTACAGGTGTAAAACCCCAAGCATCTCAGCTTAATACACAGTTGTTTGATGAACAAATAAATTGCTTTCATTTCTGAAAGTGTATTCAAAGACTTGTACCTCAAACACTGTATGTGATTGAACCTGTCAGTGTTATTGATTGTTCCTCATAGCGTTGTCTGCCAGTATGTTGATATTTATGGGTGTGTCAGCATTTTTGCTGTAAATCTTCTTCTCTGGGATTTATAGCTTTGGGAGAAGTGGCTCTGGGCTAATAAAAAGAATTAGGAGGCCTTAGCCTGAGAAGGAAAAATATTTCAACTTTCCAAAATAACGAGTTCTTCTGGTAAGCATATTTTTGAAATGATAAGTAGAAGTTCTAAAAATTTTTTTCTTTTTACCTAAAATGTTAGAAAAAAATTTTTGTGAGCATTTTCTGATGTATAGTAAATTATATGTCATAAAATTATGATTTTTTTTGTACACAAGTGATTTTTTCTTTTTAGCTGCCTCTGTCAGTTAAACGAAGCAGTGTTTTATACTGGCTGACTGCAAGGTAATGCTGGCTCTGTTCAGAGCACTACAGAATTTACAGCCAGAAAATCTGTGTGTTAATGCTTGGAAAAGAATTTCATTAGATGTCATGCAAATACAGCAATATTTCTGTAAGATGTGGTTGGTAAACCAGTTGTGTATTGGGAAATAGATTTACATGACTACAGCTTTGGGTAATTTAAAATTTCTCATGGCCATGGTTTGAAAGCCATTTGATGTGCAGGATTTTCTTTATGGTAGTTTTCAGGGTCTGAAGTGAAAAACCCAAGGTGAGTGAGGTAGAGTAACTTGAAATTAAGCCTGTCTTGATCCCATCTCTAGCTGGCAGCAGGCCTGTCAAGCTCTGTTATGTGCAGAGTGTGGGCATAGCTGCATCTTCTAGGGATGGCTTGGCCTCATCTTCGACAGTGACCAATGTAGGAAGAGGCTGTTCAATAAATCACCTTTGTCTGAATGGAAAATAATTGAGAGAGGTCCTAGCTAGCAGAGTCCTTTCACTTGTCAGGCACGGGGTCATTTGTGTTCAGGCATTCTGCACTGTGATAATTTGTAGCAGGGTGATGCCTGTTTAATGTATGTAGGCACTTCCTCTGGTCCTCAGCTTTTTTTCATCCTGGGTATGTCACTAAGCCCAGGGATCTCACTCAGCTGCTTATTTGTACTCAGGGCCTCAGTTTTTTTTATTTGGTTTGTTGTTGGGGCTTTTCTTCTGTATGATCCAGATGCAATGGCAAGAAAGATGGATGTCATTTAGCCAACACTTTATGGTTATGGGCATCAATACAGGATGTGGAATCACTGAAGGTTATGTTTTGTCAGATTTGCTCTTACCAAAATGATGATTTTTGTCCATAATTTTGATCAAAAGTAGAAGAAAAAAAAGAAGTAAAGGTTTCACTGTACTTTCTTTTGTTTAAAAGGCAGTTATGGCACCCTGCTGCAGAGAATTCAGGCACTGACTCTTTTTCCCTTTCTCCCAGGTGACTGTAGGTGGAGAGGAGTGGCACTACATTGCTACCCAAGGGCCCCTGCCACACACGTGCCACGACTTCTGGCAGATGGTGTGGGAACAGGGGGTTAATGTTATAGCCATGGTCACAGCTGAAGAGGTAGGTGAAGTCACAGAATAGTTCTTTCTGATGTGAGCCAATCTCCTGTTATCATCACTTCCCACTCCAGTAACCTGTTTTTTCTATCTACATCCCCTTTTCCTCTGGCTCTGTTTGAACATATGCCTGTACTGCTCTCATACTATACTTCCTAACTTTCTGACACTCGGTTTGGCAAGTGCTAAAGTGAAACAAGCAGGAGCCCTCCTTCCCCCTGCTTGGGCCAAGCCAAACAAAGATGTTTCCATTGGAATGTGAGAGCGCTGAACTTGCTCCTGGTTAAAATGACAGAGATTTCCACACTGTCCAAGGCCAATTCTGTATCCCATCACTCTTATCAGCTGAAAAGAGACCAGAAGCTGTTGTTTCCATAGAAGTGTCCATGTAAAAAAAAAGTAAAAAACCCAAACAAAAACACCCCACGACTTTTTATTCTTATGCCAAGCAAAGCAGTTATTCCTATTGTAATCCAAGAACTATGTGCTATGTTGTAAAAACTGGCACAGGCTGTTAACTAACACCGCATTCGGCTTTATGCCTGCTTGCTTTCAGCAAACTCAGAGAGTAGCAGAGCACATTAAGTCACTGTCCAGTTCCCAAGGCTGATCAAGAACAGACACTTAACTTCTGAAGAGATTCTCTTTCTATTTAAAGGAGAGCCTTCTCCAGGAGGAGAATATTTACAAAGGTGTTGTAGGCACTAGCTGTCTTTTGTCATGAGACAAAAGTCTTTAAGTAGTTCTGTACTTAAAAATATGACATGGCTGAGAGGTTTAAGTTTTAGTGGGTATTTTCTTTACTTTGAGGGATGCTCCTTACTCTTGCAGTGCTTTAAAATAAGAATACTTGGCTTATCCAGAGAGTTTTATGCCCTTTGTAGAGAATTATAATTGCAGAAACTAATGACTTTTTGTCTTCTTTTGTTTTCAAGGAGGGAGGAAGAAGTAAGAGCCATCGTTACTGGCCTAAACTGGGCTCTAAGCACAGCTCAGCCACTTACGGGAAGTTCAAGGTGACCACCAAGTTCCGCACAGACTCTGGCTGCTTTGCAACTACTGGTCTGAAGGTCAAGCACCTTCTCTCAGGACAAGAGAGGACAGTGTGGCATCTGCAGTATACTGACTGGCCAGACCATGGCTGTCCAGAAGAAGTCCAAGGCTTTTTATGTAAGATTTCTTTACTTTGCATGATGCATCAAGAAAAAGATTGCTCACGCTGGATTCAGTTCACTGTACCTAGTTGCAGCTGGGATTGATATCAAATGATTGTTGCTGTGGTGTACACAGGCCTCAAATAGGTTATACTTTGCTGCAATTTGGAGAAAAAAAAGGTGGAAATCCAGAAGTAGGAGCTGAGGTGATTAGGAGGAAGAAAAATCGAAGGCAGCAGCAGTGCCAAAAACTCAGGAAATTTGAAGTAATAGGATACTTCTGCTGGCTGATCTGTCGGTGTAAGTTACTGCCATTTCCCCACTACCTAACGAATATAGGAGATATTAGGCTGCATGCAAATGTGATTAGAAAGGTCCAGATGAGAGGGGATCAGTTGCTATTGAAATATAGTGCATCTTCTCCAGTTTTCCTTTTTACAAAAGAGCAGAGGGCTCTATCACACATGCCGTGAGTCTGAACTCACTTGCACCCTTGTAACCACGTGTACCCAGGCAAGGCTTAAGGGCCTCCCCAATGGCATATGGTTCTGGTTCAGGCATCTCTGACAATTCAGCAATTATATTCATCTGTAATGTCTTAATAACACTTCCTGATTCTTACCAAGTAATGAGCACTCCCATATTAAGTAATAGAAATTAAACCATTATTTAACTCAAGACACATTTCTGGCACTACAGTAGGGAATGTGCAGAAATCTTTAAATTACTACTGAAGAAGTCTGTACATGGTGTACTGATGTGTTGGAGAAGCCTGCTCTCTTAGTTCCTGAAAGCTTTGCAGCTGCAGTGTAGCTCAGTGGCAGCTAAGTCCTTTCGCAGGAAGATCCATTAGTTCTACTTCAATCTTGCCACAGCTACTCTCCTTTAGTGATGTATTCTTCTTTGCATGGTACATGCTGAGTGTAAATAGTTATGATTCTTTCCCCAAATCTGTCACCAAGGCAAAAAATAAAAAATGACATTTCAACTTCAGCAGAGGAGAACCAGGGAATCTTTCTTCAAGGAAAAGTTACTGCCTAATTCTTCATTTGTTTCATACTTTGTTTCTCCTACCAACCCCTGTAGCTGTGGTTGGGCATGGCAGTAATTGGAACCTGATTGTCCCCATTTCCTCTCTCCCATTGTTTGCCACCACTTAGAGTTCCATTTCCCTGTGTGCATTAAAATGCAGTTTTTCTGATGTTGATAGGCCACCAGCCCCATCCTGTCTGTGGTGAGAGGACAGCTGGGGCTGCAGTGCCCTGACACCGAGGGTCAGAGCAGGAGAGTTCAGCTCAGGTCTCACTTCCCACTTGGAGTGCTGAGAAGCCCAGTAAGCTTCCAGCATGTGAGGTTCTCAGCGTGGTCTGACAGCAGGATGTGTTGAATGATGCTAGGACAGCCACACAAGGCAGCTGTTCCTGAGTCCTGAGCTTTCTACAAATAGCTTCAGGGAAAACAAAGCAGTGATCTCCCAGAAGAGCTTGTAGCTATTGAGAAACAAATCCTGAGCAGAGGGTGGGGGGGAGATTCTGTCACAGTCTAGAAGGGAGAAGGAAGAGAGGAATCAGGGCAGATGGACGCTCGCTTCCCATCTGATACTGGCTTTGACAGGCAGTAGTTTCAATGGGACTTAGCTGTTGTTTTGATCCCAGCCTGCTAATAGCAGGAATTGCTGTAAGTAATGTCTAGAATCATCTGCTTAGGGGACCTGGAGATTTGCAAGGGGGAAAAACAGAATTTAATTTTTTAAAGAACTATTTAATTTAAAGGAGCAGACTCCCAAGTAATAATTGACACCCAGCTGGTACTTGCTGGATGCAGTGCTGTTCAGTGCATCCTGGCCAAGATAATTATTATGTTGTAAAAAATGTAAATTATTGCCACTTTGACAGAGAATAACTTTTCTACATTCTTTCCCCCTCCCCTCCTAATTTTTACATTTAGATATGTAGGTGTTTGCAACCTTGCCTGCTTTTTCCTCCTGCAGCTTACTTGGAGGAGATCCAGTCAGTGCGTCGGCACACCAACAGCGTGCTGGACAGCAGCAACACCTGCAACCCTCCCATCGTGGTCCACTGCAGCGCAGGCGTGGGGAGGACTGGAGTGGTGATCCTGACAGAGCTCATGATTGGCTGCTTGGAGCATAATGAAGTAAGCTTCTTTTTCAAACCCTGAGCTTGCCCCTTGGCTTGCTGGCTCCATTTCCAAGGCTGAAATTAAAAGGCATTGAAGTGCTTTCTTTCTACCACCTTTGTGAGCAAGACAAGGACCTTAAATGTGACAGGCAGAGATTCCCCATGGCAGAGTACTTGCTGTAGTTTTCTGTATAGTTGATATTACGCATTTTTTATTAGAACTGTTTTAATACATTCAAAGTTAGGGCTTTCTTCCCTCTTTTAAGAATTTAGTCTAATTCATACCTGTATTTAATTAAAAGTCTAGAGACAATGCATTTACAAGCACTACCTGAGAGAGGCTAGAGAATAATGTCCTTGCTCTTTTAACTAAGTTTTCTGCTCTCTGAATTCTCGCCTTGGGCTCCTTCCTCCGTCTTGTAATCTCACCTGGAATAAAACTTAACTGTGTTTAAAGAATAAGTGTACTTAATGTATTCCTGTGGGAAATAGGGCTTTAGGATTTGTAGCCAGCATTAGAAGTAACACAGTCTGGAGTTAAGAACAAGAGCCCCAGTAGAGCAACCATGGGTAGCAACTTAATTTTTCATCTGTCACTGGAAAACTGTCTAGGAAGAACATCACATCTTGACTAACAATGTGCCACAGTTTTCATGACAGCTGTGGAAACCAGGGATTTCTTTTGCCAAAGAAAATGCTCAAGGACCAAAGCTGCTTGTAGAGATAAGAATGCAGCAAGAATGACAAATAGATATATATCTTCTGCCCCTTCAAATAATCAGCCACTGGATGAGTTCAGGGAAGACTGAGAACTCCAGCAGCTCATCATTCTGGAGTTACAAGACCCCTACAGGTCCTGGACTCAGATCATCTGGGACAAATATTCTCCAACCTCTGCTTGGGCCTCGCCAAAGGGGTAGCTGACCTGTAGATCTGTGTCACAGCTGATACTTTCTCTTTTGCTTTTTATTTGGGGAGAAAGGGAAAAGAGGAGATGTCTTGGCCAAGAAAGGGCCCACAGGGATGTGCTTTGGGAATCCAGCAGCCTCCCAGTGCTGACTGCTGCTCAGTAGCTGCTCCGGTGTGGGGCAATGAATCCAACTCTTGACCCTGCTTGACTTTCCTCATACACTGATGCATGGAAGTGACTGCTCCTGTTGTTCACATAGCAGCTACAACATTTTTGCATGCCAGAGGAAAGCTGGGGAAGTAAAAAGAGCCATCCTGAATTTCTTGTGAGCATAAGTGTAGCTGTGTGTGGTTTACAGCACCCTCAGTATGCACAGAAGGAAACTCTAAAGGTTGTACAGCCATCTCAGTTTACAAAGTCACCCTTTGGGCAAAGAGTAGCTTTGGCACCTCAACATTTAAGCATGGGGGTGAGCCTTAACATCATTCATATGAGTTTTCATCAAACTCACTAGGACCTGATGGTAGTACTCAATAATAAAGGATTTCTTTGATGTCCCTTAATTAAAGCATTATTTTGTCTTGATTAATAATGCAAGTCATCATTAACAATAAATAAAATTTTCATTAAAGGTTTTGTTTTTCTAGATTGTACCAAGTTAATGTTCTTGGTTAGCTAACACCTGATTTAAAAAAAAAAGATTAAAAAATGTTGACAGTATATTTTCAGTTTGTGACAGATTCTGCAGAGAGGAGTTCCTTTTCATTTGTTTATTTTGTAGTAGCATTGGTTGGGGTTTTTTCCTGAAATAAAATTACTTATCACTTAAAATGTTGTCTTACGAACTGGTTTTCCAGTTACACAGAAGTGCCCTAGAAAGTAAATGCAAGTAAATGCATTAACATTTTAGCAGTGAAGAAAAATTGTGAGGGAGTTTGAAAATTTTGATAAAGAGCATTTTGGAAAGCCTGCAGCAGTGCTGGAACAAAAACGAGACTCTTGAGCCTGAGGTTTCAGGTTCAGGGAAAAAGCCATGTTTAATCAAATTCTATACAGCTTCAGTCACTGTGCTTCTGGGCAATGGCTGGTTGAGTCTAAAGCTGTATCTCATTGCAGGGATAGAGTTTCAGTAACTGCTGCATGGCAAGTAAATGTCACATCATTACATCCTTACTGCTGTAGACACATAGTATGAGAAAGTAATTGAGAACTTGCTTTATCAACTTTAGTCCAGACTTGGCACTGGGACATTAACTCATGATTGCATCTGCAGCATGCTTTCACACGGGAGGTCTTTGGTTTGGAAGGCAGAAATGAGTAGCATTTTTGTTTGTCCTGTTTGCAGGTGCCAACTTAGCAAAGCATTAGGTGTATTTTTTCTTTTTTTTTTTTTGACGTATATTGTAAAGAAGATGAATTTAAGGATTCTCCTTACCTGGAATCAAATACTAAGCTGGCTGTAAATAGCAAGGCTGAATAGGCAGGATGGGGTTTTCTTCCGTTTCTGAGATAAGGCAAAGCCATCTCCATTTTCAGGAGGTGTATGAATCACTGTGTGCCCACTAAAAACCAATGAACTGTTATGCAACAAAAAGCTGAGAGAGGAACATTATGTGCAGCTCAAGGCTGGCCTACATTTTTGTTATAATTGTTCAGGTGAGATCAGGCTCTACATGACTCTGCACAGCAAGGACCATTTCATAAGCATCTGAGTCTACAGGGAGGCTTTCTCCAAGTTAGCCAAGTTAACTGGAAAGAGCTTCCACTTTTCTTTGCACCTGTTTGATAATAATATGACATTACTCATCCCAAATATTTATACTCGCTGACTCTCTAAAGATGTCCTTTTATAACAGCTTGCTGGGGTATGTGGCAGAATATTTGGCCTTGTTTTCAGAAAGTGATAGCCTATGAGTTAATACTTGTTTACATGGAATGGAGATTCTGAGTTTTATATACATGGACAGAAATGGATATGTAGCGTGACTTTTATTTTAAACTTTCCAGGAAACTTCAGATGTGCCTGGAAGCAGATTCCCTGCTCAGTTGGGCCTCCAAGGTTTAGCAGCAATCTCAGTCAAAAGACTTGCTAAGTTCCTCTTGGCATTTCTGCAAGCAGTCATTACAAAGTGTAGTTTATGTTGTTGCCTGATAGGGTAGCTGTTCTTCACTTTTATATCTTGAACTGCTTAGGAAGCTCCTCAAAACCAGTGTGTATCTTAGTGCTCACGTTTACTGCTGCCATAGAAGGTTTGTGTCCCTCAGCTTGGCTCACATTACATGCTGTTTGAATTTGAGCCTGGCAGGCTGAGCTTCATGGCTCAACAACTTCTCAATAGCTCTTCATGTACCTGTTGTAACAGATAAAACCCAACAGCATCCTAGGTTTTTGGCTCCCTAAACGACAGAAATCTGATGATAGCATCCTAATGAAATGTGCAGGGATTTCTAATGCTTCACCTCATGGGCCTCTGCTTCATAGAACTCGTTTGCAAATGAGTTCAGACCATTAAAGGCTGCCTGTGCCTGCTCAATGGAGTTAGGGCTGTGCCTTCCCAGTAGATTTCCTTATCTGTGCCTACTTTATGTACTTCAGTTCCTTCTGCAGAGCATTTTCAGGGCACACAAGTGAGTTTCTTTTGGGTAAAACTAAGCTGGAAGATGCCTTCTTGGAGAACCCCTAATATGTCCCAGTGGATATTCAGTCGGTGGCAACAAACTTAAGCTGGCCTGGAGTCTGCAAAACACTTATTGTGGGTACTGGGTCCTTGTTTCACTTTAAAGACCTATTTCTCCTGGAGTGTTATTTGCTAACATACACTTGGCTGTGGCAGATCAGATGTTGGAGTTTCTGTATCTTTTGGTGGCAAGAAGTTCCCTTCCCCTTCAGTGAAAGGATCTGTATCTTTGCCTGCACATTTAATTTTGTCCAGAGAGCCTTTGTCTTCTATAACTATAGTAAAGTTCCCTGTGTCAGATAACTGATATTTGAGACAGTGGTTGCCTGATTTAATGAACCCACATCCTTATGCTTTATTTTTTTCCCTTTGCTTTACAGAAAATGGACGTTCCTGTGATGCTGAGACACCTGCGGGAGCAGAGAGTGTTTATGATCCAGACCATAGCCCAGTACAAATTTGTCTACCAAGTGCTCATACAATTCCTGCAAAACTCGAGACTTATTTAATCTTTTCAAACATCCCAGACCCAGCATTGTGGATCTGACTGAACCTTACTGATGAACAAGGAGAACTGCCTTGACAACACCATGTGCATATATTGCACTTTTTAAAGTTGTCTTGAATGTAAGGAATTATGGTTCTTTACTAGTCTCCGATGGATTATTTTATACAAGATATAATTTATTTTTCTTGGAATAACTTCTGAATTACTTTAATAACTTGTAAAACTTATAGTGACCTTCAAAGTGAACCACATTTGACATGACTGGTCTGCATTGTAACATGTCTGTAAGGAAAACAATCCTTTGTAAAGGTAGTTTGCTGGCTTTTATTTTGCTGCACAGCTTCTGAAACCTTCAGTTATTTGACAATGGGCTTTTTCTCACGTCAGGATGTTCTGGACCCAGTATGTGGCTTCTCTGGTAAAAACAAGACCTGCTAGATGCCAGCTACAGCTCTGTGTGAATGGAAGCTGAGGGTGCACAGCACGGAGACCTGAGCTTCTGCATGTGCAGCTAAGCACGTTACAGAGGGCTCAAGCACAGGACATTGTGAGGACAGAGAGTTTTGGGTGCTAAACTGTTCAAATTCCACAAGAATTACGGTTTTAGATTAGTCCTTGAAAAAAATCAATATTGTATCTTTTTAAGGAGGCCTTTTGCTGCTATGTGCAACCCTTGAAGGGATTCATAAGAAGCAATGTAGGGTGAAGTGCAGTGACCTACAATAGGCTGCAGTCAGTGAATGACTCTTTCCAATAACTGGTGGTCTGAGAGTTGAACAGCAGAGGATTTTCAACCAAAGGTATCTGGAAAAAAATCTAAATCAAGCACCTTCTCAAGAATTACACTGAAAGTATTATTGCCTTGAGGCTCACCCTGTGTAGAAAAGGAATCTCATTGAAATTAGGCATCTCCAGTTGCCTTAGTCTTCACCTGTGAGCTATTGTTGGATGGTTAGAGAAGGAGTCATGCTAGAGAGGAGCCTTGCAGATCTCTGGACTCAACCCTGCTCACCCCACTGCTGACTTCAAACTTGGATAGGTTTCTCCAGGGTCACATCCAGTTTCACAATTCTCAAGGGTGAAGATCTCACAGCCTCTCAGGGCACGTGATGCAATGCATCACCTTTCTCAGTATCCCTTCCCCAGATATTTTTAATATTTTAATCCTACTGTTGCTGTTCGTTGCATCCCCAACTCCAAATCCTCAATATACAATGGCTAAGCCTACAAGCACTCTTAATTTCAGTGCTAAGGGGACTAAAATTAGTGGGGAGCCTAAACTAAGGTAGTGTTCCAGAATGTTTCTTGAATGTGTTTAAAAACTGCACTGTGTTGATTTGGTGCTCTGCAATACAGGCCTAGCGTGATGACAGAGTTTCTGGTGAAAACTTGTAGTCACCAACAAATGGAGAAGAATTGTTTCGCTGTAACATCTTGACCATGTTCTTTTTAGGTATCAGCTGAGTTTTCAGTCAGCTTTAGTTTTCCTCTAATTTTTTCTGCCAGTGCCAACATATCTCTTGTTAAATTAGCAGCAACCATTTAAAGTCTTTTCAGCAGCATCTGCATGATAATTGCATGGAGATGCTTTATATCTGGGAAAAAAGCCAAGGAATAAACCTTGAAGCAAAGTGTATTAAATTAGTTATCTTGTTATAACTTTTTGAATAATTTCCTAATGATGAATTAAGTTTGAACTCAGAGCTGTCAAGTCCCATTGCTCCACTTGAATGTGAGAAGTAGAAAATCAGGAGGGAAAAGAATCTGTTCTTATGTCTTATTATTCAGCTGCTCTTGGCTGAAATGTGTATTTCTGCGCTACAGTGAGCACAGGAAAGTTATTGCATAAGAGAGTGTGAAGAGCTGTGTTTGAAGGGGAGAAAATTAAGCAAATGTTTTTTTTATGCAAAGATGCATCATAGGTGTCTTAGAAAAACATTAATTAGAAAAAGGCACAAAAAATCCTTTCCAAATTAAGTCAGTGCCTATTAATGAGCCAAATAAGTGGCCATGTGGTAAACAGTCATTTCCAATTAACTCCTAATGTGGCTGGTATGGTAGATAGAGGCCAATGTGAGTCACTTTTTCCCTTTCATTGTCAAAGAATGGTAATTTTAAACTTTTCCTTTCATCTGACTTCAATGTATTTTTCCCTGCTAGATTTTATCTTGACTAGATCTCTTATTATCATAAGTGAATTGGGCTGGTGCATGTCTTCAGAGGTTCCTTTCCACCCCAGCTTACAAGCAGCCCTCAGCATGCTGATGTTTTATGGTTGAAATGTGATACAATTTTGTAAGGGAAATAATGAACCTTCTCACTTTGAACCTGTTGTAGTTTTATCAGGCCAAAATTGCTTGGGCAGTATTTCCTAACCTTTAGGGAGTGACAGGAAAACGCATTTTGCATCCAATTTTCTTAGTCATAGCAGGAATGAACACGTGAGCCTTAAAGCAACAGCATTGTTTAGTTTCTGTCCCACAGACTTTTAAACAGCAGAACCCTTGAGGAGAAAAGGGCAGTTTGGAGTTGCTGTTTGTTGTGTTGCGTGTTTTTTAACATCAAAGCATAACAGTAGTTTCAGACCAGTTTCATCCATTTGGAGTAAAGTCTGGATTGAAAAATCTCACAATAATTCATCAATGACTGGAATTTTGACCCGAGCAGTCTTCTCCCAGGGCACCCACCTTGCAGCCTGACATGTTCAGCCTACACTCCTTGATGCTTTCCAAGAGAGAACTTGCAGCAGATGAGTAAGTCTGGCTTGGGCATCCATTGTGTCTGTTTTCCTTTAGTACACTCTTCAGCTGTATTTAACAACCTTTGTCTTTTTAATTTCAACTCTTACCAACTGTAGTATTGAGATGCTGGCATCAGCTTTTTGGTTAAAGTTATGGTCTGAGTATTTCATGCTTCCCATTGTTCGAGCAGGGATGGGAGAGATGACAGCTGAGTTGTGACACTGCTCAGTGCTGTGGGGATCCTGTTTCTGTCCTCCATCAGTCACACTAGAGGATGGTGGGCATCAGCTGCTGAGGTCTTACTTGTTTCAGGTCCTACAAAGGCTTGTTTTGGCACCTCTTGTCCCGAGGAAAGATGAAGCTTGTTCCCACAAACATTTTTCTATATAGGCATATTGAGATCCTAAATGCTCAGCCTTATCAGAAGTTCCCTAAACTAATTTTAGCTGGCAGAAGACACATCTCTGAGAACTTACTCAACCTATTGCCAGCACAGTCCTTGAAGTATATTGAAGTGCATTTCTGTTCTACTTACTTAAATCAGCTGCCTCAGCTACAAATATTATTCAATATTTGCATGATTTCAAAAGCTGGGGGTTTTTTAATTACTTTCTTGTAAACAAACAGAAATGCAAATGGCAAAACATAGACTTACTCATTCTTTTCCAACCTAAGTGCTTCAATTGTGCTTGTCATTATCAACCAGGACATAATTTTTTGATCCAATACCTGCTATGTCTGTGTCATCCACAAGCAACTTAAAAGAAATGTTGATGGGCAATCTTGTACTTGGATATAGCACAGAAATCTGTAGGGAGAATTCAGCAGAGCTACCGACAATGCTGTGTTTCCAACAGGCAACTTCCCACTGGTCTCCTGGGAGGAGATGATGACTGAATTAGCTGTTGTCAGCCTCGCTAACAGTTTGTGGTCTGTGTGCTCAGAAAGTGGAATCATCAGGCTGATCTCTGCTGTAGCAGCTCTCATGCATCACTGAGAGAGGTCTGAGTTAAATTTTGCTGCTTATCTTAGTGGATAAAAAAACACTAGGGTGGCAGCCACTGCAGGAAATAAAGGCGGCATCACATTTGCAGGAGCAAACTCCTGAGCTGGCCATGAGAGGAAGGACTGCATGAAAACAGCTTTTGACCACTCTTCTACAAAATGAATGTAAAGCTGCTGATGTATACTTCAAGACATGGAGTTTCGGATAGGTTTTGATGCCAGTAAGAGAAAGGCTGCAAGTCCAGAACCCCAAAGCAATTGTCCCCAGCTTGCTCTTAGCCTTCTAGAGAGGTTTTCTTGTAGTACCTGGTGCTAAGGGATCTATAGATGCCATCTAAGTCTTCAGAGAGAAGGACATTATACATGCAGCTGCTTGCAGGGATTGGTATTTGAGGAAGGGAACAGATGGCTGCGGGGCAAACAAGATGGAGGTATTAACCATAAATAAACTGTTGTTAGATTGTGAAACAAAACAGCACACAGGTCATAAATAGCAGTGTTTATATAAATATTTAAAGTAAATAAATTTTGTCAGTGTTTTTGGAGTATCTTGGATTACAGTTCCATTGGTTTGTCTCTGCTGTTTTTTGGCTGGCATTTCTCTGAAGTTTTTTTGCCTGTGCTTTATATGCACCCTCACCAAGAGTTTCCCACACTCTTTAACAACAGGACTTTGCCTTTGGAGAGTGAACTGGAAATCAGTGATAAATAGGAGCTTCCACTGGAGAATTCCAGCACTATGTAACAGCAAGGGAGGGACTACCACTGATTCACCTGGGTAAGGACTCAGTGGTTGGACAGTCAGTTCCAGGCATTTCAGGGGTAGTGTTCCTTGATGAGGCAGGGAGGCAGAAAAGAGGAATGTTTCCCACAAACTGTTTCCCTGTAAGGTTAGAGGGCACCCCCTGACTTAGACAGTGGCTGGTAGCTGAGGAAGAAATAGGGATGTGTCTAGAAAAGGGTGCTCAGCCCCTCTGGTGTACCTGGCAGCCAGTCCCTTAGAGGCTTCCTGAGGCCAAAACTGTATCCTGTATCACTGTGTGTAGTAACTACTGGTGGATGCATCTTCCATGAATCACATTACCTTCTCTTTGGGACTGTTTATTCCTCTGGCCTTCACAATGTCCTGTGCTGCTGAGTTCCACAACTTATAGATGTAATGTATGAGAACTTCCTTTTTGTGTATGTTAAAAGTATTTTCTTGCTTCTGCTTGGTCTTTAAAAGAAAGCAAAGCTGTAGCGCCAGAAACACCGGTAATAGGATGTTTATCTTGTTGAGGTCGTTCCATATGGAAAACACATTTTCCTCACTAGTAAAGGACCTTTCTTTGGTTATTTTACAAAGGAAAAAGTTTACACATGCAGATGACTGTAATATTCCCATATGTTATTGTGTGGAATGTGTTAAATGAGATGACGTGTTTAAATTTTATGTCACTGGTTTTACTGTCCTGTTTTACTTCAGTATTGTGATGCCTCCTGTTTTATTTGTTCTGTAATTCTGTACCTACAGTTTAGCACAAAACAGTGATCTGAATCTCACCACCTCATTGTATTTACACATTTTGTAGAGAAATGAGACATAAGTTACGTGCCCTTCCTGCCCCCAACCCCTCCTGTTAGGGCTGAATGGCAGAACTATTCTATGCTATTGAAAGCCTTTTTAAAAAAAAATCTATGCATGCTATTTTATATTCTAATGTATTATTCATATCAGTACATAAGCTTATGCTTGTCAGTTTTATCTTGTGTATAGAACTGATTACTTTTGACAGTATTTTTGCACTGTTTCTTTTCTTTCTCTTTTTATAATAAAAAGTTCTATCAGCATTAATTGACTGCAATAATTTTTTTACCCCTTTCACTGCCTTTGTGTAAATAGTGTCTTGTATGCTTCTGCAAATGTGAAAATGTCTTCAGTCTCTAAGGTTTTTTTGGTAAGGCTGTCCTTCATATTCACAGTATACAATAAACCTTTTTTTTTTCAATGAAAACAGTGTTTGTGTTCTTTTCTGTACCAGCTTAAGGGGTTTGTATTTGCACCTACACCACTTGAGTTGGTTTCCCATGTTAAAGTGATAGGCACAGCCAGGGCCACAGTGAGCTTTGAATAACCTTCTGTAAATAGTAATCTAAGTTTCACAGGGGCAAGGCTCCCACTGGTGCCTCATGTTCAGCTAATCCAATTCTTTGGTGTTGAAGTGTGGTCTGGGCTCTGGACAGACTTGCTGAAGTAAAGACATTATTGCCCAAGACAAGAGTTTATTTGACAAGACAAGGTTAGGAAAAACAGTGAGATAGTGCCCTCTTTCTAGGCGTGGCTGTACTTAAATGGCCTTGGCTTTCTGGAATTGTAGATCTGGTGCAGTTTTAAGCACTCCAGCAACAACTGCTGGCTGGAGAGCAATGAAAGATTTCAGCAAAATGAGCTGACAAACCCTTGTGCGCGCAGTTTTATTTTCAGAAAAGAAAATACAGTGAAGTTCTTAAGGTTGATGTGTTCTTTCTCATCATACTTTACAAGCTGTGAAAACAGTAAGGAATGGGCAGGTAGTTTTATTATGCACCATATTTCAATTTTGATGCTAGAAGTTGACAGCTACACTCCTTTTTTCCCCCCTATCCTTAAAAGCAAACGCTTGCCATTGATCCAAATGGAGGGAAAAAACCTCTTGCTTTATAGGGGTAGAGAAAGTGAAGCCCTGGACTTCTTCCTCAGAAGGTGTTCCTCTTTCTCTCAAAAATAATTGCTAACATACTACAATCGTTGCAATCCACTGAAGGTGAAGTATGGTTGTAAGGAAATAAGAGCTCTCCTTGGCACTAAATCACTTTAACTTGTAAAGGAGTCTAAAAAACCAGAAGTTGCATAGTTCATGTCTTGTGCAAGCCTTCAAGCTCCAGTGTCAGTGTTTTCTGTACAAGAAAAATTGAGCTCTAGGTCTTTGCTGTGATGAATCCTCATCTGCCAGGAGCAGTGATGGACCTGCAGATTAACTGGCTGAGGGAACATTGGTAGCATTTCTGTAAAATGTACAGAATCCATCACCCCATTTCCCCTCTCTCTCAGGTAAGCCACTGCAAATAAAAATGATGCAAGAAAAAAAAGAAATGGGTACCAAACCACAACAGAAAAAAAAGGGCTTTTGCTAATTTGTCAGATTAAGCAAAACTATTTGGGCAAAAGTAATATCACAAAACTATTGCACCCATTTAAGTATACAAGTGGAATCAAGAGGGGCTGAGACTACTTTATTTATGCAAATAAGATCCACACCAACATCCCTAAAGAAAAAAATTGGCCATTTTTGCACATAAACCAGCACAAGGCATAACCTTTAAGAAACCATGGATGCTTCCTTAAAAAAAAAAGCAATTGTAGATGTGTGGAAGCTAGGCCTACGTGTGTTTGTCATTCCAATTATAGGACAGAACTGTGTTCATACTCTACCGCTTTTCAAAGTGCTCCTGAAGGTTTCCATAACAAGGCTTTTTAAATAAAGGTTTGAAGGATTGCATAGATTCAAAGGCTCAGTGGTCCTCTAATTCCTTTTTGATCTCTGAAATGTATGGATGATCTTTCCCATGTGCTACTTCCATGATAGCAATTGCCTATGAAAAGAAAAAAAAAATATATTCACACAATTGATTCATATATAACACCAGGCTATAAATACTCTCTTTAGAGGTTTGAAGCAGTCTGACACCTCTAGCTACTTTTTGTCCCCTTGTAGTCATAAACCCAGTAGGAAATAAAATGAAATTCAAAACTAAGTAATAAAGGTTTTATATTCAGAGAATACATCTTTGATCTTAAAGGAGCCCAAAGCACCTTTTAAAATTATATTTCTGATAAAACTACTTTGAATGCAACCAGCTCCAGGACAGAAAACTGCAAGTGCGGTGGGTAATATTCCAGTAGAGGACTTAGCCAGTATCAGAGCAAGCTCTGCTCTTACCACTTTATCCTTGAGCTGTCAGAGATATGCAGGCCTAGTGCAGGACTAATGCTAAGGCACTTCAAATTTGAGCCTGTAAACCCTCTGCTCCTTCCAGGGGCTGCCAATGGTTTAGGAAGGAAGAAACTTCTTAGGCAGAAGTGAAATCCCATAGGATTTGGACAGATGCTGCTGTGCCCAGCTCCTTGGTGTTTCACCTGCAGCCTGCTCCAGGCCTGAGAGGGAAGATTGCAGGCAGCCAAACCCCTGACTGACACCTTTCCTGCCCTAGAGTCTGCAGCGGCAAGATTTCCACTTGAGAAAAGATGTGATAAAAGGCAGCACTAGAGGGAACTGAGAAAAAAGTTCAGTGTAAGTATGAGATGTTCAAAGACCACCAGTGCTAAGACAGAGCAAGGAATTGCAGTACCCTGGCCCTCTGAGTATTTAGTCATTTCATCCTTGGGAAACTTTCATGCTCTTGTATTTGTTAAGTCAGTACAACAAGGGCTTTTGGTTCTACCTCAGCAGTGAGAAATTACTCCACCCCTCCTCCTGCTCAAAAAAAGAAAGGAGGACCTTCTGGATGAGCTGCTCACCAACTGACACAGAACAATGGGTTTGCTTTTCCACTAAATCCCAAACATCAGAGGCTGGGATAACTTTGGGCAGTTCCTGTAGACAGCTTTTGGAAGTGAGTCATTAGAAAATGTTTGTGTTAGGAAACTAACTATGCCAACAAATTTACCTCACAGTTCCCTACCCCCATCCCATGCTCCTACTGGCACAATTCCCATTTCTACTCAAGGGTTTAACATTACAGTGAAGGAAAACCTATACCAATTTCAAACTAGGGAACAGTTAAATTTTAGAGCACATATTCTTCTAGCATCTTTCACCATGGTTGGATAGCACTGTTATTTGCTGGCTAAAAACTTGCCAGCATCTAAAAAAAAAAGAAATAAATATATTGTGACATTCCACACTGAGTCATTATATGCTACAATAGTCACTGATGCTTAAGAAACTAAAATAAATTTCTGTCCTACAACAACAGGGGAAAATAGTCAAGAAGCATAGTATAGACTAATAAAAATAGCAGAATAAAAAACTAAAGAATAAGGCACAGACTAACAAAAAGGAGTGAAGAAAAACATAAAACCAAAATGCTATATTTGCCAATTTCAGCATTACCAGATGCATTGAATTCCCTTCAGCTATGTAAAAATCAATTGGTTCCAGAACAAATAACCACCAAAAGCATGCCTAGTCTAAGCTGGATATAGAAATCACAGACTTCAATGAAACACTATGTGCCTTTTATAAGAGCCAAGCATTTTTCCTGTCCTTACCCAGCAAATGAGGGGAAGATAGAGTTCTGCTTCATTTACACTAGTGCAGCTCTAGCTCAGTGAAGTACTCAGAGTAAATGTATAAGCATAATTCTCACTCCAGCTGCTGCACTATGAACCCACTGTGAAAAGGCACTCAAGAGTAGACCTATTCTCCATCTCTAGAAAAACCAAATCTGAGCCAAAAATCCAGTGACCAAATACATTAACTCATGGTGCATTTCCTACCACACCAGGCTCACTGACAGAGAAGCACACAGTGTTTCAACGACCCTATGGCTGAACTGGTGTTATTAATGGAGAAACCAGGCAATAAATACCCTCTTCAGGGCTTTAACTCCAGCCGTCCTGTTCTTCAGTGCCATGTACAGTCTCCCTAATTTCAGCCACATGGAGGCAACATTCAGCGAGTAGGAGGGATAATGTTTACTGCAAGAGAGAAAGAAATTCAGCTTTATCAACTTTGGCAGTTTCACAGCATTTTCCCAGTTCTGTCCCCCCTCTCATGGGGCAAGCTGCCTCTCGTTGCCCCTGCCCATTCAGTGCTCATCCCCTCTGCCATGACTGCCAGGAGCCAGTGCCAATTGTGTCTGGGATGGGGACGCCTGTCAGCTGGGAATTGGACTGAAACTACCATATGCCTCTGAACAGCTGTCAGATGGCAATGACTTTCTGCCACTAGTTTTAATCTAGCCAGCTACAGAGAGAGCCGGCATTGTTAGGAGTTTTTGGAGCCACCCTGCACCCGCAGCAGTAGCTCTGTGTGTTCCACAATGGTTGGTGGGCTGGAAAGCAAGGGGCCCTCTGCAGTGTGCAGAGCACACATGGCAGTCTGTGCTCGCACACACTGAGCGGGCAGAGCTGACCTGGAATGCCAGGCTCAGAGCCAGGGGAGCTGGGCAAGTCCCAGGGAAGATAAATAGTACTGAGCCCCCGGGGGGAGGGGAGGGGGGGTGTTGGCTCCTTCTTTGTATCAGTGCTCTCTGCCAAGTGATCTGTGACTTTATGTTGGCATCTGTTCCAAAGGGAGAGCTTTTCTTGCGCTCCCCCCAGCTGGAAGCGAGTCACGTCTCAAGACGAGAATCTGTTTGGGAGATTCACGGCAGGACCAGACACAGCCAGAGTAACTGGCTGGCTCTAACCAACGGGCTCACTACCGCAAAAACAGAGAATTCTATCAGAAACAGCATTCGTGTCTCCTGCAGAGGCTGTGTGCTGCCTTGACCCACGCAGGGCTTCAGCCCGGGCATTCTCCCACACCTGCAGCTCTGGGGCAGCGGGATTGGGAACGCGGGGCATCCGCAGCTCCGAGCGCAGGAGCTGAGCTCGGCTCCGGCTCCGGCTCCGGCTCCAGCTCCAGCTCCAGCTCCCTCTGCTGCTCGGCCCCAGCCCTGGGACACGGCTCTGCTCTCCTGCAGCCCTGCCCACCGTGCTGCTGCAGAGACAGAGCACTGGGGGACTGCGGGAGGCTGGCAGCAACACAGGCTTTGCCTCCATTACCTTGGACAAAATACTGGCTGCAGATGCACTTTGAAGCCCTTCTTTAGTAAAAAATTACAGTATTTTAGAAACCAGTATTTACCCAGCTAAGCAGAATTAGCACGGCAACCAAGGTGGCACAAAATTATTTTAAGAACCCAAAACAAGGATTTCAAAGTCAGTCCTGCTATATATTGCAGACCACATTCTGATAGCAACAAACACTGTCCCATTTAAATATTCCTTTTTGAGAAGCGGTATCATGTGTAGAACGTTTATACAACACACACTGAGAGAAGTGTTCTCTGCCCACACTTGTCTTAATTGTTCAGATTATTATTAGAGCATTAAAAAAAACCCAGTCTCTCATATTTACCTGTAGGGTCTGATAATTTTTTGCCCATAACACAGCGCACCTTCCCAGTCCTGCACGTAGAGACAGACACCCATGGCCTGGTACATCATATGTAACATATAAACATTACTGTCTTCAAACACTGCACCCATCTTGTCCAGGCTGAGTTCACAGATCTCCAGTAATTCACTAGGGGGTAGCAAGAAGTCAAGGAATGCAATAAATCAATGACCTCTCATTATACAACTACCTGATAATGCCTTCAGACACAAAGAGGACAGAGATAAGTTTAATTTCTACTGGTCATGGTATTTCTCCTTCTGAAGTCCAGCAAGCAAGATTTTTAGGTCACACACCAGTGGAGTCAGGGTAAGACAAAGGATATACTTGTAGTGTTTGGCTCGCCTGAATTCCTCAATCACGTTCCTGGCATATCTGATCATGTCCTTTACTGTCTCTGCTGACGGAGGATCATTCAGCTTGCAGATTTCCAGTTTCTCTTTATCCTGAAGGAAACACAATGGACCTTACAAAGGCAGGTTCCACGCCCTACAAAATTTCTCTGATAAAAAAGACACAGATGTGAACTGAAACTCTTCAAAGAATGAAAAAACAAAAGTAGAATGTGCACCTGCAATTTTTCTCTAAAGCCTTAGCTAGAAATCCTAGGATCCCCTGGCCTTCCAGTTCATCTGCTATTCTCTACTTCCAAGAAGTCCCTTTCTTTTGAAAGATTGAAGAGCTTTTCGATTTTGTCTTGCAAGCTGTTTTACATAAGAAATTTCACTGCTTCCAAAAGATTAGGGTTTTCAACAAATTTAGGCTTATTCTTAAGGCTATAATAGCTCAAGGACCTTAGGTTGACTACCAAATGATATCTCTGTGGAAAATGATATGATCTTAAATACAGAAAGGGATCCTTCAGATCAACAGACAAAAAACACATTTCCATGTATTTTGTTATTTCTGCTGGACAGCTCCACTTATATCTCTATCTAACATGCTATTTCATGAAGAGTCAGCTACAATATAGAAGCAATTTTTTGCTGTATAAGCTTCGCATTGTTGCAAGTTTTTTTTGCTTTTATTATTATTTAATCTGCCAGCTGAGAGAGCTACAGGGACTCTTTCCAGAACTGAAGGAGGCTGAGTGACAGGTGACTCCCCGAGTAGCACATTGTTGAAAATCACAGATTAAATCCTGGCTTCATTAAACTCAGTGGCAAAATTATCAAGGTAACTGTGGTGAAAAACACAAATGAGATGGTATCAACAAAATAGCCTCAAGCAACAATACTGGGTACTATCTGGAAAAAAAGAATCATGAAAGATGACACCATTTAGGGGAAGGAGATGGCTGTCTGGTCAATGTGGGAAGCAGCTCTCAAAAGGACACATGGCAAAAATGGGAGGAAAAATGACCTGGAACTTAAGGATTGGATTATGCCAGACACACTGATCTTGTCTGGAATGGCAGATAAGCTACACAGAGCTCAGTTCTTGTAGGACCTTCAGCAAAGGAGGTCCAAATGGTTGCACAGGCACAGCTGTCTCAGTATCTGTTGTGTTTGGGTACCTTTTCCTTCCAAGAAGTGCTTTTCTTTAAAACACCTAACACCTTGTTGTCAGGAGCACTGTCTGGATCTTCCTTTGTCCTTTGAGGGGCACCAGCTCACATTTAATGAACATAACTCTGGCCTGCACATCACAAGGGGCTGTGACCTAGGACCACGCTCTCCCTAACATGATGCTACTGTAGAAAAGACTATTCCTCAGATTCTGCTGGGTCTCCAAACCATCCAGACATGCCATACATTGTCCCCTAGAATTGACTGAAATGTTCCAACCAGGAAATGCAGCAGCACTCTATTCTAGAAATGCCCCAAGCAAGATTTACTTGCTAGGAGTTAAGTTCTGAGCTAAATTTATTCAGCCAGGTAGCACATACATAGTGTAATTATCTACTTTTAACAATGTTTTCATCTTTGCTTTGTAGCTCAACTTTAAATAGGTCTCTACCAGGAAATTTCCTGATGTGTTATGATTACAGTGGAAAGAATGAGTATCAGCAGTATGTGGAGAGAAAGACAGAAAAACACAACCACCTCCCCCCATCCCCATTATCCTACTTTCCAAAATGTAATTAAGCCAGATAGGATATTACATCTAAGGACATGGGTAGGTGCCTTGACAGTCAGGAGTATATTTCACACCAATTCCATTACCTTTTCCTTCGTAGTACACTCCCTGCAATCACAGCTAAAGAAATAGGAGTCTCTTAACCGGTCATTTCTGTCTTCTGTGGGATACAGCAGGTCAATATAACTGCTAAAAATCTACATGGTAAAAAAAATCCCAAAAAACTGTTATTGAGAAGCAGCATCACTGAACATATTTATTATACTAGTTGACTAGAATGACAACTACATATTCATGCAGCTTGTGGACCTCTGCAGCCACTTCACCTGCCCACTCCCCCACATGCCAAGCCCCTTGGCAGCATCAGGACTTGCCACTTGCAAATGCAACCCGACAGAGAAGTGTTCCTTTCCTATTCGTTATGGAATTTCCCTCAAATATTACCCTGGCTTGCACCCAGGACAGCAAGATTCAGGTGTGGATAAGGAAACTATCATAGCATAAATCTCAGGCTCCTGTCAGACTACAAAGAGATGCCTACTTTTCAGAAGTAAAATAATGATTTCAGGTATCCAGCCTAGGATAAATTACAGTGGCCTGGTTTTTTGGAGGCTGGAATCTCAAATTTTTTCTTTCTGAAAACCTACAAAAATTAGGGCAACAGCAGTCACTAGTAGCTTTAGAAACTTAGGACAAGACCTTTAGATCTCTGAAAAGAAGAGAGGCCCAGTGCTCCAGTTCAAGGAGAATGAATATCAGATTTACTTCAGCAGCAATATTTTAAAGCCAAAGAAAACCTGCTTTTGAACATTTTAAAGGCCCTTCATATACACTATTCTTAAGTTTTTCTCTATTTCAATGGTCTTCAGAAAAGAACCCCTGCAACTAGCTTTAATGCAGTGCTTTTAAAACGAGATCTCCCCCAAGAAACACGTCCTATGCACAGCACAGTTGATCATTCTGCAGACCAAGGAACAGCTTTAGCTCCGTTTCCTCATCTATAGTTATTTGAAACGCTTTGCTCAGTCTTTAAAGTTTCTCTTTTCTTTAAAAGTAAAATTACATGCAATTTCATACAGTGCACCTTCTTTTTAAGTGTGAGTGTGTCATCTCACACTTTCCCTCACACTCCTCCCTTCGATATTTTCAAAGCATGTGGAATGCAGGGACCACATTAACAGCAAAAAAAACTTTAAAATGTTGCCCTGCAATGGCTGCACGGAGCCTGAAGATGGAGACACAGGCTGGGAGACTGCACTGTGACCACACACAGCCACAGCTCTCGTTCAGAAAACCCTGAAGTGTCACAAAAGCCAATGTGCAAAACCTGTGAGGTCCTGGAGAGCTGATGCAGCTTCTAAGGCAGAATTCAACCTGAAGAAGATGCCGAGAAAGGTAATGACTCCACATCTCTACCTCTAATGATACACCTTCCCCCAAAATGCTGAAAATGTCTGGGATTTCACAACAAAATTCTGAATTCAGAATAAGTCCTTGTCTGTTACCACAAAGCATTTGCGGTGACTGCCAACATCACAGAAAAATCATCGCTGGCAAATGGCATCAAAAGAAGTTGCTCACCTGAGTCGTTCACCCTTGGCTACAGCAACTAAACTCACTTTGTTCTCAAGGGGAAATAGCTATAATCTATAAAAATAACCTCTCTACCTTTCTTCCAGGCTGCTATCACACACCTCAGAAAACAGTAGATGCTATAAAAAAAATCAAATCTGAGCTTATCAGTATTAACTTTGCCCATTAAATTAACATTTACAAATGAGCAATTGAAATTCTGTACAAACTCCATCCCCAGAGAGGATGGAGGTTCAGCATCCTCATTCCCTGCAGGTATTTGAACATCCTCCCCAACCCTGTTTAACATATTTTTTGTTTGTTTGTTTTGTTTTTTTAAATAAAGTGGAGCTCTACTGTTTAAAACTCCCTGCCAAATTCATTATTTGATTGAGAAAGTTTCAAGGTAAACCCAGAGCCTTACTCAATTTCACAGATTTTTATTCCTCTCTGTTCAGTTTCACTCCACCTAAAACCACACATTTGTTCTTCTGTGATTTCCCAGCAAATGCCACTGAGGTGATATGACCAAGTCCCATGTTTTGTGGATGCTCTGTCCAAACAGAAGTCAGAGGATTTATCTGTACCCATTTACCTTGTTTATTCTGGCTTCAATTTCAACACATTACTATTATACTGGGAACTATTATAGCAGTAATAATTTGCTTTGATCTTGGAATTTCAAAGCACCAGCCAAACACCAGTAAACTCAGCCTCATTTTACAGATGGGTAAACTGAGAGAGAGGCTGGCAGATACACAGTGACTGCTGCAGGTGCCCTTCCCGTGTTTTAGCAAAAAATAGGATACTGCCTTCAAAAATCCCTTCAATCCTATTTTTTCCAAAGCACAATCTTGCATTTCTCTGAGAAACAAGAGATCCTTCCTTCCTGTTATTAAATTGCCATGTAATTGAAATGATCCCTGAGAAGCAGAATGAATCCTGTCAGGTTGCACGAGAACACAGCACATTCAAACACTGTGTTTACCTCCTCTCCAGGCTCAATCTCTCTAACAGCTCTGACTTCAGCCAAGGTTCCCTTGTAAGTCACAATCACATTTGGGCAACAGCTATGGTTCATCAATGCAACACTGTAAAAGTAGAAAAGTAAATGTTTTCCCCAACCATCACCACAAGCAACAGGCAAAAAGTTAAGCACCACTTCACAAAATAAATAAGTCTGAAAGATTGAGTCAGTCTGTCTCTCTAAGCTGTTTTTATTCTGAGGCTTAACATGAAGGTAACCTTGGGAAAATCTGTTGTACTGTTATTTATTCTAATGATATGGAGAATGGCTGTGCTAATGAATCATTACAATTTTTAAATCCTATTATTGCAGAACTAGGCAAGTTATTATTTTCCCCTTCTTACAGTGCTACAGGACACCTGACAGGTATGTTCATACAGCTTTACTATCAACATGATAGACAGACTATTTTCTTCAGAGGAGAAAGAAAAACACTTTTAACCTAAAAGGAAACAAGTAAATACAGGAAAACAAAAGACTTTGCTACATTGCAAATTAAGATGGGTGTTAAAATTTTAGGTGGCTTCCATTCAAATATAAACATGTTTGAAGTGGGAGGGAAGAGATCTCTCTCTGTTGCACAAGCACATGATTTGGACAAAAACCTGGATGAACAGAGAAAAGTAAACCCCCTTATTACCAAGCTTGGAGAAAGTGCAGTTCACTGCTTATCTGAGATAAAATTTGCAATTTTAATTCTTTCTCTTCCAATCTAGCAAAATAACAACTGCCTCTTCAGTAATTTTAGCTCACAGGCATAACTGTTAAGTAGGAAAGATCTGACTCTTGTATCCTGAGCATTTACAAAGGATGGTGTTGGACATTTTTCCAGGACATCCTGGTTTAATGCTCTCCTCTTCCCACAATGACCCTGATCTTGAGCATTTCAAGGCATTAATTTCCAATCTATAGATCAGGGATATGAACTTCAGACAGATCTGCCTGAAGAAGAAGAATAATCTGTGAAGCAAGGACTAGCTACTACTGCTTGTCTGCAGCACTTGGCAAAATCACATCCAGCTTTAAGTGGGCATCCATAAGTTTCAGGTTACTTTGACACAGATAAGCTACGAGTAATCCAAGCCTCACCAGGAAGTCAAACTAAGCCTCAGTGCTAATACCTTCATACAGGCTGTGCAAAGATCAGGGGCAGAAAATACCCTCCTCTGCTACATTATTAACTGGGAAGGGCAGATTTAAAAATGCAAGAAATGTTTCCTGGCCCTACAGAAAGCTGTAGTCCCCTGTTCATGAACTGCAGTTAACACTTAACATCTGCAGTTTATTGGTTAAGAAACTCGTACATATTTTTTTCCACTGTCATAGCAAGGAGGCTCAAAGAAGCTATGAAAGGGATTTACTATTTGCCAAGGAACAAAGGTAGAAGGGATATTGTTCAGAGAGCACCAGGGAAAGGATTATACCCAGCCAAAACAGGAAGCTGTGAATAGAGTAAGTCACCTGCAATCCTTTTCATTTGGCTTTGATCATTACTTGATGTCCCTGTTCAGAACTTGCTACCCAAGTAAGTGTTTTCTACCAACCTGAATACAGTTCACAATCTAAGTTTCAAAACAAATTCTGTGTGCAATTTTACCAAAATTACTGTATATTTCAGAAAAACTGCTGCAAATAATTAGCTACATTTCACTAGCCAATTAAAGATATTTAAAACAAGATAAATTAATTATTTTGGTAGATATCTAGTTCCTCTATTTGTTTTTAAATAAGTTAATTTTATATTTTAAAAATATTAAAATCAACCTACTCAGGAAATATGGCTGATCCCAAATGAGAGAGTTCTTCATCTTCAATTGTGAAGCCATTACAGTTAACCTAAGAAAAAAGAGAAAGGTGCTTGATCAGCTTCTGGTCAGCTGAGTACTCCATATGTATGCACATGTCACATTCTCATACATCAAACACAATTGCAGAAATTTGCTTACAACTTCCATCCACCTCTCCAGGACTCATAGGGAGCTCCATGACATCTCCACAAGTGAAGTGAGGACAAAGTCCCACTCCAAAGGAATGCACAGGTCACTAAAGAACTGACAGTCCAACACTTGCACCTGCTCAGGAGACATCTAGGGAATTGCTCCTTGGAGGGCCAACCAAGAGAAGTGGAGCTCAAAAAGAGCACAAAAAAACCTTGCCCCAACATGGGGCAAAGAGACTTCATTGGGCCATGACAAGGAAAGGGCCAAAGCAGAGCTACACATGCAAGGAGCAATATGGGAACGAAGGGCAGCAAACTCAGCCAGGCTGGGGCAGTGCAGAGCTTCAATGGAGCATATGTCACAGACACCTGCCACAATGGCACCTGGCATCAAAGACTGCACATGTCAGCTACAGCTAAAGCACATGTGAAAACAACAAAAGCACTGAGAACGACTTGAACCTCATAAAGTCAAAGAATAGGAGGGGACAGAAAACGGACAGAGAATGAGAGGAAGTGTATTCCTAATTTAAACAGATACAGGATCAAAAGAACTTGTTCTCAAAACTCTCTTACAGAATAGATTCAAGCAGGTTTTAAAATATTCTCACTTTTGTTCTCATCCAAGACAAAGGAATCTTACAGAAGTTGCAGCTTTTTTTATGTGGTTTGTATGACTTTAAGTGGCCAAAATGTACCTCAGTCAAGTACTTTATTCCATTTCCACTTCAAATCACACACATACCAACACAAAGAGAACCCTCTCCATATTTAACATTATCTCCCTACAAACATGAAAGAAGCACCAGTAATGCCCTAAAACAACTACTCACTAAAACAACATGGCAAAGTCCAGTTAAAGCTAGAAAGGGCACAGGAACAGTCAATCAAGTATAGTGCAGTATTTCTTTTGGAAAGGGTAAGAGCTGACAACAAATACTACCAACAATAATCACAGGACCATTGAATGGTTTGGCTTGGAAGGGACTGGAAAGATCGAGTTCCAATCTCTTGTTTTTTCTCCAA
Organism: Toxostoma redivivum; assembly: GCA_013397375.1. Taxonomy (NCBI): domain Eukaryota; kingdom Metazoa; phylum Chordata; class Aves; order Passeriformes; family Mimidae; genus Toxostoma; species Toxostoma redivivum. The sequence continues at coordinate 705,743 of VXBI01012226.1, read as the reverse complement.
CCCCAGTGGTAGGGACACCTTCCAGCAGACCAGGTTGCTCACCAAGCAAAGTGATATGCCCACAAGCTGGAATGTAGCCTGGACGAGCTTTTAGAAATACACAAATACCCAAAGCCATTCCTCAGATATGAACTATTCAGGGTGAGTTCACAATTAAGGAAAGTATCCTGATTAACTCATCAGTATCGCTGCTATCTTTGCTTGATCTTTATCCTGTTATCTTAGCAATACAGCACCCAAAGATTCTCAGTCTCTCAAGATGGGCATGTTACTCCACTGGCCAATGTAAGAGCACACCTGAACCAAAACCAAAATGTAATTGCTGAATGCAAACACAATAGAAGGGAAAGAAAATATCAACAGCAGGAACATAAGGCTAAAAAGGCTGACAAAGAACAGCTTGATGGTTCTAAATCACCGGGAATTATTTAAAAATATGTAGTGAGTTATCATCAACTCCCCTCCACTAAACCAGAGCCAACACACTTCATGAAAGTATCACATGAGAAATGACACAGGAGGAGGGATTAGAAGGGATGACATGTCACTGGTTTCACCAGATGAATGCATGACTAAAAACAGGCAAAATGGAGGGAGTGAAGAAACAACAGCAGTAAAACTGGAGTTCAGTGTTGTTCCCAATGGTGGAAAAGAGAAATGTGCAAAGGGAGGCACAACATGCAAGGTCTTCAGGGAAAGGGTGAGATGCTGGAACTTGAGGCAAAAGAGAAACTATTTGAAGATTATGACAAGGTGAGACTGAGGAAGAAAAGCTCCAGCCTCAAGAGCTATATTCCATGGGCACAAAAGTGAGTAGGATGATGCCAAGAGCTGGAAAAGAGAGCACTGAAAGGCAAGGACTTCAGACATAAGAACTCTATTTCACTCAAAAGGATCACTTACACTTTAGGCTGTGTAAGGAAGAGCATCAGGCAAAGTTCACTATGAGCAATGAGAAGGAGTCAAAAGTATTCAAGTCCCAAATGACTGCCCTGAACCACAGGGAGAAACAATGGGGAATAGAGGAGGAAAATAGACCACATGAGGCCAGAGTAAGTGCTGAAGGAAAAACAAGAGCAGCAGCATATCCATACTACTGATTTTAGGTCAGGTTAACTAATCATTAGGAAACATGTTTGTACCGCTCAAGTACAAGCATACTTCCCTTTCTTCAGGAAAGATTTATCCTGGGACTAACACCTCAGAAGGTTGCCTACTGTAAAACACTTCTGAGAAGCATCCAGATGACTCCTAGAAACTTTAGTTCAAAAAATTCTAATGTCCACAGTGGCAGAGTTACCTGCTGATCAGCATGAGCTTAAGGTAACACCTACGGATGACCTCCATAGAGCAGGCTGGATGGAATATGAGATCTGGGTGTCAGCACCTCACAGAAGTCAGTTAAAGTACCACAATCTGGTGGAGCTGCTCTTGGGCAGGACATGAAACAAAAGTCATTATAGCCAAAATAATGAAATCTTCAGGGAATTCTGGCTACATTCTAAGAAAAATATTCAGAAATACCACAAGAAACTGGTTGTACTAACATCTTCAAAGTATCCCCCTGACAAATATAAATTTTAACGTCTTCAAAAGAGAAAAAAACCCCTTGAAAGGAAACGTGTAATTAGAAACAACACAAGGGATGATAAGCAGATGCTAAACATCCTAAAGAATCATTCCCCTACAGAAAAAGAGTACCTCTGTATTAAGAAAATAGTAACTGTGCCTCCTTGTTGGTAGATGCCCAAATCTACCAAACAGGATATTTCTATCTCAGCTTTCATCAGAGGTCAGCATTTGCCTCCATCTCAAGATACTATTTTACTCTAAAAAACTAGCTTATATTAAAGCAAAAGAGGAAAAAGAAGAAAATGGATCTTTCAGTATTCCACCAGTGTATTATTCCATCCACTACAATACATTCAATTCAGATGCATATGAAAAGTAGGTGAGAAAAAAGAAGTGACATATCAGAAGTTATCTAACAAGACATCTTGTCTTTCCTTCATCTCTCCAGATGGCCAAACCACCTGACTACATTTAAAAGCCACACACCAGATAAAAGTTTTAGGCTGTGCTTTCTGCTGCTCTTTCTAAGTCTCTGAAGTTTACTCCCTGTGAAGGTCAAACACAATGATGACCTGACCAGCAAGGATTTCCACAAGTTTGAAGCCTGAATGAAGGATTTGCCTCTGCAGGGTCTCAGGCCAGCAGCTTTCCATGTTAGTTCAACAACAGCCACACTATGTTTGGCCCACAAGAAGCTTAACTTTGACAGGATTTATTAAAGGCTGTTTCCCCTTTTCTTCAGAGTTTGAGAAGCAGCTCATGCAAAGTCTGCAGACAAGTCTCTCCCCTCAGGATGGAAATGGGGCATATCGAGCCACTACTGCTCAGTGAAGCAGATCTCCATCAAGTATAGTCATCTGCCCCTAAGATAAGCAAAGAGCTACACTTTCCATTGCCATTAACATTCTCCCCCTTTTAGAAAGGCTAAACTTCTAGCCAACTTACTTGTGCAAAGAGAACTACAAGGGCAGCATTGTCAGGGTAGTCCAAGTGCTTTGAGTAAAAGTGATGAAGAGCAGCAATGTCGTTCTGAATCAACTCTCTCTTTTCATTGTCTAGTTTGTCAAGGTCTGTGGATAAAAAATACATTCCATTTCAGTAACAGGAAAATCCCTCCAGGTAGACTTAGGTTAGAAGAGACCCAGACTTTAACAGAAACCCTGGGATACGCCACTTGGAAGTTCTACAAGTGCCTGCTCTTCCACAAACATAATGTTGTCTCTGCTAAAGCCACACATTGCTACAAAAACATAGAATCACAGAATCACAAGGTTGGAAGAGACCTTCAAGGTCATTGAGTCCAGCCCATGCCCAACACGAAGGATTAAAAAGCATTTTCTCACATCTTTAGGTTAGCAGATAATTGGACACAGACTTTACTGTCTTGGGTTGTAGTCTTTAAAGTGCATTTGTTAACTCGAGCAAACAGCTCAGTCAGCCCTGGCCCTCTGGAAGCCTGTCAGCTGGGGATAGCTGTCCTCAGCTGTCTGACACCACCTTACAAGCTACATGGTCCCACCTACTGTGGTGTGAACTCACACTAAACCTCACTCACCTGAAAGCATACTTTATATAATGAAACTGTGTCATACAGACCTATTCCTCATCAGCACAAACCAGGCAAAACTGCTGCTAAGGCTGCTTATCCCTGCTGCTTTTGAAAGATGTGGTCTTTCCTAGCACAGAAGCCCTGACTATTTGTGGCCACACGTGATAGGGATCTAGTAACAACACTGGGGCTGGTTACAGGACCTCTCCTTTGCAGCAAGAGGAGGATAACACGAGGGTGCCCAGGAATGCAATCCACCTGACCTGTTGCATGTACCTGCTTCAGGAGGTAGCAAACAGTGTCTGAAAGTGCCCAAGTCTCCATGGGCTGGGGGGTGACCACCAACAGAGATGTGCTTAGACTACAGACATCTCCTTATAGGAGACAGCAGGAACATCGGTGGAAATATCCTGGCACACCTGCCAACTGTATTCCATTATGGGTTTCTTCAGAGATTTACCCTCAGGCTCATGACAAGTTCTAGCCAAAGTCATGGCCACTGAACCTTTCCCTACCTGGTCCATGCAGAGTAAGCTAGATGATCAACCACATACTCCTGGTCCCCCCTTTCTCTCCTCAAGAGCAGAGTTTTTGGAAGTGTTTTCCTAATCCACTCTCTCACGGTGATAGTATTACTAGTTCTCTCCTGTTCTCTCCAACTCAAAACAATAATGGAGAGAAAATGCTGCACAGCAGTAGAAGAAGGAGAAAATTATTTGTAAGAGCATATGTGAATGATGGGGGAGTCACAAAAAACTGGGTAAAATGAAATGGGACCATTCGATGAGATTTAAGACAAATCAGAAATAAGAAATTTTGAGCTTCTAACTGACAGCCAGGTGCCTTTTCCTGTCCTGTGTATGGTGTTGCAAAGTGTAAGACACCTGATAAAGATGTGCTAAGCAATGAGGTGAGTCAAAAAGGCAGCAGGAACAGGGTGCTTGCTAACAAAACAAAGACTTCTAGAGGACAAGTGGGACACCACAACAGCAAAAAAATTTCAGCATTTTATCTCCTAAATTAATAAATTATGGAAGACAAGCTGCAATGAAGAACAATACACAGAAATTACTTCAGCATTTACCCATTCTCCTCAACCTCAATCCTGCCAACTTACCTGTAGAGCTATCCTTGCCCTAGGCAAAGTTAAATGTTGGCATTTTTTCCCCCTTTTTCCTCCAGTTGTCCCAAAAGCAATGACTGGAGCTTTTGTTCAGGAAGTAAATAAGACTACTGTGCTTGGTTACTCTGCTACCTCAAGTCCTAGCAATGAGTACATTTATTCAGCATTTTTCAGTAAAAGGTTTTGGAAGCCATCAGAGTGAGTAACGTGAATATACAACCCATTGCCTCTGTGTATATTATACTCAGCACCAAGAAAGAAAACAGACTGGTGAAAACTGCCAGGATGGTTACTAATGGTCAGTTTCTAACTTGGATATAAACAGTAGCTTTCCAGTAAAAAGCAAGCCATTGCCTTATCTCCTTCTTTGGATTATTTTAGAGCATTTAGGACATGGAATCATATATAACATGTCAGATTTGACTGGCAGTGACAGATACTGAAGCACAGTCCAGAGGGTTCTGCAATTAGCCCCTTAGTCACTGTCACCATCAAGCAACTGTGCCGTCTCTGATTTTATGCCTCCTGGTAACAAATACCAGCTATTTTAATTTTACAACATTACAATTCTCAAAAGACACTAGAATACCAGAAAAGCAAGAGATGGATGTATGCTACATAATTAACTCTGTCTAGGTTTTCATCCTTGTTTCACAGCTCCCACAAAGAGCCAAGGGAAAAAAAAGGAAGAAGAACACTGCACTTTCAGAAAAATTAGGAACCAATTCTCTTTGTTTACTCCTTTCCTCCAGCAGGAGCACGATGTTCTGAAAGTTGTTGATGGAGGGGAGTCATGGGGAAACAAATCATTAATATAGTTAAATCAAAACCTCTGTTTACCTGCAAGCCTTTTTTACTTACGTGATTCAAACTCTTTTACAGCAAGCAGCTTCTCTGACTGTGTTCTTTCAGGGTGAGTTTTCTAACAACAAGGGGAAAAAAATAAGAAAATATTTTAATGTTTCACTTTGGCAGTTTGGCATACTCATTCAGAATTTAGGAACTCCTACCTGTAAGACTGATCCAAATGCACAGTCTATGGAATTTATAAGAGTTGATGAACAACAATGGGTTAAATTGCCTGCCCTAAGTAAAGGCATAGAAATATTCCCTCCACACCAAATTGGGCAGCAAAAGATGAACTCCTATCAAATTTATATACATAAACTGAACAGTATTTTAAATATGTCATTTGCTTTGTTCTAGACACCCAGAAAGCTGCTAACAATAGCAAGCGGGCAGAAGACAGGCTTTGCTTTGAGGAAAGTGAATAAACTGACTGTTGACAGAGTTCAAAAGCAATGCTCCACTGTTGGCCTAAGGCCACTTCTTTGTAATCTTGGCCATTAAATATGGCTTTGCAGGTGGCCCAGCAGCTGAGGTTCAGGGACTATGGTTTGCATATTTAGCTTTTATATGACATGTAGGGTTCTCCCCCCTCCCTGTAAGCGATGAAAGCAGAAATTTACTCCAACGACTTTTTGTCATTAAATGTTTGGTTTTGTTTGTGGATCAGCACCAAACTGTGCTTTAATTAAGTCACACACATGTACATTCATGCACACACATCTACACACACAGCAAGGATGCAGCTACCTTCCCAGCAGGCCACCAAAATCGTCCCTACATACAGTATCCAAGTTGCCCTTGTCACATAAGCAGACCTCAATCACAAAAATATGCTTCAAAGAGGATTTGTTTTTGCAGAGAGAGTTTAGAGCTGTACAAAGATACATAGCACAATAACCTTGAAACTCATGAATCCCATCCCCACCCTGTAAGCACTTCTATTTTCCTCAGTATCTATATAGTTAAGGGACACTGAAATGGAGGTTCACATTGCAATCTTTTTTCCTTACAATATTTTTTTCTCCAAAGACCAAGGGTCTGAGATTTCTCTCTCAAACTCTGGTTTTCACCAGCTAACTCATAATCGTATATGTTTATACCTGAATACCTCAGAGGTGTTTCTGACTCATTAATGTACTGGGAGTTACATGCTGCACAATGCTATGCAACTGTAGCTGAAAAATACTACAACAGGCAACTGCTTCATAAAGTATTATCAGTGCCTGCAGCCAGATAACTCTAGAAGCATTCCTTGAAATTTAAACCCAAATACCAAATTTTATTCTTTCTCTTCATCAGTGTGGCCTTGGTCCTTGCCCACACGTAACCAAGAGCTCAAATCTACCAGCACAGAGGCTGAAACACCAATGTGAAGCCATCAGTAAACATTTCCAGGCTCTGTTCAGCAGTGCCTTGGCCATAGGTTACAGCTGAAGACCTCACTAGCCTTTCTCCAGCTTCCCGCAAAAGTCTCCATCTGGACTATGCTGGCCCTGACCCTGCTGCAGTGGTCTGGTGGTCAGTTCATTCAACTGCTTGAGCTCTGTGTTTCACCTGTCTGTACACAGGAAACTTAAGTGTGTGTGTGTGTGTGCTTTGCAGGGACAGTTACTGTCGGTCAATTTTCATTTTCCTGCCTTCCCTGGCACCCCGAGCAGGAGCAAACCTCCCAAGCCTTGCCTTCTGTTCACCTGTTTGGCAAGGATCCTTGCTGTTAGCCTCACAGTCTCTGAGGGATGCCAGTTCTGCCCAAAAGTGCACATGGAGGCACATTCCAGCTTGTGCATTGGCCAGTCTTCCTTCTGAAAACACAGAAATAAACAATTAAAAAAAAAAAAAGAAAAAATGCCATGGAGAAAAACTTATGAAAAAGGGGAATGAAGCAAGTGTTGCCAGATCCTAGAGGTCAAGTGAAATGTGTTTCCTTTAATCAGGTGATGCTCACTAAATCTGAACAAAAGCATGAGTCACATTTAAGGGGTACAGCTATCCTGCGTTTTTTTCAAACAAATTCACAAGGGACGAGCTGAGGTCAGAACATCTTCATTTACTCAACGGAATAAAAGTATTAAATGATGAAGAAGCAAACAGACAACATGATTTATAAATCATCAGTTCTTATTGTTCAGATCAAGCATGTGAGGATGCTGAGCTTGATGACTTTATTGGGTTCATTTCCATTTAATACCTTGGCCCCTCATTATGAGGTGATCCTGGTGTAATCAGGAGTAATGTGTCTGAAGTCAATGGATTCGCAATCACTAAGAATCATTTGACTGTGAGGTCAAACCTAAACATTCTGATGGAATTATCTGATTTTTTTCCTTAAATACTGAAGAATAAAAGTACAGCTAGAAAATGAAACACACTAACACATTACAGTTAAATGTACAGACCATAGTTTAGGTAATGTATAGAATATTCCTTGCTCAACAGACAGTAACAACATACAGGAGTGATGGCACAAGGCACTCACTGGCTTTTGTCACTCTACAAGTTTCACTAAAGGCCACAGAATCTTCCAAAGGATAGCACAGAATCATATATTAACAATCTGCTCTAGCACAGGCTGTCCTCAGACTGCATCAAATTTTATTTATTTATTTATTAATTCATTTAAACATGGAAATATTCAAGGAATGCATAGTTATTTATTGCTATATCTCATCCCAAACATGCATTTGTAGAACTATGTTAGAACAGACCTATAGTGCTCTGTCTGCATAGGGAGCATCAAATTTTGTTTTCGTACCAGATTCAAACTGGTGGAAAACACTAGCAGAGAAACAAACTCACAACAAATCCCACAAATCTCTAAGTGAAAACTTCAAAATCTTTTAATACCTTCCAGGATGTTCTTAAATCCTATTATTGTGATTCACTCAGTATGGCAGATCCTGTGTTGGCCCACTCACCCCTAATTTTTAAAAAATAATTATAAAATCTCAACAATATGGCCCATCATAGTGACTGAGTGGCTTAGAAGGAAAAATTCCCCTCAGCTGCCTAACCACTAAAGGCAGGAGCCATTTGAAACACTAGGGAGACACACTGGAGGCTGTCTGAAGCATCTACACAGCACTGGTAGATATGCTACAGGTCTACTGGGAGATAGATTCCTTGTGGGAACTACAGCTGTAGGCTACATACAAACACCCAAACAAGTAACCAGGCAGAGGAATCAAGACCCTCAGTACCTCCTGCCTTGGCTGCTCAGCTTATTTACAGGTTTTGCAAATCAAAACAAAAGCTGAGATTACTAATTTCAGAGTTACTGCACCAAAAATTCTTCTATTGAAAACATTTATTTTAACTGTCCTGGGCACAGACAGCTTTAGGAGGTTATTTTGTTAGGAAAAGAAAGGTCAACACCAGCCTCAGCCTTGGGTTGGATTTGAAGCAGTGCAACACTGCAAGGGTATTTAACCCCTCACAATGCCAACTTTGCTGTCCTTGATATCTCAGTATGGTACTTCCCAAAAAACCTACATACAGGCTGCTTGAAATAAGCTCTAGTGTAAATATTCTAAGAGGATGTGGCAATACAGACCAGAACCAAAATGGTATATTACAGTGTAATCATGTCATGTGAAATTACACTCTCCACTCTCCTACAGCTGTCACACTACAAAATGCATCCCCAGAGAGACCCATTTCCTATGTATGCCCCAAAAACTTTTCTGGAAAATTCCTGACAATGTTTGTTAAGGAATCTACAAGCTAAAGGCTAAAAAGAGATAGAGGGAAATCTCGTCTCTCACCTCTTCTTGCTTACCCAGGACATCCACTAACTTTAGCATGATTGCTCAAAAGGTGAAGGCACTGAACCTGAAGATTTTTAGGACTCTCATCCATATACACTTATTGAATAAATAGGAGAAATTACCCGATAAAACAAAAAAATCAAAATGCAAAATCACGTGCCTGTCTCGAAGCAGTGTTTTCTAAAAAAATCCATTTCTCCCTTTATTCTTTACACATCGTTAATTAAAATCTTTCCCCAGGCAGAATCATACTGAGTTATATGAACTGGTGGGGAGGTTAAAGGAACAAGATACGGCTGAATTGTGCAAAATGAGATAAAAGCCCGAAACACCACAAAAAAAAAGAGAGTTCTGATGACTGAGTAATACCTGGGATAGAAACACCATGACAGCAGCTTTCCCTGCAATCACAGCAGGACTATTTTGCATTCTTTTCCACATTTTCCTCCAAGTAGTTTGAATTATAACAAGTAACATTGTTCTAGCTGAATCCCTAATGCTACATCAATGGTATTTTCTTCCTATTTTCATTACATCCACAATATTTTTCCCTTCATTTATGAGTGACAACACTTTTGGAAGGGAAGTTCTTTAAAGGTTATGCTTTTACATCAAAACATGGGAACACTCCTCTTCACCAAGTTCTTCAAAAAGATTCTTCCATCCAGGACTCCTGGATTGATTCCCAAAATACTGTCTTATACTTCACCATAGGAGAAAAATAACAAGTAACAAAATATAATATTAAAAAAAATAAGACTCAAGTCCAGACAAATGTCCTCATACCTCCTTTTTCACGTGGACTTTTTCAATACTAAAAAAAACCTCTGTTCTATTCCACTCAATTAAAAAGAAACACACACAAATACCAGAGAGAAATGATGGGCAAGCCAGTGCAGGGGTTAAGCTCACTTCTTCAAAATCTTAAGGCCTAATTGTGACCAAATGACATCCAACTCTTTAACTGAATTTCAGTGAGGCAACTTCTGATGTCTGATATTAATTGGTAAAGTTCTCTGATACAGCCTTTCAACAAGTAGTGAAGGTAGAAGTTTTATATATCTTCACAGCCATCCTTCCCTCTCATCATTTACCAAATGCTGGGCTAATAGAGGGTATTTGACTTTCATGGGTTAACATTTAACATGTTCACAGAGACATTTACCAAAGAAAAATACATTGGGAAAGTTTTTCTATAGCGGACAGACACCCAATGCAATCTTGCAGTGCCAAAATCCTTTTGTGCAGAATCATTACAGCAAAAAAAATTTGTGGTTTTTTCTACAGCTCACCAAAGAGGAACAGGCAATTTCTACAAGGTCCCATTTAAAACATACCTATTTAATGCTAATTGTAGATGTGCAACTACATTATGAGGCTTACTAGCTGATTAAAAATACCTGTTTCACTTACTTCAGCAATACCAACTACAGCAGCCTTTAAAATGACATGTTAAGAAAAACATAAATGGTTTGTTCAAAATATATTTCACATGCTGAAAATGAAACATCTCCTTCTGCACACTGGCTAGCTGATCTCCACTCTGTCTGGGATGAAGGATAGCCACGTGCAAAAACAGCAAGAGGAGTTCCAGTAGCTGGTTCAAGTTCATCAGTTCCAAAACTGCAACCACCTAACCCTCTTAAAACACTTCTCTTCAGGGTGTTTCAGCAGCTAATTTCTAAAGAGAAAAAATGAGCACAGGTCTCTTCCTGCTTGACTAAAATTATTATAATTTAAGAAGTCAAGACCCGAACAGCTGCAGATGGGGGCTGAAAGCCACTATTATAATAACAGGCCTGTGCTCCAAGGAGGTGACACTAGAGAGTGGGATGGTGAGAATCTGTTGGAAATCACAATCCTTTTTAAAAGGAGACCTGGATTAGGGCTTGGGAAAAGAAAGACCCAGCAAACCCAGACTAGATTCAGCCCACAAAACATTAAAAGCAGCAAGGACAGGCAGTGAAGGCAACTTCCACTCTCACGTGCCCTGAATCCACACCTACACAAACATCCAGCTTAATATAGGCCAAGCACATGGTTATCTATCCTAAAAGCAAAATAAGAGACCAAAACAGGAACATTAAGGAGCTGTGCCAAAGCCTGTGTCTGTGCATGTGTGTGTATAGATCCACCCCTCCTCACAATGAGCAAGAATTCCTATGAATTGTGGTACCTTTAAGTAAGAAAAGGGCAAGCTCAAAAGCTTTGGATTTTTATCCCAGTATATCTCTTGTGGTAAACATTTGTCTAACTGAATTGTATTGACTAACAAGGTACTAATCAACATATGAAATCATACCATGCCCTTGTTGGGTACATACAATTTTTAGCTGAGCTGAGCAAAAAAATACTGCTTTACAGGGAAAAATTAACTTATAAAATACAAATGAAATTAACAATACTGTGACAGTTCTCAAGTGCAGCCCTGGCCTTTTATCACTGTCTCATGGTGTCTCACATCCATGGAGGCAAGAGGGACACATTTCCTATACATTCCAGTGTTACAAATTCAGTATCAAGGCACAGATATCCTTTTTGGCTTTGACAAAGAATTGCTGAACTGCTGAAAAATGCCTTTGAACAAGGCAGGGATGAAGATGCAGTGCAGACTGTCTGTGTAGCATGTACAGACAGTGGAGACCGGTTTCTAGAGAATATTGAGCTTGAAGGTAACTTTGAAAGAATGTCAAAGAATTCAATCTCAGCAATGTTCATAAATTTCATCAGGCTGACTCAGAAGGGCCCAAAAGATGGAAGACAGTGTTATATCAACTAGGGAATCAAAAACCACATGTATACCACCAGCAAGAGGGAGGTGCTAGTACCTGTGCATATCATACTATAGTTTAGACATCAACAGAATCTGAAAAAGGCTTTTATATCTAGAGCATCATACCACACACCAACAGGTAGGAAAGAATCTAATTCACTAACTTATCAGATAGACAAGCTTTTGCTCAGCAGCAGCTTTAGCAGATTTAAGGACACTCAGTTTGATCAGTTCAGGTTTTTACTCTAGGAAATGTCCTTCTATAGAGAGAGAATTCTGACCACCAAAAAATAATAATTAAAAAAAAAATCAATCTAAAGAAAGCAATAAATGTACAAAGCTTTACCAGGGAAAGAAAAAAAAACCCAAACAAACAAAAAAAGGAAAATAAATCAATCCCTCCTTGTTTGTAAATACAAAAGAATAAACTTTGTCAAGGCTGGAAATCAGGACACTGAGGGAGGGCCACTTGGTAATGAAAGCAAAGGACCACAGATGAGAAGAAATAAGTTCTACTACTTCCAACGTGACATCTACTTGCTATTTTTCCCCAGCATAAATTACTGAGCTTTCCTACTTCAAAAAATCTTACATAGCTATTTCATAAACCATTGTACATTTCATACAGTAAGAGAGGAAACTCACAGTCTCAGACAAAAGCTGCTAAACAGCTGCTTTGTTCAAGGATTTCCTCCCCTCATCTAGTTAAAAGCTTGTAAGAAATAATGACATAAGGAAACATTTCTTAGAACAAGCATTTTTCATGAATGAATCATAGACTTGCTCTACATTGTCTTTAAAGCTCATCCAGATCCCTCTCAAGACCCTCAAGGATGCTCATACAGTAAGCTTTCACTTTAGAAATTCTATAACTACTGCAAATTTTGTAAAAAACTCATTTCTGTTAAGCCTTTTGAGTTCTCCTGGTGCCTCAAACCCCAAAGGCTATTTGGTTCACCCACAACTCACTAGGATTCTGGGGAAAGCAGGAAGCTGGGGAGGTAACAGAAGGAAAACTGAGGAGAGGTCAGGCTTCTTTTTGAAACTTGTGCAACAAGAGAGTAAGATACATCCTTGAAATAAAAGCAACAGCCATGTCCAAAGTGCTTGGGAACTGAACAGCACAAATCACGACATCTCTGTCCAGGTAATGACAACAGAGACTACTTGGCATGCACCCATGCACCCAACAACATGTTAGCGTGTGGGAGAAGGTTTGCATTATTTATAGCTAACACACAGCTGCATGCCAGACCTTGGGTGACTCAAATCCTTCATAAGCACTGTTCCACACTCTGTACCCAGCACCACAGACCTTGCATAGCTCACGTTATTCAGCCAGCAACCCTGTTGAGTTTTTCCACATAGAATCTGGATAATTCTTCTGTATCAAGTCAAGGGCTCAAAAAGGCTAGATTCTAATTCCATTTTTTTAAAGGTGCTTATTCTAATTTGAATTAAAAACAGAGTTAAAACTGCATGCAAATGTTTTGGATGGCTTTGTACTTTAGTATGCACTTATATTCTACATTCAGGAGGCCTAAAGAATATAAAAAGAATAAAAGTTGCCACACTGAGTAAGTTAGGGAGAAAGCTTGGTAGGTTTCAAATGGTTATGACTACCATCAGCTGTGGTAGTCTCAACACTCAAAATATTTGCAAATATTCAAAAAAAGAAAAAATCCTAAAAAACCTCTCTCTCTCTCTCCTAAGATGGCTATTTAGTGATTTGATTTTTTTCCATTAGACACAGAATCTCTTACCAGCTTAGAGAGCTAATGCTAAATTATGTGGTTTGTCCTTAAAAGAAGTAATACAGACATAATTAGTGGGTTGACAGGCAGCTCTAATCAAAGTCTCAGTGGTACCAAGCCCTGAAGCTACTGATCTTGAAAGACTCATGCAGACCATGTCGAAATCCTGTAATTGTCCAATGCACATCTCCATGGTCAGCATCTGTGGGATGCTGGAACTGACTGGACTGCTATTAACCATAGCTACAATTAGAGGACATCAATGTCACACAAACAAAAATGGGAGTTCTTCAACCCCCACCCTCCTTCCCCCCCACCGTCACAAATTGCATGACTGTACCTGACATTCCACATTGCAGTAAAAGGCCTGTTTGCATCTTCCACACTTGGACAATCCTTCTTTCCTTAAAAAGAACACAGAAGTTATTCTGTTCTAGAAACCTGAATGAAATAAAACTGTATGCTGTATCACTTTTTGCACAGTATTTTGCATTTCACAATGAAAACTGTATTAGACTTTCAAAAGCACGTTTTTCCAAGCAACTCTCATTATGCAAAAGCACTCTGCTTTCTTGATGAATTGCTGGGTTTGGAAGCATACTACTCTATGCTATTTGACAGACAGCATCACTTTTTGCCACTATATCATGCATAATGAGCTAAATTTAGTGTGTTTTGTAAACTTTAAAACTGCTCTGTGTACTTGTTCACCAATATGAATCCTTTGGTTCTGCTATGACCATTCTGCTGCTTCTTTGGTTATAAAATGCACGACCTTTGCTGAGTAAGTGCCTCCAAAAGTCTGCATTATTAAATATACTGTTTGATCTCCTGTCACCTGAGAGCCCCTTACTGTCTCACCCTGTCTGCTCTGATATCTGTGTATTCTGAGCAGACCTAAGGCTCACACTCTCCTTTTTTATATTTGTATATACCCCAACAGGGGGAACTGCCATGAGGAAGGTCTTTTTCTGTTTTAAAGTGCATGTGTTGCAACAGATCCCACCAAAAATAGAACATGTGTTACCCAACAAGTGACATTTTGGTATGACAGCAATAGGGATCTCTCAGCAGTACTGAATGCTTTTAAAATGTCTGCACACCCTCTCTGGTGTAAATAGAAAAAAAAAATTGTCTCAAACTGATGTAAGCTCACTGGAGTAAATCAAGGGTGAGGGTCCTCATATGATAGTGATAGTGTACAACATTTTGATGGTCTGGCATTCAGAGCCCAAAAAACCCAGCAAGTCTGGCATCCTCTGATTGTATCTGCAAAGCACTCAAGGTGCAACATGAGCGAGCTGGGCTAGCATCATGACTCCTCTTGCTGACATTACAACCGCATATTTAAAGTAACAACCACTATCTCATGCAAATACAATGTTACGGCCTCATTTTGCTCATGCTGCCACGAAAGTTTTCACGGCAGCTTCGCCAAGTTTCCCTTCCCACGACTGGTGCCGGGCCCACAACCTTCCTGCTAGGGCTCTTTGCAAGTTCAAGAAGCACAGTTCGGAATCTGGTACGTGCTAGTTCAGTGCTAATGCAACAGTCACAGACACAGAACACATGTCTGAGCACTGGCGGATCACCTTACATCACCGAGACATCGCTCCTCTTAGTGGCACTTCATCACCCTGGTGTGAAATAAGTTTCAGATTACCCCACTAACTGCTGCAGTCAGTCTGTTCCTTGATCGCTGTGCTCCTCCAGAGCTCCAAAGGAGAAGCTTGCATGGATAACAAGCAGCTGCTCCCGAAGATAACTAAAAGCTATTCCATGAGATAACTATTATCCTTACAGTGTTACTTCATATCAGTGAAGTATGGAAGTATTCCCCGGTCTTTTGGCAGACAAATCTGAATATGATAAACAAAACCAGACAGTTTCTTTGGCACAAGGAAATTTGTGGTTAGGTACAAAAGTTTTAAAAAAAACCTAAACCGAAAAAACAACACCTCGAGCAAATCTTAGAGGCTGGGAAAAGGTGTAAAGGAGGTGAGGAAAATCACCTCAGCTGTACCCTTCTTCAAATTGATGGGACTCCTTCACCGGCTTCACTAGGAACTAAATTAGGTGCTCATATGCAAAGAGAAGGGTGAATCGAGTGAACAAGTCACAAATAGATAAGGTAATGAGGAAAGAAAAAGGATGTGTGGATAAAAATAGCACAGTTGCAACAGTTGTTTTTCTTTACTGAGGCAACTACTAACATTTGCTCTGAGTTATAACCAGGTAAGCACTTAATTCCTCAGCAAGCTGCCAGAAGCCACGAAAGTACTACACCTTCTAAAAATATGGTGTGGTGTGATATGCCAGAATGTCATATCCATGCTGAATTTCCTAACCCTAATAGGCCCTTTTTTCTTTCTTTCTTTTTCCCTATAGCAGCTCATATTGAGAGGCTTGAGGAAAACCCTTGAATACCCTCTCCTTCATACAGGTGAGGAGGCTGCTGCAAACTCGAGCCCCCCGCATCCCTCCAGCAGCAGGAATCCCAAAGCACGCAGGAGCAGGCAGCGCTCCAGTCCCAATGCTCCCAGCTATGCGACAAACAAGTTCTTGCACTGCCTGCGCTCCGCCCCAGTAAAAGTAATTTCCAGACTAAGGTTTCAAACAGAGGTAGTATACAGATATTTCTGTATATTTCATTACGGAGATATATACATTTCATTCATAGATACTCCATCCTCGCTGTGGAATGTGAAGTGTGAATTAGGCGATTGCACACCCCTTCTCCCTTATCAAGCCTTCATTAAAACCAGCGAACGCGGAGTTATTACGAAACTAGACGGATCAATGAAGCTTCCTGCGAGAGGATGGTTACGCACGTGTCTACGTGACCTCCAGAGCACGGGAAGAGCAGAACTTTTTTTTTTTTTTTTTTCTTTCTCTTTCCCGAGCTGCTGAGCACCAGCTGTAAGTTTAAACTTCCACGCTGCCACAGCACCACGAGCCGAGGAGGGGGAAAGCTGTGAAGCCGCGGGGCGCCGCCCGGGCCCTACCTGGCGAAGCAGCCGTCGCAGTGGCTGCCGCGCTCGCTGACGGTCAGCACGGCCACGTAGGCCGGGCAGCTGAACAGCAGCTCCCCCACGGCGAAGCGCCGCCGCGCCCGCAGCCCCCGGCCCTTCCCGGCGCTGGCGAACATCTCCAGGCCGCCCAGCTGCGCCGCCGCCTCCGAGCGCATCCTGGCCGCGGGCACGGCACGGCAGGGCCGGGCAGAGCAGAGCAGGGCAGGGCTGCCGGGCGGGCTCGCAGCGCTGCGCACCCGGCCGAGCACGCCGGCACTCGGAGCTGCCGCTGCCGCCCGCCCGCCGCGGTAAGCGCCTCCTCCGGGCGGCGCGGGCCTGCTGGCGGCTGCGCACCGGGAGCTGCTGCCCGCCGAGGCCCGGCTGCGCCTCCGGCTCCGGCCCCGAGCCCCAGCCGGCCGCCCACACGCTGCCCACTCGACTCGGGAGGGGCTGCCCACGCCAACCTGTGTGCGGTGGAAGCATCCATTCCCCAGAGCCAGCCGGACCTCGGGCAGGGAGGGCACCGGGGAAGGGGCTCTCCTGCTAGCCTCGCAGCCCTCTTGTTAGTATTAGCACCTAATACATTATCAAGTGAAGTCAGTGAAGCGAGTCCTATTCTATATTTGAGGAAAAGTGATTTTGCTCTCCTCCTTCACACCAGTGAGTTTTTCCAGCCTCTAAGATTTGCGTTGAGCTGTTCTTGTTTGTTAGGGTTTTGTTTGATTGTTTTTAACTTATGTGCCTAACCACAAATTTTCTTGCGTCAAAGAAAGCGGCTGGTTTTGTTATATCACGTTCGGAAGATTTCTGTCTGCCAAAGGACCAAGGAATACTTCCACGCTCCATTGCTACGCAGTAATATTGTGAAGATCATAGTTATCTCAGGGAATAGCTTTTAAATATCTTCAGGAGCTGCTTGTTATCCATGCAAGCTTCTTTGGAACTGTAGAGGAGCACAGTGAGCAAGGGGCATACTGAATGCAGTAGCAGAATAGTTAGTGGGGTAATCTGAAACTTATTTCACACCAGGGTGATGAAGTGCCACTGAGAGGAGCAGCGAGGCCTCCCATGTCAAGGCACCTCAGTCGTGAGCAGGTTTGCAGTTCAGGTCACAGGGAGCTCAGGTGTTGTGGCCTCCTGGATAGATAACCAGGGCAGAGAAAGAACGTGGCAAGCCCAGTCCCTCCCTGCAGGTTCATTGACAGCTCCAGGCTCGGTCAGGGGTGAGCCAGGTCCTAGGGGCAGAAGGAGACAAGGTGGGTGGGAGTCCCCAGGGAGGCTGGACAGGATGATTAAGGTGTAGTTGTGCCCTCAGGGTCCTGACAATCACTCTTCCATATAACTAATTCATATCCTTTTGTATATCTTTAACTTCTCTGTTATTCTCATCCATTGTTACATGATGAAATTAGTGGATCCATGGCAAAAATAATGTATCTTTCTGGACCAGAATTATTTGAATTAGTTAAAACATTTCTGTTTTCACAAGGACTGAGTGATGAAAATAGGTGCAAACCTTGAAAAATATCCTATCACCCTCAACAACTGAGTTAGATATTGATCATGACCAACTGTAGACCTGCAGGAATGGAATTAGTGTATCCAGTTAAAGTAATAAGAGCAGAATCTAACCAAGTACCTCATCTAGTGTGTGAGGACTGCCATTTATGTCCCAGTTCAGTGTAGATTGAGGATGTCAAGCTCAAAGGTCTGGACTCTTAATTATAGACTATTCTATAAGTATATTTAAAAATAGTGATTGATAATGTATTCACTTTAAGAATGAATTAACATTAACTGGGAAACTGCCCTTATGGTCAATGCAGTTTGATTAATTTATAGATCCATTATAGTTAGACAGAGTCACAGCACCTATACACACCTACTCTGACTTCCTACACTGCACAATCTAGTAAATTCCTTGAAATAATTCCTGCTCAAAGTAGAGCAAAACTTCTAGGAAATAACTAGTCTTGATTTTAAAATGTTCTTAATCAGTGGTTTTGCAAAGAAACCCTCCTAGTAAACACATGTACTTTATTTTCACCCTTAAAATGCCCAGTCATCTCTTCAGTTGCTGTATCTTGTTATAGCATTATAAACTATTTTGAAATATTCTTACCTCTTTTTTTCTCTACCTCAATAAAAATGAAATGGTTGAGCATTTGCTTCTGAAATCTGAAAAGAGTGTTATGTAGTCCAGTAGCAAAATCCTGGTCACGCTGTGAAATCAGTTACAAATTCCTACATTTTTTCCAGAAGTCAGCATTTAATTTGTGTTTCAAATGACACTGTGTCCAAATAAAATAACTCTAACAACTCATACCTATCAGCTCGACAACCTTGGAGGTCTTTCCCAACCTTAATGATTCTATGATGTTCATTATCAGATCGCTTCTAAACAACAACTTGTACTTCTCTAAGATCGTGTGGGTTCACTGATGAGAAGGTTGTGAGAAGGTGTCTTTTGGGGGGAACCAGCTGGAATGATGGCAAATGTTATCACACTTCTGTTCCACATTATCACCCTTGTAAAACAGCTGACAATTTGATTATGCCTCAGGTAATGTGGAAAAATTCAAATTTCACTAGGTCTCTTTGTAAATAAAGAGTCATTTAGTTTTAAAAACAAAAATAATAATTTACTAAATAGGCTTTATTCCATCCTGAAAAATATTGCTCTCCAAATGATAATGCATGGATTTATTCACAAGAGTGAAATTCAGCACCGGCCTGCAGTCTCATTCAAATCCTCCAGGAGAAATTCAACCAGCTGCCTGCATAGCTTTTAGCTTCCTTTGGATGCTTTCAAAAATAAAACTGGTTTGATAAGTTATTAATGAAAACTGTTTGGTGACTACTTTGTTAGAGTATTTATCCCATCCCATGTTTTCTGTATTTATACAAAACCCGTAAATAAAACATATTCTTTTGGATCTCCTTATTTCATCTGTGTTTTCATACCACGTTCATCAGAAAATCTGAACGTGCATTTTTATGAATCAGTATGAGTGCCTAAATAAATAATGGTTTGTTGCAAAACACACTCAGTAATCAATTCATGAAGACTCTCAAGGCTTTAGCCATATAAATATGCATGCAAAAGCTGAATGAACAGTCAACACCAGGGAGTTTCCTGCAACCAGGAAAAGACTGGAGTGCTCTCTCTCCCCACTGTTCACAAGAAGAGCGGAGGAGTCCATGCCTGCAGAATGTGTTGAGGACCTGGCAAGGCTGGGTGATAAAATACTTTGCTAAATTATACCTTACATATGCAGAGACTTGTACTTCTTATCTCTTCTATCCTTTTTTAACTTCTGTTGTGTCTACTTGAAATAAGAAAGATGATGGCTCATGAAAGGATGTGAAGTAGGGTATAGGTTTAAGAAAGTCACAGAACAAAGTGTCGTGCCAGCTCTTTGAATTTCTTAAAATTAAGGAGTCTTTAGAAGCAGAGCTGTCACCTTCACTCACAACCTTGGAGCTGCTCTATGGAAAACCTTGTGTGTTTGACAGGGAAAGATCCATCCCCGTTAGTCACTTTTAGTTAGGCTTAATCACTTAATCTTCCAGAAACGGTACCGCCGAACCGCAGCCTGCACTCTCCAGGAGCGGCTGCATGCCCTGCGCCCAGAGCTGTCTTTTTGTGTTATGTGTCACTGCAGACTTTAGCCAGAAAGGTTCTGAACTTGGAAAGGGAGCAGGGAGTCACTCGCTAAGACACAGGGCCCCGAGCGAACTGGAGGGGGAGCTAGGAATAAACAATAAAATCAGCTACAGGGTAGGTACAGGAAACAATCATAGGCCAGCAGCCTATGGGGAGAGAAAGGACAAAGGAAACGGTATATAACCTTTTCTATATTTAATGCAATTATTTCCAGAGAGATATGGTATAGTAACCTTGTCTTTTTTATCCTTTGGTTTTATTCTTTTTTTTCCTGAACCTCTTGGTACCGTCAGCTGCTTTCAGCTCACCAGTACAGGTACTCACAACAGGGGCAGCTGGAAACACATCCCACAGTACAACAAAAAACTCAGCATAAGTTGGTTTTATAGGTTTTGTGAGTAGATTTAATGGTTTGTTCAAAACTCTGTTCTGCTGTAGCCAGGCAGCTGTTTCTGGTAGGTATATTTGCAATTTATGGGTAGTTTGGGTTCAGATTTGCACCTTTTCAGCAGGTGAGTGCATTATTTGTTGTGAACCAGAGATTAAGTGTGAATGTAAAAACTAAGCAGGAGCTGGGAAATGCTGCCTCTCAAAGAAGTAAAGTGCAGTTAATCACTTTTAGGAAATAACCTGCAAGGTGGGATGCAGTTCAGGGAGGGCAGTGAGTTCAGAATGCAGTGGGGGCTGCAAGGATGGTGTCACTGATGCATCTCTAGGCAGATGTGCTCCCAGCTCCCAGCCCTCGAGGGGCCTGGAAATGACATTCAAAATCTGTCCTCATGTTATCTTCTACATCTGTGCCAGTAATTGTTGACATGTTGACAGTGTTGACATTGCCCACTACTGGAAACACAGGCAAAAATACTCTAGAGATGCCATGGTTCTGTTGATAGTCAGAACGTTGTTCCCAATCAAAGAGGACTGGTGGAGGTGGAGAAGATGGGCAGCCCTATGGAGATGTCTGATTGTTCTCTTTAGAGACATCGGGATGTGAAAGACCTAGAGATCTAGAAAGAGGTTCCTAATTTTATTTTTTTTTTCATGGAAGGAACAAACTCCTCACTGTCCTCACCTATCAAGTGCCTCCTACAGTTTTATCAGTATTAATATCCGTACTGCAAATGCAGAACTAGAAGAAGTAAAGACTCAAGTTTCTGCCTAATATATGGAAGTGGTTTGCCTGGGTTAAGCATATTGTAATCCACTCATTTGAAGTTTACAAGCACTTTAGTATGTCATTATTGAAAGCCTGTATGCAAATTTCCAAAGACAAAAAGTGACAGCAGCACAAATGTGGTTTCAGGAACATATCATGATGACAGAGCTAGATGACTGTGGGGAACAGGCAAGGGCAGCAGTTAGGTGTGAATGTGACACTCAAGACTCAGATGCTTGCAGTTCACAATTTGCTTTTATCAGAATCAGCAACCTCACAACTACCTTTCTGAGTTAACTCCAGCCTGCCCCTGGCAGACCTGCATTAACCTTTGCTTATGGAGCCACGGCAGGACTCAAGCAAATAAAAAAACATATTAAGTCAGGTTCTCCATTGGTGTAAATTAGCATCTCTCCACTGACTTTGAAGAAGTGGCACCTGCTTGCTCAAGTTGAGGATCTTACCCAGTGCTACTGTAGCATCATTAAGTTGTCACATTCTTCCCCTGACTCTCCTTTTGTTGTCTAGCTGCAACTTTTCTGAGTTGAAGACTAGAGAAGGGTCTTTGATCCTCTGATAACTCCTTGAGGCTCCCTAGGATAATTGGCCAGGACACTTTCTGAGTTATCCAGGGTCATTTTATCTGCCCTTTTACTTGGAGAGGGATTACAAGCAAGAGAAAAATCTTGGAGCTTTCACAGATGCAGACGACCTACACGAGTGCTGCCGTGTGTAGCAGGTCAGGCACCCCTCCTGACATGAGGGACACCCCATTGCCACCAGGCTGTATTTAACCTATCCTGCTACTGATGTGGAAACAGAAACCCTTCAGGGTGACCTGGGCCCGAAGACTGTCTAACTCTTTTTTCTGAGCACACTGGGGGTGCTGAAAAAGGAAAGTATATGAGCTGCTTTTCTGCTGATGGAGGTATTTACTCACTGTAACCAAGCAATCTCTCCATGTTCTCTAAAGTTCTCAGGTAAGGCATTTTCTTCAGTTCTAACAATGAGTTTTGCAGCTATTCTTTAAACCTCTGGGGGTTTTTTTTCAGCATTGTGAAACATATGATCATTGAAACTGTGAAGTATTTCATCAGCCACACCAATGCTATATAAATATGTAACATCACATCCATGTACATATTGGTTACTTTTATATTTGTTTTTTCAACAATTGCATTAGCAGTACAATCAACACTGATTTATATTTAAATCAGCTACAAAAAAGCTCACATACCATGCCTAACACTGACCCTTTCCCAGCCACTAACAATATCTGCATTCAGTGATGACTTCCCAGAGATAAAACAATTTTGAGATTTGCTGCTTAATAAAAGCATTGTTCTGCTAGGGGGTATTTAACCGAGGCTGTAAAATATTTTTTTTAATCAGAATGTTTTGCAAAATTAAATCAAATGGCTTACAAATGTCTCAGTATATCACACTGAGGCAGTTACCTCTTTAACCAAATTTGTAATCTAATCAGGTTTGTCTGACAAGACCTATTTTCCATAAAACCATGCTGACTGGCATTAATTACTTCCTGTCCTTTCATTCTTTATCAGTTGATTCCCATATTCTATTATTTTGCTCCCCCCTCTCCTCCTCTCCAGTTTGAAGTTAGGTTTGATGGCTTGTATTTACCAAGGTCATCATGTTCGTCCTTGCTGAATAGTGACAAAACATCAGTCTTTTTCCAGTCTTCTGGAATTTCTGTGTTATTTCAAGACCCATTAAAAATTAACATGTGGAAGGAAGAATCTCCTCCACCAACTATTTGAGACTCCTCAGGTGCAAGTTATCTGGGCCTGATGAATTGCAGGTTTTTATCACAAGTAGATATTTAACATCCTATTTGGTTACTAATGGACTGAAAAAGGCTTTGGCTGCCCGATATGATACTGCTGTTATCCTGCTTTTTCCAAATCAAGGAGAGACATATTTATTGAATATGGCTTTCTTCATTATTAATGATTTTACCACCTTCATCTAGTTCCTGGCAAATTCCATCACTGGGATTTCTTCTGTGTATAATGCACTTCACATGCTGCTTTTTTTTTTTTTTTCTTGCTGGGTTAAGATACAGAGATACAGGTATCTTAATCTTCAGTTTCTTGTGTGTCATATTTTTCCTCTTTCTTCCTTTTTGCTGCAGGTCACTATTTCTCTTTCTAATATTTTCTCCAACAAAATGAAGTAATAGCAGGAAGAAGGGAAAACTGTAACTAATATTGCTCTTACCTTCTTCCCTTACTGACCTGGTTTAATATAATGAATAAAAAAAAAAAAAGGCATGGAGTGGATGGATTCTGGAAACCAAAAAGCCTTCTTTAAGTATACCACCTCCCCCTNGGGCTGGATGTGTGAGATAATGTAGTCTTGGATTACATGGTGCAGGCTTGTCCGTGTTGCCTTTGGGAATGCTTTCTGGAGGAAACCATCTGTCACCTGGCCACTGCATTCCTTTGGGGATGCTCTTGGAATGATCCAGAATGGAGACAGAATAAGTGTAAACTGATCAGGGATTTCAGGTGTTCAGCACTATGGAGAATTGTGCTGTGAAAGTATTTTAGATCCAGACAAGTACATTTTAGATACATTCCCACATCTCCCTTGCCCATCATCAGGGCCTATGAGCCTTCAGAGTTAAGAGAATGGCAGTTGAAAGAATAATAATATCAACAATAATAATAATAATAATATAAATAATATCAATAATAATAATAATACTGATAAAACTGCAAGAACTTTTATCTTAAGTGTGACTGCCTTGCAGGTTTATACTACTGAGAAGCCTCTCAATGGGGTGAGAAAGAAAGACTGTGTGGGCCTTGGAGTTGTCAGAATCCATACATGCAGTTGGAGCACCGGGACTGCAGAGGGCAAATGAACTTCAGGGCCTAAGTGTGCAAAGGGACCAGCATGGCAGGTATGATTGACCAGATGGAAAAGCAAATGTTAAGACAACAATTTGGACAATCCCAATCTATTGGAGAGAAAATGAGGTTATTTGGCAACTGGTCTGGGTAATACAGATGGGTTTAGATCTACTCAAAGGTATGGTGCAAATATTAAATGAAAGTAAAAATTATATTTTGTTTACATAGAATCATAGAATGGTTTGAGTTGTAAGTGACCTTAAAGACCATCTAGTTCCAAACCTCTGCCGTGGACAGGGGCACCTCCCACTAGACCAGGCTGATCACAGCCCCATCCAGCCTGGCCTTGGACACTGCCAGGGATGGGAGATCCACATCTTCTCTGGGCAACCTGTTCCAGTGCCTCACAACCCTTACAGTAAATAATCTCTTCCCAATATTTCATCCAAACCTACTGTTTTGCAGTTTAAAGCCATTACCCTTTGTCCTGTCTCTACCTGCTCTTATACAAAGTTGCTCTCCAGCTCTCTTTTAAGTCCCTCTAGATCCGTGAGGCTTCTGTAAGGTCTGCCTGGAGCCTTCTCTTCTCCAGGATGAACAACCCCAACTCTCCCAGGCTGTCTTCGTATAACAGAGGTGTNCTTCTGTGTATAATGCACTTCACATGCTGCTTTTTTTTTTTTTTTTCTTGCTGGGTTAAGATACAGAGATACAGGTATCTTAATCTTCAGTTTCTTGTGTGTCATATTTTTCCTCTTTCTTCCTTTTTGCTGCAGGTCACTATTTCTCTTTCTAATATTTTCTCCAACAAAATGAAGTAATAGCAGGAAGAAGGGAAAACTGTAACTAATATTGCTCTTACCTTCTTCCCTTACTGACCTGGTTTAATATAATGAATAAAAAAAAAAAAAGGCATGGAGTGGATGGATTCTGGAAACCAAAGAGCCTTCTTTAAGTATACCAGCTCCCTCTTACAGGGTATGATTCCCTGTTGACTGAGCAGCCCATCTTTCAGCAGGCTAATTCATGTCCACATTGTTGGTGTTTTCTTTGTCAACCTTCTCTTCTGCTTTTCCTTCTGTGCCTGCGTTTCTTCATGGACAGAAGCAGAGAACACAGAGATTTTGCTGAGACAAGAGCCACCATCCATCATCAGATGACAGATAATTCTACTTCTTGAAAGATGAAACCTGATCCAGCAGAGTACTAAATATTTGTAGAGGGACACTGTGGTGAGAAGTATCACACCAGCAGCAGCTGGAAAGCCTCCAGATGTGTTTATACAGAAATGTGTGCTCTCCCACCTCTGCATTAGGTACCAGAGTGTATTTGGAATTACAATCAATAATTACAATCAGTAGCTTTGGGAATTCTCTTTGCTTGAAACAATTTTTTTTGGTGGTCATTTAACTTGTGGAGCATGCACTAAGTGGATGGGAGAAAGAAAAAGCCTGGGAGTTTTGCTCTAGGCCTGGGCTAGTGAGCCTTTGGCCCATGGAGAGCATGCTTAATTTGTGGTGTTTGCTCAATTTATATGGAATAATGCATTCCTGAAGCTGCAACCCCTTGTGGTGCTGGTTCCACTGAGCAGAGTTCTGTGAGCTCAGGGATGTGGCACAGTGAATACTTGAAGGGCTGGATGTGTGAGATAATGTAGTCTTGGATTACATGGTGCAGGCTTGTCCGTGTTGCCTTTGGGAATGCTTTCTGGAGGAAACCATCTGTCACCTGGCCACTGCATTCCTTTGGGGATGCTCTTGGAATGATCCAGAATGGAGACAGAATAAGTGTAAACTGATCAGGGATTTCAGGTGTTCAGCACTATGGAGAATTGTGCTGTGAAAGTATTTTAGATCCAGACAAGTACATTTTAGATACATTCCCACATCTCCCTTGCCCATCATCAGGGCCTATGAGCCTTCAGAGTTAAGAGAATGGCAGTTGAAAGNTCCAGTGCCTCACAACCCTTACAGTAAATAATCTCTTCCCAATATTTCATCCAAACCTACTGTTTTGCAGTTTAAAGCCATTACCCTTTGTCCTGTCTCTACCTGCTCTTATACAAAGTTGCTCTCCAGCTCTCTTTTAAGTCCCTCTAGATCCGTGAGGCTTCTGTAAGGTCTGCCTGGAGCCTTCTCTTCTCCAGGATGAACAACCCCAACTCTCCCAGGCTGTCTTCGTATAACAGAGGTGTTCCAGCCCGGAGATCATTGTTGTGGACTCCTGTGGACTCATTACAGCAGATCAATGTCCTTCCTCTGTTGGGACCACTGGAGCTGGACGCAACTCCTCAGGTGGGGTCTCACCAGAGCAGAGGAGACCCCCCTGCCCATGCTGCTTTGATGCAGCCCAGCACAGAGTTGGCTTTCTGAGCTGCCAGGGTGCATTGTCAGGTCGTGTTGAGCTTCTCACCCACCAACAACCCCGTGTCCTTCTCTGCAGGGCTGCTCTCAATCCCTTCATCCCCCAGCCTGTACTTGTGCTTGGGATCACCCTGACCACGTGCAGGATCTTGCTCTTGGCCTCATTGCACTTCATGGATGCATTTACATGCTATTTTACTCTGTTTCATGAAAATAATAAAAACAGGAATTAGTATACAAATACATCAATCATAAATTCTGTTCCAGAAATGACTGTGTTAACAAAGTCAGGATTTTTTTCGAACACTAGAAAATTAGGAGCAGAAATCTTCAGTCCCAAAGATTAATGACACTTTTCCTCCAGCACTAGAAGGCGAGTATGGATTCTCCATACTTCAAGAAATATCTTAAGGAACAAAAGAAAGAAAGTGAACAGAAGATGCCTTGGGATTACAGTATTGAGAGTTGAAAACTGTGTTCAGCTGGACCACAGTACCAGCTTCAGGAAACATGCTCACAAAGAGAATGAGACTCCACTGCTCAGTCAGTCTGGGAAACAGTGTTGAAATCACAGCTCATCAGTTAAAACATCTTCAGAGAAAATCCACAGAGACAAAACTTTCTTAAAGAGGGAAAAGAAAGAAAATGAGTCAATGCAAAGCTGCTTCTCAAGGGAGTTATGTAAAAAAGTCGTGAAATGCATGTAGGATCTAGATGAATTGAAGTAATCATGAAAGCAATAAGACGTAATATTGTCATCTCAGGAATGTAATAAAAAAATAAGTGGATATACAATCCACATTAACACTTAGGGAATTTGAACTTGTCCCTTTTTAGGACATCTGATGATGCTTTGGATGGTATTGAATTGTGATTTATGTATTCAGAAACTTTTTTAAGCCATCAAAGGCATTCTTATGAACAAAATAAGCTCGTGATGAGTCAAAACTGATATAAAATTGTCTATTAATAAATGAAGTTAATCAAGTCAAAGAGGATTGCTCTTGCTTTTGTATTTTCTACAGGTCCTTTTTAAAGACATTCTCATTTTGTCAAACCTTTCTAGGGTCCCTTGTCTTCAAGCCATAAAAACTGGCACAGGTATCCTTGTGTCAAGGATCAGTGACTAAAAATAATTGTCTCAAATTGATAAGCTAAATGTTGCCACTTTGCTTTAAGCTTCCATCTCCTGCGCCTCTGAAATCAAAACACGGTTATTCTGTGAAATTTATGGAAGAGAAAAAAACAATAGGCCATGTGACCTTCATTGGTTCAATTTCCTTAACTTTTAGTCTTCTATACATTTCTTTATATATCCAGTATTTGCCTTCATGGATGTGGAATTACTTATTTTGATCACTAATTCTGTAAATGTAAAAAGTAAGTAATGAAACTTATTTCTTAGACAACATCTCTTTAGTCACTGTAATTTTTATTGCTCATCATAAAACCATATGGAATATCTTGTGTTCCTTTTCCTTCTGAACAATGTATGTGAAGACAATTTTGTGTCTGGAGCATGGCCATGCCAAACAGGGACTGGTGAATCCAGTGTTGTTATAACACAGTTAACTGGGTGATATTTTGAATGAAAAATTCTATTTATCTTACTGTC
Organism: Toxostoma redivivum; assembly: GCA_013397375.1. NCBI lineage: Eukaryota > Metazoa > Chordata > Aves > Passeriformes > Mimidae > Toxostoma > Toxostoma redivivum. The sequence goes on along the minus strand of VXBI01012226.1, from coordinate 677,668 downwards.
ATTTCTCCAGTCCATTTTGGAATAATCTGGCCTCTAATTATTAGGTCAAACAATAGTCTGAGCTATCTTTCCACAGTGGATTAACACCTTCAGATTATGAAGGTATAAGATCACCCTTAAAGTACCTTCTTTGTCCACTGAAAAACATTAGGCAGTCCAAAATCATGGAAATTAGTTTGGAAATGAAAATGAATTAATACCCAAGACCAAACCGCTGTATTCCAGAAAGACAGACATGTAAGAATAACATCATAATTTTAGGACTGTGATGTCCCAAACACTTCCTGAAGACTTTTCTCAGGGACCTAAATTAACCCTTGTTCTACTTACTTCACCTTTTGTCATAAAGTCCTGAGAGGCCATCTGCCAAGTAAGGTTTCTATAAGTGCTTATAGTTTGGGCTTTGCTTCAAAATTAAAGGAAAACAAGATTGAAAGCTCATTTTTTTTCTCCCTCTTCCACACTAATGTTGTTTCATTGGCCTAATCAAGATGAGAAGGCAGTTGTAAATTTATATTTGTCTGGCTTTGACAGTTTTCTCACTAATTTTCTAAGCTTCTTAGCCAAAAGACAAATAATGCCTTTGCCACATAGGGGAATTTAATATGCCTAAAACCATGGAATTGTAAGAAACACACCTTGTAATGTGTATCTCTATACATTTTGTTAAAGGAAAACAGAGAGAGAGGGAAAGGGCCTGTTATAAGACAGGCCTTTTATGAAAAGTTCTGGATAACATAATTGGAATAGAAACAAGGGGGTCCTATAGAAATGTAACAGAACACTATAAAATTACTCTAAAACCTATGGAGCATTATATCTTTTATATGAAGTTTTTTGAGCCATTGTATAGAATTTAATAGAAGAGGTATCTGAGCTATAGGATGGTAGGGGGAAAAAAAAAAAAAAGCTGTAGAAAGCGTATCGTTTTGTGTTAAATTCCACAGGAGTTTTCCATAAGGGCTGGGCTGTTTCTGAGTGTATCCTGAGCATGTTTCTTCTCTCTCTACTCCTGTGGCGAGCTGAACTTTGGTTTTAGTCTGCAGCACATTCTGAATGCACCAGTAGCCTTTTGTGGGGAAAAAAGAAGATAGTTCTCTGTCTCATTAATCTGCAGATTCATGTGGAAGTCTATGCTGTCTTAAACTTCATTGGCAGGTCACCATGCAGCTGCATGAGCCATTGTGTTTGAGTTCTAAATGGGGACGTACAATAGGCACTGTACCTTCTGGTGTAAAACGTACACAGGAAATCACATACCACTACCATCAGCAACTGAGGTTTTGTATTATTTCAATGGACTGAGGGCCCTTTTTTAGTGCACCAGGGAGCTAAGAAAGTGTACATAAAGGACAGCATAACAGCATCCTTGCCTGAGTTGGTAGAAATGAGAGAAAGTACTTTATTTATTTTTTTTTTTAGTTATTTTTTGGTGGTGTTTATGCCATCCAGGGCAGGTTGATTATGTATAAGCCACAAACACAAGATTAGTGGTATTATGTTACAAATATTACTTTTAGAAAGCCAAACAGATCAAATATTTAGAATTCTCAATTGTCCCTACTACAGTATTCAAAACACAATTTGGGAAGATTGCTGCTGAAGCCAATATGACAGGAATTGGAAATGACACAAGGGTCTAAGTTCTTCCAAATCTAGGAAGGAGAAAAAAGGTGTCAAAACAGTAATAAACCACAACCAGGTCAACAGGTCCATCCACATGAGAAAACCAGCATTTAACAGAAAGGTCTCTGAAACTTCTGAAGAACAGAAGATTGGTAGGAAAGCATTTTTATGAGAAATAAAATATGCCTTCCTGTCAGGGAGGAAGGGTGTTGCAGGGTGCTTGAGAAATGGAAAAAAAAAGACCATTAAACCCCGATATGAATAAAGATCAGGTGAGAGAGGATGTCACCCTGTGGCCTTTGGAACTGTATTTCTGCTGCCTCCTGAAATCATGTTTTCCTGAAACAAAGGAACAGTTTATGGAAAAGTGGGTGCCAGATAAATTTAGGAAAATGAGACACAGTGAAGCGGATAAAAGAGACAAAGACAATAGCAATCATATGCAATAAAGTGAAGGCAGCTGAGGTCTGAGACAAAGGTGAATATTCTGAGCCAGCAAGATGACTGAAGCAGGGGAAGGAAGGAGGGAAAGGTGATTCACAATAACATTTGAAAGACATTGGCTTGAATATTTATCAATGTCACAGCAAACTTAGCTTGGCAGCCCTGGTGGCTGACTTTGTTCTTTTGGCAGTTTCCCACCCTTAAGACGACAAACAGGACATGTGGCTCCAAGTACAGCTCTTAATGTGAGCTGAATGCAACAGTTCTTAGGCCCACATGCCAATTGCATGGCACTGTTGTGCATTTTATAGCTTTTCTATAGACAGAGCTGAGGTTTTTACTCATATCAGCATCCTGGATTCAGGAATGCTGCACATTTACAGAGGTGTGGAGGCTAACATACAGCAGGACATGCAGAAAATTCTCTGCAGCTTCTTCAAGTTCCTCACTTGCTCTGAGTCTATTCAAATTACAGTCTAAGTCCTATGCCCTGGTCAATGACTGCTACATCTTTAGTTTAGAAATAACTAAAATAAGTCTGAAGTGATTTGTGATTTGATGGATACAAAAAGTACTCCAGTAATTAACTTTTTGGCTGATAGTGAAGGTCAAATTTATAGTGCTTTTGCAAGAGTTTCTTCTGCACATACACGATGGTATTCTGAAGTGACTGGTTGCTGAAGGGTAAGATTCAGGGATTATTAAATATCTTAGAGAAGTGCCCAGTCAATATATTTTGGAGCTCTACTCAATGCTGTATCCCAGCTTATTAAAACTGCAGCCCACTTCTTATCTAGCAAAGGTCATGCTACAGAAAGGCAGGAAAAGGAGCATGGCTGCCCTTGGTGGCATTGGTAAAAGTGGAGTTAACTCCAAATGTCAGAGGCTGTAACCAAGGGCAGAATTTGACTATTTGTTTTGAATCAGTGCTATCAATAAAAGTCTGCCAAAAATAACCAACTGGTAAATATTAATTTAAACAGGAAAATTGGAAGTCAGTTGCACACTGAGTTGCAACATGGGGCCATTCCATGCTGGCAGTAAGAGGATAATGATGCAAAGTGCCAAAAAATACCTGGAAAGCATTACTTCTGTGTGACATCCAATAAAGATGCTGCACACACCCCTACATTTTTCAGAAATTAAATATCTGAAAATGAAAGTGCTTTCTTTCCCCAATTCCCCAACTGCAATGGCCAAACTACAGCCCAGCAATGCTGCAATAGAAGTTTTTAAGGGTGGCCCCTTTGCACAACAGCTGTTTCTCAGTCTCATAGTAGCATCTCCAACCAGCTGCTTCAGTTTGCTCCTGGCTGTCACTGCTATAGGTTAATAGGAACAGAGGCAAGAGAAGGGCCTAGGCCAGCATAAAGCAGAAATAACAAAATTTTCTGCCAAAAGGGAGTGTGGGATAAGAACTTTAATGGGCAAGCAAACAAAGAATCAGACTGAAGCCTGAGGCGCTTCAGTGTGCTGGCAATAGACACACAATCCTGGAACAAGTGCAGCCCAGAGTCTAAATTTGAAATTACTGTGGGGCCTCTGTGCCAATAAAGTTTGGCTCTGTGTATACATGTGTGCATGTATATCTATATCCCCACACCAAATATGTAGTTGTGATAATCGCATAGTAAATTACAGAGCCATATGATGAACTGCATGTGCCTTTGACCACCTCACCTGCCCCCTGCCAGCTAATCCATCTCTATTTGGATTTGCTCTGTCATTACAAACCAAGGCTTTAATCCTGCAAACACTTATGTGTATACTTAACTTTAAGCACTGGAACAGTCCCGTGGAAAACAAGTTTGGCTGGGTGTAATTTCAGCTTCGATGCTACGTGTGATTGTAATCCTGCTTTCCACATTCAATGGTAGCAGTTTGGGCTTGTGATTTCTTTTAGCTGGTAGGACAACACCTCTGGCACTCACTGCTGTTCTGGTGTGTGCTGAGGATAAATCTGTATTATTCCACTGGCTTCAGTTGTGTTACACCAATTTACACCACCTAAGAATCTGCTCTATTGAGAAAGGAAAGTCATAAGGATTACCAGACCTAACTTACAAATCTGCACTGGGTGAGTATCAGTCCAAGCATAAAACAAGGGCAGGGTGCAAGTAGCAGATTTCTTATTGACACAAGGCAGGGAGTGAGGGTTGATGCTGTTGTGAGATCTATCCACTCACCCTGATTTCATGAATGTAAGGAAGGTCTTGCAGAGCTTCTGCCACCTGCTCTCTCATGGCTTCAGCTCCAGATTTTCTCTCTGTCCCCTTCCATAAACTGTGCAGAAAACAAAGAGAAAGGCAGCAGAGGAGAAATGTAATTTTATACTGCAAAATAACATTCATAAGTCACACAAACACTGAACCCTACGAATAATGGATCTGTCCTTTAGGGACAGTCCTTTCCGTGTCATTGTCTGGTACTTATGTTGTTGTTCATCTAACTAATTACTGCTTTGAAAGGTATAGTCCTGCTGTCATGCCTAGATTAGCAGCAAGTGTTTGGCCAGCTACTTTCTTGTCACAGTTGATAATTATTTAATGAGTTCTGTTCTTCCCTAGGAAAGCAAGATTGGGATAGAATTGGACTTATTTTATCACAGTAGAATTGCTGCGCCTGTTGGCAGGTTTGACAGCAACAGCGCTGGATTTCAGCAAGACAGAAGAAGAATTTCCATAAGTAGTTCCTGAATCAGTTGGAAGCAATGGGGAAATTAATAGTAATGAGTGAATCTCAATAGATACTTACTTATTACTGTGTTAGCTGCCAGTCCTTTCCTGCAGCTGTAGCCCTGCTGGAAGCTGGGTGATGCTCTTAGCTAACAGAAGAGCCACTGTGAGTTAGTACAATATGTTGCTGGAATGGGAAACCTAACTTCAGATCTCCAGATTCCTCCATCTGCAAGGGGCCACTGAAGTCACCTTTTTTCTTTCTTTTTTTTTTTTTCCAGTGCATATCTATTGATAAATAAAGGAGTGTCATCACAGGACCACAAGGACCCTGCCTTCAGATTAGTGGTCTAAAAGAACATTTGGAGCAACAAAGGCAGCTAAAGAAACTCTGTGCTGAGATCAGGTTAGAACAGCACAGTCAAAGCCTTATTGTACATGCAGCTACCTGCTGCAGTGGATGTGTTTTAAAAACTCTGTGGTACCTGTGACCAGTTATTTTCCCCTGACTGTCAGGAACTTTTCAGGAAAACTTTATATGGAAAATGTTTGGGCTAATCTTAAACATTTTTTCTCTGTTAGCATTTAACTTCAAGGAAAAATTGGGAAGAAATTTTATTATGTTTCATAACAGAGACAATGTCAAAAAGGTAGACCTTCCCACAAAATGGGGACTAGTTTCAGCTTGCATTTACTGTTTTCCCTCACACTGAGTTGTGTTTTTCTTCCCAAAGCTGAACAAACATTCTGATTCCTCAAGGCCATAAAGCATGGGGATCTATATTTTTTTAGGTTACAGATTAATTTTGAGCTTGAGTGCCATCCATTCCCTTATCCTCTCTCTCTCCAAAACATGATTCACCTGCATATGTAGGAGGTACAGGAATGGGGTTTTTCTGTCACTTATTTCCCTGGAAATGGCACTGAGTCAGCAACTAACCAGCACCAACCAATGCCATGATGTCCTACATTGAAGTGCCTTCTATATGGCCACATCACTCAGGACAGCAGCAGCAGCCAGACAGGGAGAGCTTGGTTTGTCTGAAATAAATGACCTGAGGACTGCTGGCCTCAGCAAATTGCTCCTGTAAACAGCAGGAGCAAGTGAACTTTGAAAACATAAGAATTTCTTGTTAAGCAAGCAGCACCCTCAGTGCTTAGATATTAATGATAATATCTAAATAATAATTACAATTTACTCAAAGTATACAAAACAGATGCCTGCCTTTAAAAAAATCTGATTTTTTTATATTAAATCTAATATTTTTCCAAACCAGATGGTTTCTTAGCCACCATATTTTCCAAATTTTTCCATGGCTGTTTTCCATTGTCTTTTTAAACTTAAATCTTGTGTTTAAAATGGTCTAATCCTAAACTTACAAAAGCCAGTGAAGAATTCCTGTGTTGATTTCAGTGACTTTTGTTTCATGTCAGAAGTATGGAAAGCAGTTGCTTTGTCCTTATAGTCTTCATCATAAGTTCTGTAAAATGTATCCTGAGATGCTAAACAGATGTTTTTCTGGGAAAGCAAATGTAAAAGTAGTAAGTGATAAGCATATAGAGGCTGAAAGGGGACTAAAATATTAGTTTGAATAATCTGTGGAAGAAATCACCCTTGGTTTAATTTGTGCTCCTGCTAGGAGGTGTGGATTCCTTACCAAGAACTGAAGGCTGTTCTGACTGTGGCACACTGGATCATTCTCCAAGGAATAACAAGAAGATCACACAATCCATTCATGGCTACAAACAACACTGCTGCGGTTCAGTGATCAGCACTTTCACTTTTTCACAGCAACGTGTCAACTACTAATGTAGAAATAATGATTTACTAGCAGTTCTATTACTACATTTACCTCAGGTCTAAGATTTATCTGTATTTTTTTTGCTCATGTTACTGGAGATGGAACCCCAATAGGTATTGTTTTCTGTTGGCAAGCACATACACCAATTTCTTTGGAGGGGTTTTCTCTCTTCTGGTTGAATAACCAAATAATGTTCTGTGCTGATTTATTTGCAAGAGAATACACAAAGCTGCCGAGAAGAGATTCCATGTCAATGAGGTTGTTTTTGCAGGTAAAGAATGGAATTTACCTCTTTCTATGCACAGGTTGGTATACAGGGCTGTGATTTCATTGTGGATACCATTTTCATTGCAGATAACCAGTTACTGAGTTACTCCCGAAATGTGAGGAAATTTCGAGTGATTCAATTCTTTCTTTACCTCCCTAACTTGATGTATTCTGTATTAAACTCACTGTCATCCCAAATGAGGATCATGTCATCAGGGAAAGAGGTTTGCCTGGTAAATTTGATGTGTCCTAAAATCTAAATCCCCTAATCCGTAGAGTTTAGGGCTGAGTTTGAATCTGATCTTTACAGGCACTTTTAAAAGTATGCATCTTTTCACTGTAAGACACAATAAGCTGTGAATGTTCCTGTGTCCAGATGGTGCTAATGAGAGTCCCTCTTGCCTCCTCCAGTAAATCTATCCCCTCCTTACCTTCTCTCACTTTTGGCACTATGGCAGAAGCATTTAAGCCTCTTATGTCAGGTCTTGCCAGGCAATGTCTGAAGGAAGTTCATCCACTGTAGATACCATAAAATCAAGGGGAAACTGCAGTTTTATAGAGAAAAGAAAACAAGAATCATGAGTGGTTAGAATGAAATCTTTGTCTGCCTCATACCACTGCAGTATAACTCCCAAGAGTAAGTTTTCTCTGTGCAAAAATCAAAAGAAGTTCTGTTTGCAGAAGGAATAAAGGCAAAAGGGAAGAAATAGCTAATTTCTCAGTGGATAAACTAAATACCACTGCGAAGTGGCAATAATGCCTTTCCATTCCAGATATTCTCATTTTATTTTGAACCCAGCATGCATCTGGTGAGGATTTAAAGCACTGCACATTTACTCATTTGACAGGGGTGAATGACACAAAGTCAGCATCTTGTGATCAACAGGAAAGGAAAAGAAGAACACGCATTATTCTGATGTCATCTCCCATTGTTATTGTTGTTGTTCCTCCAAATAATGGAATTCTGGAAGCAAGACCATAAATCTCAAAGCTCAGCATTGTCTCATTTGGAGATCAAGGTCCTTGTTGCTGATTGATTCATGCATTTTTCATTTGGCTAGCTAATATCCTTTAAATGGAACAGACACTTAGGCAATGAAACCAGAGCTATTCTCCCCTCCCTTCAGAGGATTTAGTCGATAAGTTTAGAAATTTCTCATATTTTGGTAGAAAATATAATCTGTGTAAAACAATGAATAGTATTTGCCTCAAAAGTCTAATTAATTTTCTTGGCAATGAGACTGGTGCCAGTGTGCATTGAGAGAGCTCAGCTTTTAAGGTTAAATTGTGATACTTTTATCAGTTCCAAGTGATGTCTTAATTCTTCATCCTAATGGGATAATTCAAAGAATTCGGTATTAATCAGCTTGAAAAAGGTATCAAATCTAACCTTAAAAGCTGAGTGCTCTCAATGCACACTGGAACCTAAATGAAATTTGTAGAAGCCGAGTGTCCTCTAGAAGAATGAGTCCATAATCCATATTTTTGTGGCTCTGTTCTACCTTCATTTGTCATCTTTAGACAGATCCATGGTCATGGTGCTGATGTAGCTGCTTATATTCACTATACCTTTGATAATTTTAAAGCTGTCTGAGATTGCACAAGGGGTATAATCATAGAAAATGGTATTTTCTTCCAAGTTTTCAATGTTGATTTTTATATAAACAGAATGAAGAACATATTTTTAAAAACATTTGTTCAGTGATCACAGAACTCACATGGGATGAAGAGACATGGGATGAAGAGAGGATACAGACAGCTTTGCTCTAAGGAGTTATTTGTTTTTTCTTCAGACCCTTAGGTAAATTCCAGTTTATGTCAGGCTTATGATATAAATCTCAATGCCTCAATGAGTGTTGATGTCTTTCCTCTTTGATCTTGCTTCAGTTCTGGCCACAGTTCTCTCAAAAACTTACCTACCTGGTAAATATTACAATCTCTCAAGCAGTCCTTTGCAGTGGAATTGCAGTTGTAACAAGTAATAGTTTTTCTTAGTGCTTTAGATTCAAAAGTGCCTGTTGAACCTCTACTACCTCCTAAAACATAGCCAAAAAGATATTTGGATTTCTGCTTAGCACAAGCAAATTCTAAGAGGAGTGTGCAGTATAAGGATCAAAACAGCAACACCAATACCTCCATCCATTTGATTACAACTGCTTGATGGAAAATATTATGTACCCAAAGTAGCCCTTTGCCATTCATGGTTCTGTTGGATTCCCTCTAAAGCTGCTTACAATCAGAAAATTCCATGTCTTATGGCACATTGAATTATTTCCCCTCAGCACACAAACAGAGCATTGGGATTCCCAAAGGACCTGTGCTCACCCTTCCTGAGCTGGGGTTTGGGCTCAGGATGACTCCAGAGTGGTCAAAGAGAGGTGGGGACAGAAGTCATGACAGACTTCTGGTAACCCTTGGAAAAATTTGAAGAAACCCATGGGTGCCTCCTTTTCCATGGGAGAAGGGAANATATATATATATATGGCTCAGAGCTTTACTAGCTGAGGTAGGTCCATCTCCTCATGCTGAGAGAAAAACAGCTGTGGGACAGGGAAAGTTTTCACACCTGAGCAGAGGTCTTAGAGCAGTGGTTTCTGAGGGTTTTCTGGGCAGAAAGAGGGACAAGAGGATCTGACCTTTTTCCTGCTGGACTGCAAAGGTTGTTTCCTGCAACTGTCAGAACATCGCATCTGATGCTGCATCTGTGCTGGTGTTTTGAGAAAGAATGTTATTCTGATGCATGCTGGAAAATAGATTAAATTCTTCTGGAAGCC
>VXBI01012226.1:625171-666601 GCA_013397375.1 Toxostoma redivivum | reverse complement strand
TGTAAAATTTTTTTTTTTTTTAATTCTTTCCCCCTCCCTGAATTTCCTTCCAGGCAATTTTCTGAACTTCATGAATAACTGCTCATGTAATTTGTTGTTTCTTTCTTTATAGAGAAATTGGGGGTTTCCAGGCTTCAGTTCCATTTAAGCACACATTTACATGCTTCTCTGTTCAGGCACAGAATTGAACCACCACCTGCTTTAATCCTGCAGGTACATGTTTAAGTTTACAGCAAATAAGCTGGATAGGTGAATAGCGACCTCAGAACTGGATCTGGACCTTGTGGAAACCCTGTGGAAAAACTCACACTGGCACTAGTAAACTCTCAGATTACAGCCTCCCTAGCTGAGTTTTGCAATAAATAGTCCAAGGGGTATTTTTGTAGGAAGGTAAGGGGCAGGGTGGGATGACAAGGAGCTTGCTGTGGGTGTCAGGTCCTGCTGGCCTCCAGCACCTGTATTCACTTCTCTGTGCTGCAGCCCTCGGGAGAAACCCTGCAATAACAAGTACACCTGTGCAAACACCCTTGGTTTCATGTTTTCTTGGGGTTACTGCAGCAATAGCAATGTAGCATAAAAGAAAATACCAAGCTAAGCTCCATGGGAACCTGCTCTGCCTGGCTTCAGTGAGGTAAACATTAATGCTGGTGATATCTTTTGGCTGTGGGTGAATTTTTATTAATGCACCATGGGAACCTGAAGAATCAGCTGCTGTAATTAATAAGATGTAAGGTACCATAAATTTGTCTTTAAACCTAATTTTCTTGATTTCCAGCTTTGATATTGTAAATCTTAGTCAGCAATGTTCTTACATCCTTTACTCCTGAAGCTACAGGTCTTTTTAGAGCTTCTGCAACCTGTGCTTTAGACTTTCTGGTCCATCCAAAGGGACTTAAATCTAGTGCACAGATATTTCTAGATGATCTCCAGCCCCATCTCCACATTGCCTGTTTCCCCTGTAGTCTTCCCATACATAGGTTACGAGTAGGAAATTTCTTACAACTTCCTGACATCATCTAGAATTTGCACTGGTGAATTTCCATCTTCTTATTCTCACCCATCTTCTTCCTTGGTTTGAACATAGATGAAATACTGTCTGCCTGGAGAATTCCCTGAGAGGACCAGGGCAGAAGGGTTTGTTCTTGCTTCACTTTAGCAGCCTATAAATATCAAGGAGCAATTCCTTTGGGGACAGTATTTTCTGTGCTTGGTGACAATTCAGACAGCTGGGACAGAATTGGCAAAGCCTTTGGCATGCTCATATTTTTCTGCATAGGTTCCAATCCATTTTCAGGCTCAGATAATTCCAAACCACCTGAAATGGGTTTCCAACCAGGGCCAAAATATGTAAATTATCCAGAGCAGAAAAACACGTTCAGTGAAATATGAGGGTTGAACTTTGTGAGAAAGATTTCTTTGTGGATAATTGAGACTTGAAAAGAAAGCCCAATAACAAGAAAAAAGGCAAAAGGTACGAGGCCAGGTGATGCTACTCGAATGTCTTTTAATTCTATTAAAAACTTTCCTTAATTGCTTTTTAATCAAATGCTTCTGTAACCTGTTTGCTTTAATCAGATGCTTTCCAGTCTTCCTGTAAAGGCTGGAAATCTGAGTAACAACTTGATGTGTGGCCCTGAGTGAGAAAAGTATGTATTTTTCCAAAGAAGCACAAAGAAGACTTAAACCCAGCACTGCCTCTTGGTGTGTGCTGACCTGTCTGCTTCCAGGTGCTTCACTCAAAGCTTCAGCTGCAGGACACTGATTTCATTCTGCTTTCCTGAAAGCTTCTGGGGCTCAGTACAAACACAGATTACTCCAAGCTTAATTGTGATAGTTTGCTTCAACCTCCTGTAACAATGGACACCAATTTTCCACATGCCTTATCAACATTCACATGGCTCCAGTTTCCTTGATGAGGGGATGAGTTGTTCATCAAGAAGTGCACAAAGAATTAGAATTTTCTACCTCACCCTTATTTCTGCTAGTGAGGCCAGGAGTGAGGTAGGAGTCAGCAAATAACTGTGAGGCCAGGATTGAGTCAGTAGTCAGCAAATAACTTGCAGAATGTTTTTCTGGGATCTGTTTTTCTGCCTGGAGCACTAAAACCACAGTCAGTACTAAACTACTCTTAGACCCAACAGCTGATAAAAACTCCTGATATGAAACTTCCTGCTTACATTAAATAGTGTCTCTGAGAAATGTCAGCAGATCTATTTGAGGTTATGAAGATGATCAGTATCGAGTTGAAGGCATTCAATTTCTACTTCTGGCTCTGGCCATACTAAAATCTACACCTATACCTACATAAAAGCACGTCACAGTGGAATAAGCACTGTTATATGAGGATTGCTGTGATGCTATTTTGCCACTTGAGGCGATTCTTAAACCTGTACAGTGAGTTTGGGGATAGAGCTTTCCAGTTTGCTTCTGTGGTTATTTTGTCTGCTTGTCTCAGCAGTGGCTTGTCAGCAGATCCAGTGACACACTGACTATTTGTGCGTGGCCAAACAAGAGGTGCCAGCGAGGGCTCATTCCATTTATTAGTGGGGAAGTACCAGCCCTGTCTTCCCGGAGCATGGCTCGCCTGATGCTCCCGTGTCCTTTGGGCAGTGCCCCTTTCCCCGGCTGGCCTGGTCTTGGCATCCCGGCAGGTTCCCTCATTCCAGGAGGGTTTTGGGAGGGGATCACGCCACCAGAAAGCAGCTGGGAGGCGGCTGCAGGCGGTCCCGGCTCTGCTCCGGATGGGATGCCGAGGGTGCCCCGAGGTCGCAGCGCAGGTTGGTGCAGGCAACCCCAAATTCAGGCTCTGCTGCGAGGCTCGGGACTGCGTTTCATTATCGCTTGCTGACATCTGCTGGCAGCGCCACGAACTATTTCGGAGGGACACGAGCGTGTCCTTAGGAGCCAGCTGCTCTCTCCGAAGCGCGTGGGCGGCTTTTGGGAGAGCCGGGAAATGGGGGGGTGCAGGCAGACTGTGCTGATCGCCTGGCCATGCTGGGTCCAATTAAGACTATCCCTTTCCTATGTTTGCAGAGGGAAACTATAATGGGCTGCCCTGCTTAGGAAGGAGTCCGTGGCCTGCCCATCCATCCATCCATCCATCCATCCATCCATCCATCCATCCATCCATCCATCCATCCATCCATCCATCCGCAGCCCCTTGCCTTCAACCATTTCACTCAAGATTCCAGGAATGTAAATAACATGCTCAAGGCCAAAGGGTGAGTTAATGACTGGATAAAATCCAGCTGTTCTTCAACCACATGCCTCTAAGGGCCTTAATAAGCAGCAGCAAATGAAGGCTGGGTTGGTCCCTGGCTGTTGCAGGAGTTGTTGTGGTTGTCCCCACGGTCTGGATGACTCAACTGAAATGAAGAATTGCAAATCATAGAAAGCTTGAGTTTGAAGGCACCTTAAAGACCATCCAGTTCCAAACCCCCTGACAAGGTCAGGGACACCTTGCACTAGACCAGGTTGCTCAGAGCTCCATCCAGCCTGGCCTTGAACCCTCCCAAGGATGGGGCATCCACAACTGACTCCAAACCACATTAGGAAAAAAGGCCAGGTGTAGGACTTCTACCCAGGTGTTCAGGTTATTTTTGAGCAGATCTCTGGTGTTTCAAATTAGTGTTGCCTCAAAGTATTTACCTGGAAATGTTTCAAGCAGTTATTTGTCCTTAACATGTCACTGAGGAACAAAGCTGTTTGTGGCTTAAGGGACTAGAAGTAAGCAGGGATTACTTTTAATGTGCAGCTCATGTCCGAGTCCTCAGGGCACTACATAGCACTGTAGGCTTTTACTATGCCCTGGAAATCACATGGATACTGATGGCAGAGTGCTGTGGCCTTCAGCTGTCTTGGCATAAATGCCATTTTGGGTGGCTCATGTTCTAGGGTGGCCTGGAATTAAGAGCTGCATAAAAAAAAAAAATAGTGAAACTGTCTCAGGTGGAAAAAAAAATTATGCAGGAGAAAATACTCGTTGGGAATCCAAGGCCCCTTTTGCCTTACTGTGCTCTTTTTCACACAGCTGGAAGAAAATCAAATTAATCACCTTGATGTATATTAATACACAGATGGTAATTGTGTCATTTACTGTATCTTAAATGCTGGAACTGATTAGCTTTTATCAATCTTTGGAGCACTCTAAGAGGACAAGGCACCTAGTAAACAAAGTATTCTCTGATAGAAGTGATGAAAGGAGAGACTATTTAAAAGGGATGGGAGGATATTTTTTACTTACAGTGCAAAATGAACAGTTAGCTTGCCAGCCATTAAAGCCTGTAAAAGCAACTTGAGTTTACTAGCTATCTAAAATCCTCCTATACTTTAGCTCATGTATGGGTGCTGGGAATTATTTCTTCGTTTTTAATGTGTTGATGTGCAGCTAAAAATAGCTCTGTCCTATTCAGAGTTTACACATTGCCAAGAAAATAAAAGTCAGCACTGCAAATCACTAAAGGAAAAATCCAAAGGTCTGCACCAAAGGGAGGTGTGGCCAAAATATTCCCTGAATAGCAGACAGTGTGGATTGATATATAAGCACTTCTGGCCATTCCTATCAGAAATGATGCACTGTGTGGGATTCACTGATCCAAGCCAAATGACAAACACAAAGAAGTCACATGAGTTGGGCAAAGGAAGCTTTCAGTGTTCTCAGAGCTCAGGGAGTCATCTTTTCGGCAGGCGTGTCTGAATTGCATTCCCAGAAAGAATACTCTGAAGCAGGAGCTCTCAACAGCTTCTGATTTGTAACCCTCCAAAATGTTTCTGCTGAATGTTTAGGTGCTTACAAAAGAAAATATAACTATTTGCAGTACAGTTTTCTTAGGCATTCCTTAGAAATAGCTCACAGATCTCCTAGGGTTTTTAGCTCATGCTAGAAACCTTTGCACTAAAGCCCAAGCATCAGTAAAAAGAATTAAAATATTTCTAATGTGCAGAGTATGCAGATGATACAGACTTGAAATTCCTGATTTAATGAAGAAATGTTGGCATGTGTTCAGAACACTATTTTAAATGTTTAAAAAATATGAAATCAAGTAGAATAATTGGTTAATAATTAAGGGAAGGAATATGCTTCCTTTTGACACTTAACTAAGAGATGGCACACATGTTTTGGACCAGGTAGATCTGCAGACGGCTTATGTACGTGGCAGGAAGAAGTCATAACACTGTGTGCCACAGCTGGGGTCTCTCTGAAAGATAGTAATCCTAGAAATCCTTTGGGCCTGGGGTGGTTGTGCCAAGTGGGCTGACTTAGTGCTGCCCTTGCATGCCAAATTTTAAGGATTGTCTCCCAACTGACAGAGAATTGAGACAAGGAAGATATTGTGGCTAACACCATGCAGACCTTTTGGCAGTGATGGTGAAGAGATGCAGGCTTCTTGGTTTCTGCTAAAATTTTGGCTATTCAGTCTTCTGCTAGCACAAGCCATGAAAGCGTGAAATGCCAAGTACTAATCCAGAATTTTAAGACATAATTCAGGGATTTCTGTATCAAATGGTCACTGCCTAATGAGAATGGCAGTTTTATTGTGTTCCAAAACAATTGCACAATTGTGTGTTTTATTTTCCACATCAGATAACTACATTGTTTGCAAAACCACTGCTATAATGCAAAACGGGGACTTCACTTTCACTAAAATAATCTGGAAATACATGATTGAAACTCCCAAAACAACTTTACCCTGCCATGTTACAGCTATATACCTGCTGCTAGACTTGCAAATGACCCATTTTCAGTAGGGTAGAGCACAGAGTGGAAATGATGCAAATTCTCACATCTGCAATGTTTTGTATCACAGTCAGCAATTATGATGTTGGGTATGTTTCCCCATTCACTTCTGTTTCTCAGTAGAATTTGTTTCAAAAGTCAGAGTTCAATGAAAAGTAGAAATAAACAGTGGAGAGACTGCTGAGAGAAGTTCACTCATTGTCTCTGTTACAGAACTGATTTGTCATGGATTTTTTGCCTTGGTTGGTCTTTTTTTTTTTCCAGACAACTATCTGGATAACATAGGAAAAAGCTTCCATTGCAAGAACTGACATTGCTGCACATTGCCTTAAATGTGCAGAGGACACATGCAGAAAGGCCACTTCTAGACCAGCTATCCATTTAAAATACATTATCCATTCTACTACTGTTACATCCTCTCAGTATCCTTCTGGGTACCTTTTCAGTCATTTCCCATAATTTGGACACAAATGCTTTCCCAGAGTGTTTCTCACAGCCTGGTGTCACAGTAACCCTGTCTCAGGCAGTGTTCTGGCTGTGATGAGGAACCCCACAGGCAAACCAAGAGTTAATGCCCCCCCCCAGACCAGCCAGGGGCCCTACAGCTGCTCGGAGCTGCCAAGCAATTAGGCTTGTCAACATCCCTCAAATAAACTCCGGCAGTATTATCAAACCCCATTGTTACCTGATCCCCCAGAGGCTGGGGAGGCTGTTCTATCAGGACTGCAAACTGCAAAGAGCCATNTTTTTTTTTTTTTAATTCTGAATGACCCATCCTTTACTGGTTGGAACTGAGTCTCGAGAAAGACATATCTTTTGGGGAAAGATTAAACCTCTACTGTAATACAAGTCTGGTGGGAAATTGTGGTGTGTTTTACCCAGGATCCACATTCAGCACTTCCTTGTGGTTTTGTCTCAAAGCAACAGCCTGCTCCAGTGGGCTACCTTAAAAATAATGTGATGCAAGTTGCCATCTCAAGGAGAAAAACATTGCCAGAAAAGAGTATTTATTGCTCCATCTAGGGTTGCTGCCTTGGAAATACAAACCCAAGTCACTTCAGACAAAGGCCTGCTGTGCAGGCACAGATCAGTCTATGTGTGGGCCAAACTGGGCAGGGTGATTGGAAAGCAGGCAGCTAAAAACCCTACCTGAAGCCAATGATGTGTTTAGGGGACTGAGTTCCAGGTTCAGTATAGTCACAATAAGCCCATGTATTTACAGAGACAGCAAATATGGCAAACCACAGTTTTCCCTTGAATGCATAAATTTTTGCTTTCATTTTTGTTCAGACATGGCAAAAATTTGATCTGAATTAAGCAACACAGTTTTGTCCGCCTGAGTCTACAACCCAACTAAAGCAATTGCCCTAAACTGACTTTTTGATCATCCCAGTTATTTTGCATTTTGAAGTCTGTTGCTCTGGGAATAAGAGCAAGTAGCACCAGTGGGACAGGGAACTGGGACTACTATGGCACCACAATTTAGTTGGAAAGGATAAAGGGCAGTGATGTTGCAAGGACTTGGGAAAAGGCACAGCAGTACCAGACTTCCCTCAGACACAGACATCACTCAGGGACAATGACTAGAAAACCTTGTGGTGGCACCTCTTCCAGGAAGGAACTTCAATTATGAGCATTTAAAGTGAAATATTTTTTGGGTTTTAGTAAAGCATATATGTTATGCTTAAAATGCTTCGGGTTTGGTGCCATTTTTGAGAGCAAGTAATGATAAATTCTTTCTAGAAGGCTGAACAATTGAACACACAAGCTGACATCCACACACACAAAAAAAGCCTTTCAGCATCTCGAGTTTCTTTTAATTCAAAATCCAGAATCTCAATCTAAATCTTCACTTGAGTTGAAAACCATTAAGATTTTACTGGCCATGGGCAAAATATAAAGTGACATGAAAAAATACTTGGTAGAGAGGAAAGAGGATCTTGCAAGATGGAAAATACTCAGGACACAAAACTGTTCCCTCTCTCAATGCACATATAATGCCCCATGCATTCAGGTGGATAAGCACGAGCACTGCTGCCCCTTTTACAGGGGTATGACCCTTTAATACAGAAGCCATAATTTATTCACTTTCATTGTACCTCGATGACTCTCAGTGTTCAAATATGCTTTTTTTCCACATATGAGAAATGATATTGTATTAAGGCCAAAGCTGAACTGCAAACTGCTTTCCCTTCCCTACCCAAACCAGTTTGTGTTATTTGTAAATCTAACAATAACAAAGATTCAAAGGTCTATTACTCAGCGTCTCTTGATTTCCCTGTTTTATTTTGTGTCCCTTATCGATACTCTTCAGAGCTCAGGGCTGAGGCAACATAATGGGAGCCTGGAGACATTGTCTGCATCTCAACTAGGGTCTTGGCATTTAGTAACAGCACCAGGTTGTCTTTTTTTTCTTTTCAGAGCAAAACAGCTGGTGAGTATTTGAGTGTGTGCTGGTGGCAGAGAACTTGCAGTAGAACTGGCTGTGACTCCTGCTGCAGAAGCAGTTTCAAGACACTAGCACTGAGCAAAGAGGCATGACAGATAAATAAGACAAAATGTGAAATATGCTTCTTTTCTCTTGAACAGGAGTTACAATTTTTTCAAAAGGTTCTGGGTTTTTACAGATGCTTTCTTCCGCATTATGTTCATCTCTTACATGACTGAACAAAAGTCTTCCCCTTAACCTGCAGCCTTCTTTCATTTAATTTTTCTGAAACACCTTGCTATTATAGTGATAGAAGTGATAATTCATCATTATTTAATGATGAATTCACTGACATGTCAATAGCGTTTATCTGATTACTTTGGATGGTGCAGAGGGACTATAAGAGCTTGAGGGAAAAACCCTGTTTGTTTCTAATGCCTCAAGAGGTATCATTTCTGAAAGAAGGACTCTCTTTAGAAGGAATTTTTTACTGGGCTTGGCAGATACATATTCGTAAATGTGCACATCAAATGCACATTAATACATTATTCACTCAGTCATTCAGATGAACTGACACTTTTATTTAATCCTAAAAGACATTATAGTCCAGATCAACCGTACTAGTATTAATGGGAGACTGAAAAATTTGAATATTTGTTTTTCTTACTGTACTTTATACCATCCTCTAAAGTATTAACTCTTGGCTTCATTATTCACAAACCTTATTCATGTATTACACAACAAACTGTCCATGCCACAGCAGGTAGATAGATGAATGCAGATTCTGACTTTAAAAAGGTAAAATTTAGGCAGAACTCTTTTACTCTAAAATGCATGGACATGCACACCCATGTGCAAACTCTAAGTATCGCCTCTATTAAATTTTATAAATACCAGGGGAAGCCCATCTTGAAAAAATTCAATTCCAGTCTTTCTGATACAAAGCACAATAATCTAAAAGGACTTTAGACTAAAAAGAAAAAAAAAAAAGATTGAATTATAGCAAATGACAGTTTTCCCTGTTTGCTATTAATATGCTTTTTAAAAATAAATTTAATTATGCACACTGTCTAGAGCTGTGCTGGTATATTATTTAAAACAGTGTGAATCTGGAAAAGCTCAGCAGAGGAGAGTGCAGTGGCTCCAGATGGATGTTAACATTACCCACTGCCCAGTCAAGTCCGAACAACTCCCCAGCACCGATCATTCCAAAGCAATTCTGGGATGCATAAATTTCTCTATAACAGACAACATCTTCCAAAGCATGTGCAAAATTACCTGCCCACACATTCATCAAAGTGTACAGTGAACTTTCATAAATCTCCTGTTACTTTTCCTCAGCTCTTTTTTTCTTGGCTGGTAAGAGTCACAGAGGATTTTTTTTCCTTTCAACATTTCAGTATTTGATATTACACCAAGGCAGGGTGCTGCCTGCACATTGGGTTAGTTTATGCAATACACTATAAAGTACAAAAATGACAGGACAGAAAGGAAAAAAAGACTTTTTAAATGTCTAATCTAAAAAAGAAAATGTGAGCAGCAAACCCGACTGCAATTTTTATTAGGCAATTAAGCTGATTGCTTTTGTGAAGTGGCCACAAACTTGAGTTACCTGCAGTCAGTTGGTGAGCACAGGGATTTGGATCCCGACACATCTCAAGTGCAATAGATTCATACACCTCAGCTTTGATATTTCCCATGGTTCAGCTTTAAAAAACCCACACATGGTAAACAACTGTTCTGTCTCAATCATTTATCCCTCAAACACCATTGTCAAGGGGCAGCAAAGCACTGCTGAGGAAAGGTCTATGGAAGAATATTGCCAGATGGATTTGTGCAGAAATGGATAATTAAGTAATGACCAATTAAAATACAATCTGTAAATCTAGTAGCAGGAAAAATAAATTGTTAAGATAGATCTTAATTAGTTTTCCATTTGAATTTGTTCTCTCCTAATAAAAACTAGTATATTTTAATCTTACATCATAGTTTACTCTTTATCTTTTCATCTCTGTAGAAAGCTGTGTGTAAACTGACATGCATTCACATATACATTCACATGACTACTTACTGAATAACACTGCAAAAAAAAGAACGAGTCTTAGTTTCTTCACCAAAACCTATAGGAATGTGTGCTGTTCAAAAAGGTAAATCTGCAATGGAAAGATACTGCTAATATAGAAGAAAATGAGACTTAAAGTATCCTCAGCAAACATCACTGGTAAAGCTTCATTAGTATGTATTTTCACATAATTCAATTAGCCAAAATACATACAAATGCTGGCAGTGCCGTTCCCTGCTCAGGGAGCGTCAGTGAAGCTTTAAACAGATCTGAAACAAAATTGCATAAATGGCATGTAAAGCCCTGTGCATACAAAGATACCTTCAGGGTTCTAATAAATTCATGAAACTTTTTAAAGTATGATTTCCTAGCAGGCAATCACTTTTAATTAACAGGATCACCTACAGCAACACATGTCCTTCAAAAACTTACATTATTTTTTCTTTTTGAATTTCAAAGTTTCTGTAGTAAAAGTTGAATAGCTGAGTAGCTTAACCTCAAAAGGATTGCAGGCTTTTATGACAGTTATAAACCACTGTGGTGCCTTCTTTATAAGAAGAAAAGATTCTTAACACAACAGAGAAAGAAGGAAATCTCTTTTTAGTCATAGCTAGAAGCAAGCATTTCCTCCAAAGGTCAGAAAACTTTTCCTCAGTTAAAGAATATTTTTAAGGACATTGCAGGCTACTTGTACAAGTAATGTCTGTTAATTTGCTCTATAAATTACACATATAATTTCTAATATTTATTATTTAAGATATTTTGGCATTTTCTTTTATTTCTCTGAGCTCTCAGTATACACTTTTGGTAAACATAGGGATCAACTGGTGAAACTAGCCTCCATAATGAGCTTTATATGACAGAGAGCAATGGGAAGCTCATCTCTTCATTAAAAAAAAAAAAATCTTACTAGTTTACTGAGCACATCTTCTAGGGCTGTGTGTTTGAGGTGGTACTTGTCACTTGCTTAGAAACACATTGCTATGTTCCAAAGCTGGCTAATCTTCTTCCCTGCAGATCAGAAGTCACACAAAATTCCATATTTTGAGTTTGAAAGAAAAAAAAAGGGGAAAAACATAGAAAAAGCGTTAACACATTTTAAAGGGACAATCCCCTGCCCAGCCTTCCCTTACATGAAACAAATCATTGATATTGGTACCTGACAAACTTGAGCAGGATCTGCATAAATTAATTTAGGAAGAAGGATTATCAGGGTATGTTGTGCCTGGTTTGATCCAAGAGGTTTTACATAATACTGTGTATCCTCTAACAGTGGTCAATGGTAAATATATTTCTTTTCCTTTTTTGCACATTCCTTCCAGGTGACCATGCATTTGGAAGTTGGGGAAGGTGGTAGAGGGTGAATTTATGTCTCTTAGGAGAACAGTCGGCATCATGTCAGGGATGTGCACAATTTCTTAAGTGAAAGCATTGGCACATTGTTCTCAGATGCATTTTCTGACTGGGAGAAGAACAGATATGAAAAAACTCTGGGACTGGAGAGGGTTACAAGCACCCTTGGAGCATTTGAAAGTCCTACTCAAGAAATAGTTCTAAGGCACAGGTGGGCATCTAAGAGGACCAAAAGAGTAAAAAGCATGTTTATGGATCAAACAGCCTTTCTGGCTGAAAGGAGCATGGCACTTGCAGTGCCCCTGTATTTGAAATGAACATGTAAGGACAAAGTCGTGTGCTACAGAGAACTGGCCACGCTCTGAGTGACTGTGCTGTGTAAAAGCAAAGTTGGCACAATGCTGAGCATCCTTCAGGTGAATGTACACCCTGTGCTTACACATGGGGATGTCTCTGCCATGGTGGGAGTGCCCTTTCGTGGCCCCCTGGCCAGGGCAGGTTCAGCACATCCTCCTGACTCAGCACAGTGCCTTCTGCACCCTGCAGTGGGGCTTTTCAGCTCTTCATTGCTCCTCTGCAAATTCCCTGTCTTCCAGCAGCCTCTCTCATCTTTAACTATTCCTAAAGCTGCCTGGCCACCAATGGCTGTCCTATCTCTTCTCTGGGATTAGGCTCATCCTGTGCTCAGACAGAAGCTTACAGGAGCTGCCATGCCCCTGGGACTTTGGGCAAGCCCCTTCTCTGTGTATTTAATTTCAACATGTTCTCATCTCTCCTGTACCTTGGGGTGCCTTTGGAGCAGCAGCTCATTCTTCTTCTGTGGTTGTAGAGAACCCAGTAGAAAAGGTTGCTTTTTCTTGACAGAGACCTCCTTCTAGTTTTTACTGAAGGCCAGATGCAAGAGATTTAATGCTAAGAATAGGGTAGCATTTCACTGCATGGGCAATGCTAATGATTTGTTGTTTGGAAAGGCACAGGAAACTTCAGTCTGCAGTCATTACACACAATATTTCTAATCTGTTCAATAACTGAATTTTGCTTTATTATTTTTTCAATGAATGAGGCCATGTATGCATATATGCTGTCTGTCTATGTGTACCTCACAAAGTGTCACCCATGTCTGGTGCACAATGTGTGTGTGCAGTTGTGTATGTCATGTTGACATGGACTACTGTATATTTTACTGTAGCCAGCAGCTGGATTGCAAAGGACAACCACTGGACAATTAAAAAGCATTCAGAAGGACACAGCCACAGTGCAATCATCAAGATATGCCAAAATAAATTAACTTCATGCAAAGTTAGGCAATGTTTAATTCATAGATCATGCCTATATTTAGCCATCTTATTATTTGCAATATAATCCATTCATTTATTGAAGGTTAATGCTAAGTTTTTCTCCTGGGCATTTGCTAGATGTGTCACAAGGCAGTGTAGCCCTTTTGATTTTCATTCACTAGCTGGACTGAATTTGCTATAAAAATATATATGCTTGTGGGGGGGTGTACCCATTCAAACTGCTGTGATGTAAGCACAGTCAACAAAACCATTGTTGTGACATTCTCTGCCATTCCATTTTTCCAGGGAAAGGCCACAGGTGAAACACTAATGTTGGTTTATGAAAGAGCAGTTTCACTGCGTTCATAAAGAGGCTGTTGTTGATTTTGCAAAGGTGCCCATGAAGAACAATGACTGAAGAGAAGGCAAATCACCACTCACTTTGGGGGCACTCAGTGAGATGGTGGAGGAAAGTCTCACAGGGCACCACAGAAAGAGATCCTTTGAAAACCATATGAAATGTAGGAAGAGGATTTGGGAAAAGAAGGAAAAGCATCAAAACAGCAGTTTGATTGGAGATATTAAAAGGTGAATATCCTGAGACCATATCTGGGAAATGATGCTTGTTCTGGTGCTGATGTGATCAAAAGTAGAGCTGGTCTATTCGAATGGAGAACATGAATAGCCTAACCAGGTTGAACAGGACAAATGAAACTGTTCTTCTGCACAGAAACTGGACTGGATTATGTAGAAATTTAATATATTTTTGACAGGGTCTTGAAGCAATGTGATTTGGAATTAATGACAAGATTTTGAAGGAGAAATACTTTCAAATAGATCACACTGTCTAGGGATATGACTGCTGCCAATCATTTTGATAGCTAAGCACAAGAGAGCCTGATTTTCAAAGGTGCTGAGCACACACACAGAGATCTTCATTTCACAGGGAATTGTGGTTTTTTGTGGACCTCAGCACTCAAATATTAGGCCCTTGGTTTCTAACCATTAAGAAACTACAATGTTACTGTAAATGAGGAAGGACAAATTATAAAATCTTATCTGTGGAGAAAAACATTAAGTCCTTTTGGAAACAAGATGAGACCTTTTATACAGAAGAAAAAGCTCTACAATTCTAATTGCAGAATTATCTTGGTAGCTGCCCAGCTTAAAAATGCAGATGAGGAAAGGCACATCTGTAAAGCTGGCAAAACAGTGTTGGTCGGATGATTAATCTGTATTTCTACATCATTTGCCAGCATTAGGGGAGGTATTTGAAGCAAAGCCTTCACTGGCATATCAGACTTTTGACTCAAAGGAAGTCTGTACCCACCTCTTTTAGATGTCTGTCTTCTATCTCTCTCCCATCTCTGTTGGCCACATCTTTTATCCTGTCTAATCTTACTGGTGCCCATCAAATTCCCAGCTCCTTTGTTGTTTTCTGTGACCTTCCCTCAAGATGTAGTGGACATCTGTCCACTGTGTGGTAGGTGACATTCTTGACAGAGTTAATAATCTTTCAGATAATGGTCATAGCAGTGACCTGCACACAGTGATCCTCCATAATCCCTCAATTTCATTGAAATTCTTCTGCAAGGCAAAGTTTTTGCAAAGACAGAAGAGTGCAGAGCCCAGCAGGAGAGAGGAAAAGTTTGGAAGAAAAGTATCTACTTCCAGGTCAGGCTAGAAAATCAAGTGTGGGTTTTGGTACAAAAAATTTCCTTCTAGCCTAGAGCAAAAGTGTCAGCAAGCTGAGGAAAGGCTGGGAGCAGTCTGAGCCCTGCTGAACTACACTGGTCAGCTGGGCAATTCTGGAGAAAAGAGTGACTGGTGCTTGTGGAGCAGGAAAAGGAGTCCCTTGGTTCCCCTGGACAGAAAGAATACTGGGAGGGCTGGAGACTGGCAATTGCTGCAGCTGGGCCAGTAAGGGCTGGGTGTCAACATCAGTCAACCCAGTGAATCTGTGACTGCCAGCATCCACTGGAGTTATGACTCTTTTCGCTCCCTTTCACAAAAGTACATGTTAATTCATTTATTTTTTCACTCTTAGGCTTGCAAGCAGCATGACTTCAATAACTGGAGACACCATGCCTGCAAGCACAGAGTGAGGGAGTTAAGTTGTTCTGTATGTTTGAGAAGGTTCAAGGTGCTTCACCTCTGGTTGGTTTCTCCACTGTAGGGAGGGAAAAGGATGTAGACTTCCATGGGAGAGATCACTCTCAGATCTTATTTAGTTCTTTTTTTTTTTTTTTTGAGTCAAGAAAATAGTAGTCAAAGTTCTTTCTCCACAAAATGCCTGTGGCTGCCCCAGAGATTATCAACTAGTTGACTTTTTGTCAGATGGCTGGAGGAGTCTGCACAGATTGCAGGAGAAATTAGTCAAATCCCAGATACACTTATATTCCTATACAACCAGCTACATAAATGTGCAAAATGGTACAGTAAACATAAAAAATGAGCCCAAACTCATTTGTAGCTGTTCATAATTGTAAACTATTTTGTCAACACTGTGAAGTACAGCCCAAGGATTGATTGATTGATTGATTGATTGATTGATCCCTGGAAGACCAAATGAAGGCACCCAATCCAGGGTAACAAATGCTGGGGGACTGCCTGGAAAAACTGAGGGATGTCTATGGTCTCTTCTAGTGGGTACTTGGAGGAGGCACGAGTAGAATTGTATTCTACTCTTAGCTCAGCTATGTAACCTTATTAAGTCACTTCACCTCTATGCTTCTCTTTCCGTTGCCACTTTCTGTATCTATTTTTTATTTTTATTGCAAGACATCCATTACCTTGAGTTGGTACAGTAGCTAGGAGAACTGGCCATAACCTCACTTGCAGTTTCCTCTGTTGCTAGAAACTTTCATGACAACAAATTTCTGGAGGTTGGAGAAAATCCAGGTTTTCTGACTCAGAGTGGAATGATCCTTAAAACTCAGAACGGCAAAACAAGTTTTGGGTACTCTTTTCATATTTCCAAGTAAGTTTAAATTTTTCTGAAAATATGCTTTCTTTACTCCTGCTGATTTTTGTGAAGCTGGAACACAATGGGTCATATTTTTGCCAGTTATGCTGATGCAACCCACATCTGTTTCACCTCCACTGATTTTACTCTTTGTGACTTTGTGTCTGCAGGTTGCAAGGGATCTATCCTTGAGCTTGGTAGTCAGACAGAGGCAAAGCTGCAATTCCCTCTGCCTTGGGATTTAGATCAGAGTCCACCCATCATGAAACAGAGCCTGACCCAGTGTGTTTAAAGTGAAAAGTGGTGTTTAAAGTGGCCCATGTGTGCTGGGCCACATCATGGAACAAACCCATTGCCTTCTGTGGGCTGATTACTTGTCCTGCTGTCATGGGTTGTGCTGTTTTGAAGCAGCTGCTGAGTTTTGGTTGGACCCAGGTAGAGAACCTGAAGAAAAGTGGTTCTTTAAGGGAAAAATAATTTTCTTAGGCTTCACCTTATCCTGCTTTCAGATGGACTACATGTTACCTGCCTCAGAGCAGGGATAGAGTAATTAGGAAAATAGATTTCAGTCTGATGGCTGGTGCAGGTGAAGGAAGGGAATAGCAGAACAAAGATGGGAGCCATGTTCCCTTTTACAGATTACAACAAAAAGTAAAAAACCTACTGATAGCTGTAGGGCAGGATACATTTCTAATCAGGATTTAAATCCTGAATGAATGGATGCTAATAATTAATTACTCCTTTCCTACTAATTAACAGTATTTTACAGCACCCTCTAGAGAGCCCAGCCAGAACACTGTTGTGCTATGCATGCTTCATACAGTTCTCTGCTATCTCAATTATCTTTTTGTAGAGACAGGGGCTTTTTCATAATTTGACATCAAAGTGCTTGGAAACAGGTGAAATTAGTTGTTACCTCAGTTGGCCAGCTGGTTCTGAGGAGACTGGTGCTCAGTCTTAACTTGCAGTCATCTTGTTTTTCTGGTTCATCTGAAAGTTACTTTAATGTTTAATTTACTTGATCTAATGCTCCCAAGAAGC
Organism: Toxostoma redivivum; assembly: GCA_013397375.1. Classification (NCBI taxonomy): domain Eukaryota; kingdom Metazoa; phylum Chordata; class Aves; order Passeriformes; family Mimidae; genus Toxostoma; species Toxostoma redivivum. The sequence goes on along the minus strand of VXBI01012226.1, from coordinate 649,738 downwards.
AGAAAAATGGAAAAAATCTGTTAGAAGAGGACTAAGAAATTGAGGACAGGAGTGAGCAAGGAATGTTTGTAAGTAACAGGTGGCTGCTTCTTCTCTAAAAATGCCTCACTGCAGCAGGGAGTAATACTAAGAAAAGTATTTCAATTTCTACTTGGTTTTGCATGGCTGAGAGCCTGGCTATTTAAGTTGGTGTAGGAAAAAAGGGCTGTGGCATGTGTTCAAGTATCAGCCGCAATGTAGCTGAGCAGCAGTAGAGCTAGTGCATGAAATAAAGAACACTTAAATGAAAATAAAAGGATCTGCCTGTAGATCAAATGTGGCATTTGTACAGAACCTTATTCAAAATGGATACAAATGCATCAGTTCCTCAGAATTATAGGTGAATCAAAGGAAAATTACATCCAGAAAGATAAAGCAATCAACCAGCAGCCTTACCACGTGAAAGGCAGAGATGCAACTTTGAAGCTTCCCGCATGGCTTGCCAAAGAGCCAGATGTTGCAGGTGGAACAATGTCCTTTCTGGCTTAGCATCTGGTTCCTGTCGTTCTGATCCATAGAAAAAGGAGATGAGGAAGGATGTGGTAAAAATAATTTTATAACTTCATTTAAGAAAAGAGTGTTTTCTATTGCTCTTGCAATAAAATCATTTGAAATGAGCATTTTTCTTCAGAAGTGGAGGCTATCACAGACAAATTAATATGGGATCTTCACCTTTCACTGCAGTGTGCTTACGTTGCTTGGATCTTGAACAACTAATTTCTTGGCTAATAAGAGACTATATAACCCCAAAAAGTAACATAATCCAGAAAAATAATCATTTTTCACATTTGAGGGGAAGTATTAATTATTTGTGAGAGCAAGGATTTGGCATTTATAGACCCTTGGTTCCATCCTTGACCCTGTCACTCACAGGCACTTTATGCACTCTAGGTTACTCTTTAAAGGCACAATGGTGAGCAGCTTTCTGAGACATGTGGATAAAATAATACTAATCTGTAAAAGGTCTTAATGCATATTTTTTTTAAGGCATGAAACAAGCTCGACTCCTGGCCTCCCACAATTCCTGCCTGGTCTTTACTGGTATTTCAGTTTTCCTTGAAGAAGATGTGCCACCCAGATATATCAAAACAGAAAGCCAACCACATCAGTTGCTCTTCCTTCCTTCCTTCCTCTCTCATACTCTCTCTTCTCTGCACACAGCCCATCTCCAACAGGAAGAAAGATGCAGTTACTTCTGTACAAGGGCACTATAAAACCTACTTTGAAGAACTGACTATAATGATTCTCCTTGAATTTACTCTCTTTATGACAAAGCCCCATTGCTATTAATTAAGTTACTTTGGTTGTGTGCTAATTTATGTTGATTGGTTAATCTGTTTTTCTCTTACTTGAGTATTTTCCACCAACAACACTGGGTTTGCAGCATGGGAGAAGGGTAATACTGCTGGGGAAAAAAAAAAAGACCTGTAGATTTAGGATGTAATGTCAGGTTCACCAAGAGGACATTGCTAAGCAGATCACAAGGCAAATGACAGGAAATATGAGTACAAATGAGTTGATCACTCTGCCAGAATCCAATTTTACGTGGCTGCTGGATCCTTGTGATAGTTTACCATGAAGGACAGAAGGCACATTCCTTTTGTTTGTTTTTTGTTTGTTTTTTTTTTTTTTCTCATGGTGCACCATACATCAGGCCAACAGCAAAGTCTCAGTTTGAGGTCAGTTTTATTATTTTAATTCCAAAAATGTTTTGTGTTACTCCAGAAGTTGTAAAAAATAATATTGCTCCAAACATGCCCCATGACCATTGGGAAGGGGCTCATGAAACTCCATATATGCAGCCCTGTAGGCAGTGTCACATAAAATATGATATGACATGGTAACATAACAGACACTGACAGGTTATCCAAGTGCTTCCAGCAAGAAGGAAAGTATCTTAGTACCACTGGCACATCATTATAGAAATTACCAGTGAGCTATTGTCTACTGTAGTTTCAGAAGGTGCCTCTGGGGAGAGGAGTGGGGTTTCTGAGAGGAGTCACAAACTCTCTGAGTTTGTGAGAGCAGATCCCACTGCAGCTGGGCCATCAAACAGAGATGAGCAATCAATTAATGTGTAACTGTGAGAAAGGTGGTGGCTGGGAGAATCCACAGCGATGCCTGCACAAAACCTTGAAAGGATTTCCTCTTATTATTTCCACATCATGATCACCAAAATCAGACTGATGTTCTATGAGAAGGACTGCTTAATGTTTGTTATCATTTCTGAAAGCAATTATTGCTGTGTACATCTGACCTTCTGGCCCTCACAGTTAAAAACAGGTGATGTCCAAGGCTTCTGGCAGAGTCTGAGTGCTTTGATTACGTTAGTGCAATCAACTTCCTTGCTTCCTCCTGCGTCTCAAAGGCCAGAGTTTTCTGCTTTGCTTTTTCCACTAATAAAAATATTTGTGACCATATCCCTCTGTGTTTGTGCCCTATGGTTATAAATTTTTTTTCACAGACTTGGCCTCATGTCATGAGATGAGCCTGCCCAAAAATTTCCCATCCAGATCTTTTTCTCCAAACTGGTGTAAGTATTTGTCTCTAATGTGTAGTATCTTTCTCAGAGTGTGAAAATAAGTCAGAGGAAATGAAGATATTCAGACCCTATAGTTGTAGGTATTCCCCTATTTCAAAATCATACAGGTCTGTATTTGACACCAATATTAGTCACAAATTTCAGCAGTCTGAGAAATTATATTCACATGCCATTTATAGCAACATTTGCTTCAATTAAGCCTAAAACAACAATCTCATTCTAGATGACTTCTTGTGTGTTTGTGGGCTTTTTTTTTCCTGACAGCAGTTGGTTGATATAATCTTGTCTGATTTTTCAATGTGGCATGTAAAGATTAAATTAAAACTTGGTATGGAATTCTTTCTGGGTCATATGCCAGTCTGGCTTAGTAAAGCTTATTATTTATCAAGAAAACTTCCACAAGTGCTAAGATGGAGAGGTGGTGGCAAACTGCAGCTGCATAGTAAAATTTTACAGCAAAAAGAGAAGGGCAGTTGTGCCTTTCTGTCCAGGAAGTCATTCTATTTTAGTGTTCAGAGAGCTGCATATTTTGCTCCCTTCTGGCTCTGCATACTTTCCTTTTCCCACCTGGCAGACACTCACTCCTTTTGTGCTTCTCTTGCCCTTTCCAGCCTGCAAGCTGCCTCCTTCCTCCCCTTGTGTCGGAGATCCTGCATGCGCCCCATTCCCCACATTCCCCAGGCTGCAGCTCTCCCTTCTTATTATCCCAGGAACTACGGTGGTAAATAAATTTGTGGGTGACCACCTAGTTCCAGGGGGCAGTTTGAACACAGCCACCCTGTTCTGGGGGAAAGCAAACTGATGGATGTGGGCACCAGACGTTCCATTCCACTTGGCCTCCATACAGAGAGGCAGCCAGGGCGTGTTTTATTTGGTCACACTGGCACAGCTTGTGTGGCCATTCCCCTCCCTCCCTTCCCAGCCCTGCTCTGCGGTGTTGAAGGCCTCATGTGCCTCTCTCTTATACCATTTAGTGCTGCATTTTCACAAATACCTGTTTTAGGCTGCATTATTAATACTTCTGAGTGCTCAAAAATCATAAGATGCTGCAGCACAGAGAATTATATCATTGGCTTAAATACTGGAAGATTAAAAATAATACCTTTTAGACTTCTTTTATTACCTCTGAGGGATTTTTTGGCAGGAGAGGAGAGGTTTTAGGACATATTCTGGTCATGCTTCCAAGCTTTCCTCTGCATCATTGATGGAAATTACCTTTTTATTATTAAATGAGAGTAGAGATTCTCAGCAAATCATATGATCCCAGGAGTAGGGGCTTTAACACTGATACAGTTGGCAGCAATAATTCAAAATAGAGGGATCTCATTAGCATTATCTCTGATCTTCTAGTTGTCAGAACTATAGGGAGGGGGTCTTGGCCCTAAAGCTAACTTTACTCAGAGCTACCAGGAATGCACCACCACAAACACAGGTTTAAGCTACGTTTGCATGGCACAGTGCAATGCCATGTAGAGAAACTGCATTTTGGTCAATTAGAGCTAGTTTGGGTATCTCCATGTGGCACTCTATTTGCTCACTGGAGATATACTCATTACCTTCTTTCAGCCCCTGCCAGAGTTTTCCTTGTGTGGGATAATGAAGGGGTCCCTTTGTTCCATGTTTGCTGCTGCTGCAGAGGGTAATGGACCGTGTTCAGGCAAGCCTGCTGCACTGACCTCCAGTGCAACTCCCAACATACTTGCAAAATAAATGGCCAAATCCATTTAAACACCAAAGCATTGATTTGGGAGCTTAAACTTTATGCTCCTGCTTTGAAAATTTAAAACTTTTTGTGCAGCAGTTAAGAAAAAATATGCTTTCATTTGTGCTCTTATTAGTGGACACTGGAATATTTTTCCCATTTGGTTATCATCAGAGGGAATCCACAGAACAGATTCCAAAGCTGAGAGGAACAACTTCTCACCCATGTGAATGGTCCAACCGTAAAACTTGGTACTGAAAATGGGAAAGAATTGCTGGATGTTGATCTTCTCAAATATACCCTAGAAAAAAGAGAAAACTGTTCAGTTAGACCTATGAAGTTTAACACCTGCTAGCTAGAAACACCCCACATAAACACAGACACAAATAAAAGGAAATCAGTGGTAAGCAGGGAATAACACCTTCCTCTCTTCAGATAAATGGTTCCATCTGAGCTATAGCTGCTTACTGAACCATGAAGTTAGTGAAGCAGGGCACATAATTCATGTTTCAGGCCATTAGAATGAATTGAGTCTCCACAACTTTATAGAAACATCATCTCTAGCTCCATTTAAACTATGTGCTCAGCCTCAGTGAATGCAAACATGAGCTCCAGTAAACAGCATTTTCTGAGGAACAATAAATACTTTCATGGTCGTAATTTTAGTCATGGTTTCTTAAATGATGCTTTTGAGTCTTGGGAGAATGTAAATGGCATGAAATGCAGTAAGGACAATGCAAAAAGTCCATGAAGGAAGTAAGCAATGGCAGCCAGGGAGTGGGCTAAACCATCATACCTGCAAAAAGCGTGGGCCTTGACTTTCACCTGTTATTTCCAGCCCTTCTTAGAAACAGAATCATAGCTGTATCAGAAAGAGCCACACAGGATCATAATTGCTCAGTCTCTCATATGAGCAAGAGCTCAGGCTCTCCTTAAAAAATGTATCAACCTCCTTGTTTCTAGCTCATTTTGGTGGATAAGAGGTCACCCCCATTGGTGAGCTTGTTTAGATGAGGTGCTCCTTCATCCTGACGTCAGTGTTATTCCTTACTTAGATTAGGGTTTTGGCTACTTCTGTATACTCACAGACTATAGCCAAAGCCCCTCCTGTTGCACTCTAAACAGCACCTACATGTTTTTCACAATGGCTTCTAATTCATGCGATGAGTTTTCCTTGAAGCTATCCTTGGTGAGGCGTTTGGTGAAGAGCAGTAATATCAAGATTGGTTTGTTGTGTTTTTTTTTTTTTATTGTCATGGCTGTGCAATATGCATGTGGCAGTGATGAGTGTGCAGAGCCCTCATGGTGTTTGTAGGGTCATGTTAGAGGGGGTAGCCAACACGGGCATAGTGCAGGCTAGTGGCAAGGGCAGCAGAGGGTCTAATTCTAATTGTTGAGGGTCTAATTCTGTTTTCTCAAGCATTTGCTGATGTAGGCAAAAATACTTGTGCCCTGAGTGTTGGTGCAAAAGGTTTGTCTTGCGGGGTGTTGTGAAAATTCAACCTGTTTACAAAGCTTTGTGGGATCCTGAGAGGGGGAGATGCTGCAGAAGTGTGAGGATTATTTACATCATGCTAGCTGGCTATGCTCTACAGGAGTGGCATCAGCCCCTAAGAATAAATCATGTAAAGTTACCTTGGAATTACCAAAGAGCAGGGGATATTTACCACACAATTTCATTAAGAACTGCAAGGGTGACTCTGGTATGTGGGATGATGTAGTGAAAGCTTGCATGGTCCACCATGGCATGAGAAATAAATGCCTTAGCCTAAAATTGTGACTTCAGATTAAAGTGTCACATGTAGTTATTTGGTTTCAAAACTTACTCAGAATGAAAACACATTTATTAGAGTAAGTGCAATCTATATCTGATAAATGAGAACACATCTGGTCCATATCCCTGATACAAACCCCTCAGTATTAATTATATTGATGGTTAAAGCTGAGGAGTGAGTTGAACGTTATTTATAGTGATCTTTGCTAAGTAAATAATTTTAAAAATGGCTTTCTAAATGTAACGCTTCCCTTTTAAGAAGCCCTACAGAATTAAAGAGGCTTTACAATGGAACATGAAACATATTGCAGAGGGAGAGACAGAAGCTTGCTTGATTAATGCGCACGATTATCAGCGATGCAAATCACTTTCACTTATTAAGTCTTGTTTAATATCCTAATGAAGGCTTCCTGAGCAGATTTGATAATTCCAGAGAAAGTGACTGTGAACTAATGCCCTTTCAACATGTTGAGAATGAGCAGTGCTATAAAGAAAACCTCATTTACTATAATTCCCACCAAATGTGGTATCCTTTTCTAGACTCCTACCTCACAGCAGGAGACAATTAACCTTTTCAGTGCCAGAAGTGATTCCAACATGTTCCAGCTGTGAAGGCCAGCAGGTCAGGCATGAATGAAGTTTACCTTCCTCTTTTGGTCTGAAAAACCACAATTATGCAAACATGTCAAGAAAGCCCTGAGCAGCTCTGAGCTTTCACGTGGGCTCTGCCAGCTCGTGCAAATGTGCTTCTTACCTCAGGGAGGGGTCTGCATCAATTCAGCAGAACAGGGAGCCTCTCACAGGGAATGCTGTGTATTGCTCAAATGATTTCAGAGCAGCTCTTTCTGAACACGCTGCAGCTACCCAGAAGATTCTCTCACTGAATATCTGTGTAATTAAACTCTTGTTGCTTCTGAGCCTGTACCATGCCTGGAACCATGATGGTCTAATGATAGAAGAGAGTCAAGGTGTGTTGTGGGAGGTAATGCCTTTTTTCCATACACCCAGCCTCACTTCTAAATTTGGAAGTGGTGGGAAGCAATGGCAAATGGAACATTTTCCCTTTTCCTCCCTTGACCCCATCCATGCAACATGACTTAACATTACAAGGCTGTTCTAGAGCTGGGGTGGCCACACCTGTGCATGAGCTGTTGATGCAGTGGGATGGAAAGCTCTTTACACATGGTGGGAGCTGGGAGCCCCCTGTTCAATTCCAGAGCTGTAAGCCTCCCCTTAAACCATGGCCTCTTCCAGACAGACCTGCAATTCAGTGCTTTGCAGGTTCAGAGCTTTACAGATTCTCCCTTTAATTTAAAAGAACAAAACCAATGTCAAAGATATAAAGAAATAGCTTTGATGAAAAAAAAGCGATTTCAACTTGTGCTTATCTGGAGATTTTCTAGGAAAAACAAGACTCAGAGGTAGATTTGTTTTTAAAACAACCAGTCCCTTGGGAAGGAAGCACCTGAGGGGGAGAAATTGAAAGGCAGCTAACCCTTAAGAATTTTGTGAACATTTTTATTAGATCTGTATTAGGGCAAAGAATATGGATTGTGCATTTGTAGACATTGTCAGGAAACAAGTTTTCTAATCCACATGCTCATATAGGACAGGCTTTTAATATAGATTTATAATAAATGCAGTTTTGTGGTACATGTCTCCCACATGACTGAGAGCTGTCACATAAAATGAGACTGCACAACTGGATTTGTATCTTTATTTCTGTGTATAATGAATTGAGAACAGCATTTCAGATAACTATAGGTGACATGATGGATCTCAAAGGTATAATCACATTTCAGCTGCCAACATAGTAGCACCAGTAAAAATAAGGATAACTTTAAGAACTTGCTTTGTTAATAAAAGGCACTCAGGTTATATCAGTGTCAAATTGAGGGGGCTTTTACAGTTACCTTCTGAAATTAAGTAAAAGCAAATTAATTATTGCAGTCCATCAATGAACCTTTCACAAGGAAAGCATTTCAGTATACAGCTATCTCATATATTTAATTTAAATACAGAAAGTAGATGAGACTGGAAAGTCCTCACATGCTATAATAGTGAATAAAATGTACATATGTTGTCGACTTTCAGGCATCAGCTGAGGTAGATTGTTCAGTCACAAAACTTCTGTGCATATGTTTGTTGCTGTATGTGCTGGTGACATGCAAGTCTTGTGCTCGCATGAGAGAACTTTGTGGTTTGGAATTCCTCACGACTTCAACCAGAACAAATAACACTTTTTAAAGTATCTAACAGTAGGACAAAGAAGAGGTGTTGCTCAAGTCCTCTTCTCATACAGATGAAAATTAAGCATTTAAAGTCGAATGAGAAATATGAGATACTTTAGTCAGATTGTCTTCAAGGGTGAGAAACAGCTGCTCTTTCCTTTTTTCTTTGATAAATCATTGTTTCAAAATAAAGGCATGTCAACACTTCTTTTTTTTATGAGAAATGAGAAAAGATGATATCCAAGCCAATTCTCAGGCCTTGAAAAATGTTACTATAGAAAAGAAAAAGAATTTATTTTCACAGCCTTCCTCTTGAAAACTTTCCAATAGAGCTGCTGCACATGCAACATTCTCTCACTCTCTCATTCTCCAGAGAGAATGAGACCAGCCATAGAGACGTGCACAGCTCAGAGACTGAAAAGGTGTAACTGGAACAGTAGAAGGAAATCAGATAGGAGATGAAGCTGAGGAGTGGAAAACCACATTTGGGGTCATATCATACCTACTAATGTTATTCAGCTCCTAGATATAGGAGTAGGTATGTGTATTGCTAATTCTCATTAGCAGCTGGTCCTGAGGCTGTCACTGCCCCTCTGTTATCAACATTTTCTTGTCCTTGGGACCTCTCAGTCGCTGTAGTTTAATAGCCTTGAGTAAAGCCTTAAAGATTACTGGATAAGTAGCACCAAAACACAGATGTATCCAAAAAAGTCTCTGCCCCAGCTTTGGGACCACCTGTGTGCTGGACCCAGCCTCTGTGAGCTCCCTAAAAGAAGCAACGAGTTACTTCAGTTCATGCCTCCTTCCACAAGGGTGTGGCCAGACCCGAGTGGGTTGTGGTGTGCTCTGAAAACTCTTTCCATTTTGGTGAAGTTGTTGATTGACAGTGCAGCAATTATCTGGAGGGTGTGGCCAGGTCTGCTTTGGGGACTTGCACTGAGCTGATCCTTCATCTGTGTCTGTGCTCAGCACAGTTCTGTTCCAAGTGTAGGCAGCAGAGTATGAAACTTGCTAACTTTTAGTGGTTGTTTTGTAAATTAAACATACATCTTAAAACAACAGAGGCATGTGGGGATTTCTATCTGCTGAATTGTTTCTCCACTATCATAATTTAATAACATTCATACACCAACATCTCTCTTTTTGAAGGCAGCCCTGTCTAGATGGGCTTTCTCCCTCTTTTCTTTGCTCTTTGCCTTCTTATTGGAGACACACAAGGGCATTTCCCTCTAAATTGACCTCATTCACATGGCCTGTATAATGAAAAAGTCTGCCTGGAAGAGTGGCTCCTAAAAGACAGGTATCTGTTCCCTAGCCCCAGGCATTTAGCATGTGTAAACATCACAGAAATCCACACCTTTAATGTCTAACACATTTTTAGTGTGTAAAAGCATTTAGTACCCTCTGCCGCCAGTCATAAGCGAGCAAATGAAACCCAGTGCTGAAAAAATATAATAATAATATGTTCCACAAAAGGACAAAATTATAAACTCCCCTCCCTCTGTTCCAAATGAATTCCATGTAATCATTAAGGAATAATTTCCTTTAGAAGCAGGAAGTTGTTTGCAAGGGGTAGCAATAAATATCTTTGACATATAGGGTGCTGAGTGGCTTAAAAGTACCAATGGCTACCAGTGCAGTTCCAAATTGGCCCTACTGCAGAAATTACTGTTGTAACTGACATCCATCCCAATTATACAGGAAGAGAGGCCTTGAGCTAAGGGACATGGAGTCCAATTACCCTTTTAGCTAGAGAGGTGTTTGCTGTCTGTCCAGATCAAGGCACTTGCGGGATGTTGTGGAGAAATCACCAAATGTCCTGTACATATTGGGTGAATACAGAGGAGAAAGGAGTCTCCATGGATACTAATCCACCATCTTCTATCAGGCTATCCACACTGTTCTTTTCTTCCTTTTTTGCCTTTATGAATGCTGTATTTCTGCATAATTTCAGTTCTTTGTGTTTGAGAGTACTCAAACAGATGAACCCACTTTGTTGTCCTGCAGAGATTGACTTTTCTTGGTGGTCTTGCCCTCTTACAGTATGAAATCATATAAGCATCTCCCTCCTGGATAGCACCAGCTTTCAGGAACTATGAATATTTAGGAAGACTTTGCACCAGTCACTAGTACTTGCAAACTAAATTCTCATCTAATTCCCTGAAAAATTGAGTAAAACATTGGTTGGTTTGAAGTAAATGTACCCTTGACTTTGGCCTGGCCAAGATTGTATAAACCTGTTTATAAACACTTGTGTTTGTTATTAGTAATCCCAGCCTAATTTCTACAGAGGCTGAAATAAATCAGTGGCAAAGCACTAGATGATAATGATAGGTATACACACAGACAAACTAATTTCCAGAGATTAAAGGAGAGTGAATTTCCTAGATGAACTGCAAATTTCACCCACCTGTGGGGTGTGTAAATATAGATATTGGGTGGGAAGCAGGTTTTGTTTTGCTGATGACGTGATGTAGTGATGAACTCTGACATGTTGCTGACTGTGGTTACTTGATAAGTGTAAGATGTGAAAAGCCAGCAATAACACTAGATGGTATCAGATCTCTAAAATAATATGTGTTTGAAGGTGCTGGGTATAAATGTGGCATTACAAAAATAAAAACAGACAAAGGCATAGTTTATTCATGGAGGGAAAGAAACATCAGAGGAAACAGACCTTTCTTTTTCTGTAGATTTCCAACAAGGAAATTGATCTCTAAAAAAACAACAACTTTAAAATCATGTTTAATATTCTGGTAAAGCCAGGGATGTGCTGCCAGAATTTTAAAAGGAAAAGCCTCTGAAAAATACTCCTCCTTAACTGCTGAACCTTGTGGTGCCACCTGAGTAAGACCATTCTCTTTCCATCTTTGCCTCACAGATCAGCAATTACTTGGGCTTTTTGCTTACCCCCCACTGCCTTTGCTGATTTGTGGTACAGCCACCCTCTGCTATCAAGGCAAGGCTATTCCTAAAGAGAGAGCAGTGTTGGCCAGGACTCACTCATCTCTCTTGGTCTGAAGGCATGTGAAAAAAGCTGGAAAAATATATTAACCAAAAAAACCCAAAAAACCCCCAACAACAAAAAAAAACAACCAAAGAATCCCCCCAAAAAACCTCTTTCCCTTGAACGATCACTACATGCATCCATTGGTCCAAATCAGCAAAGTCTTATTTGCACCAAATCCCTCTCGATTTCTTGTTTAACCAGTTGACCAGAGAGTGTGTTTGATGGTCTCAGGTCATTCAGGCCAAGATTTCTGCAGGTGTTCATGTGTTCACCTGTTTTCTGCTGTCATCTGGATATGCTATGGGAGCATTTTCTAGTTCTTTCTGCCTTTGAGTGGACCAGCGTGATACTCTGTCCCTTTTCTGCCTTATGTTCCAGAGCTTGAGTAAGTTACCTCAGGGTTTATTTGCTCAAAAAAGAAAAAAAAAATTTAAAAAATCCAGATTTCTTAGATTCTCAAAAATGTGTGCAGTGACTTAACATTTCAGACGTAGAGCAGAAGGAATATATATATTCCTCCATCAAGAGACCACATTATGCAGACAAGTGAAACTGGGTCAAATTTCTGGGCACTGTAAGTTTGAGCAGCTTCTTTGAAGCAAATGGACTTAGACCAATTAACACCAGCTAAGGATCTGAATTCCTGGTGAGTGTGAGAGGGCTGCCTAATGAGAATCAGTGAAGAAGGAACTGTAAAGGAAGGGATCTAAATAAATGGCAGACAACCCATCTACTCTACTTAAAATTGTTCTACCTGATGATAATAGTTAAGATCAAAGACAGGACAAGCAGGATATATCACAAATGCTTCTGGCTTGGGGAATTCTAGGGAAGAACTGTGGGCTTCCCTTCTCCATTGCCCCCTGCAGCTATTTTTGCCCCAGACTTCTGGAAGTCTCTCTTATTTCTTACAAGCAATGCTTGTGCTTGCTCCTATCCTTGCTTTCATTCTTCAGCTAGAAGGGGTCATGGACATTTCCATCTCTCCCCATCTCCACTGATTTTGCTCTCCCTAATGGCAAAGTTACAGGAGTACAAGGGAGTTTGGATGCTGTCTGGACTCAGAGGGGTCAGGTCAAGATATCTGCTGGTAAATATGGATTATAGAGACCGTTGGACAACTTAAAAATATCCAGATTGTCAGAAAGTGCTTAGCAGTTTCTGGAAGAGGAGTTCCTTTAAAATGCTTCTGCTTAAGCACCCAAGAGCAGAAGGAATTTTGTAAATGGCTGGCCTCCTTATCTTGTGCTGGTGTGAACAACTGCTTCTGGAGCTCAGCTGGGCAGTGCTGGGACACTCTCCATGCAGGAAGCTCACCACAAAGGCAAAGGCTGAACAGGTGAGTCAGAAGAAACGAGGCAAGCCCACGTGCCTTGCAAATAGCAACATGAGAGGTTATGGCCATCACCAGAACTTTTACCTTCCCTGAATCAGAGACTGGATCAGGATGTCTCTGAACCATTACCCAGAATACGGACAGGGAAGGGAGTAAAAAAGGGAAAGTTCCCATATCGAATGCCATCTTGTTGCTTTGACCAGTCACCTTTTAAATATTTATGTTTTATTTTTATCTGCGTATTAGTGAGACATTATTTGTGCACAGGCTGTTAAAAACAGTTCTAAGGGAAACACACTTCCAGCTGGTTTCCTCCTGTTTTCCATCTGCTGTGTGTATGTGTCTTTGGAGGCATTTAACTGTTTCTTGTCATGGTAATTGGTATTTTTTCAGTAGTGAAGGTGGGAGGGGTGGAGGAGAGAAACCCTAAGGCATCTGTGTTTGTGCTCAGTTGATCTCAAAGAGATTATCCTGGTTATTTCCTTATAAACATTATATGCTTTAAAAAATATGAGGTGGTACAGTGGAAGGGTACCAAACATCAGGTAAATTTTTTTTAAGAGTTAACTTCCCTAAATTGTATCTTTGTATTCCTCTATTTATGCATCGCTACTCTTTCCCCATTTAATCTTAAATATGTAAATCCTCAATTTATCTGGAATTACTTAGTGAAATGCTGATGTGTGAGTGTGGCAGATTATAATATTCCATCGCCACCCCTGATCCTCTTTACCTCTTATTCTTTTCATAGCAGATCAAAAAAAGCTGTATGCGTGCCACAAGAATATATTATTTTAAGAGACTTGGACTTAGAAATTGATTTCCTTGATGAGAAAAGGAAAAGTCTCCTTCTGACCTGAAGGGTCACTTCATAATCCTGTCACTCTACATCAAAAAGCTTTTTTTTTTCTTTTAGTAGAAGATGAGAATATTTCTGAAAAGGAATTAATTTTTCAGATACAGTGAAAACGATGACTTAAAGGGACTTAACAGATGATAGAGGGCTGTCCTATTCAGAATACATCTCCTGTGATTAGAACAAGCTCTGAATATATTTTAGGGTCAGGCAGTTTTAGATGGAGATTGGGATTTGTACTTTGGGATGAAACTGATCTTATATTTTTATCAAAGTACTTAAGGTTTAAGCTGTAGTCTTCCCTTTTTTTGCAAAGGATTTCACCGGGTTTTATAATGGGGATTGGTGCAAGCAGCCAATAATTTCTGTGTATGGACTTTAGTTAATAGGATGTCTGAAATGAAATGACTTTCAGCACCAATAATTAGGCTCAGATACTAATACTTTTCTTCATAGTACTTTTCTTAACAGAAAGCACCTGATACCAATGTAGACTTTCATAATATATTTTATTTATGTAATTACTGAATATGTCTCAAGAAAATTCCTTTAAGCCATATGCTTAAAAAGCAGCAGTCCCAAATACAGCTATGAATTAATACCATGGTCCTGTTGTATTGTGCACAATACACACAGGTGATTATATTAGGTGCGATTGTGTGTGGAGACATGTGAAATACTGATTTAGAGATATATGCAAAAAGATCCATTAAATATACAGTACATGATACATCATTTAAGATTATAATATAATTTATAAAGTGCAATATAAAATATATAATTTAATATTTCATAACAATAATTTAATGTATATGTTATTAGTGTATCAATTATACATGCTAATTATACATTGTATATTTTGTATCTGCAACCATATGATAATTATATAATACGAGTACTCAAAAGCTATGAACGAGAGGCTCAAAACATTTTAAACAGCTTAAAAGCCTTTGTGCAGGTGCACTAATAAAACAAAAGGTCACTGCTCTGAAGACCGTAGAATTGCAATTTGTTTATATAGCGATAATTATTGTATGATACTGTGTATGTTTAACATAAGGTATATAAAGAGAAATGCAAATTCCCTTTCTGCAGATAAATTGGCTATTGTCTGAACTGTCTGTTAGTTGTTCTAATTGCTGGTCTGAAGGCAGCAGCAAAATATTGCCCACTGGTAAAACTGTTCTTGTGATGATGGCATGAAGTGCTAAAGCAAAAACAATTATTGAACAAAAAAAGATGTTTTTTAATATGAGACCTATTCTACCAGGGAAATGTTTCTTGTTTTTCTAGGCTTTTAAAAAGGGGAATTTTAGGAATATTTAGTGAAGGTTTCTCCATCATATTTCTGGCTGCATTTGGAGATCGACAGAGAACTGTATCACATGTAGGAGCTGCAAAACCGAAGTAAATCTGTGGTTTGAGCTCTTGCTGTGATTCCTGTATGACTCTGGCCTCTAAATGCTGATGGTTGCTCCAAATTGTAACCAGAAGATCCCAACTGCTAACTTGGGTTGAACTGAATAGAAAAGCAGGGTTTTAGTCTAATAATCTAGTTTAGATCTGATACTCCCACAGGAGTCTGGTGAGAAGAGATGATACTTTTAATCACATTCACTGTGTTCAAGGTAGTGGATGTCTGTGAGGATTTTAGAAATGTGATAGAAGCCCTAATGTGAATCTAAGGGCTATGCCTATATCTAAAGCAGATAATACAGCCTTTACTAACAGAGAGTATTTGTATTACTTGAATTTTCCGAACTTTAGAAATATAACTCTTAATCTTAGAGTAGTAAGTGTGACTGAAATACAGGGAAGTAGTGAGCTCCTCCAGGGCAAAACAGGAAAAATGATGCTTGCACCCAGGGAAACACCAAAGCTTGATGTGCCCAGGGACCTGCTGGGGGAAAGAAGAATTCAAAACAGGAAGTCCAGGGGCAAATTTCTACTCCTAGCCACATCCTGCAGAGGTTTTCAAAAGGCAGAGCTGTGTCTGCTGGGTGAATGAGAGAAAAGAAAAAACCCAGGGTGAAAACTGTTTCTCCTCTTGTACCCTGGGATGAATTCAGGGAATTCAGGGAGTTCAGGGCGCAGTCGCTTGCAGTTCTTTTTCATTTCACAGGCGCTGGGCGCGATGTGGCTGGAAGGGCCGGGTGTGTGCTGGGACACACCGCTGATGCCGGGCGGGATGCGGGCGCGGCAGGGATGCTGTGTGTGTCTGTTCTGCAGGGATGCTGTGTCCGTGCTGCAGGGATGCTGTGTGTGTCCGTGCAACAGGGATGATGTGTCCGTGTTGCAGGAATGCTGTGTCCGTGTTGCAGGAATGCTGTGTCCATGTTTCAGGGATGCTGTGTGTCCGTGCTACAGGGATGTTGTGTCCGTGCTACAGGGATGTTGTGTCCATGTTTCAGGGATGCTATTTCCGTGTTGCAGGGATGATGTGTGTGTCCGTGCTGCGGGAGCGCGCCCATCACCACGGCACTCCCTGCATCCCGAGCATCTGGCGGGGCCGGCCCTCCTTTCTTCCATCCACCCTGCCCTCTGCCTGACCCCTTCCCAAAGCCTCTCGCTCCCCGCTGCCCGGGCGCCCTGGCTCCGCTCCGCTTTCCCAGCTCTGGCCTTTGGAAGTGCTTCCCCACCCTTCGCATTGGCTGCGGGACGGAGCCGGCCAGGAGCGATCCTGCCACGTGAACTTCCCTTTGTTTTTCCGTGCGCCCAAGAACAGACCGTCTCCCTAGTAACTTTTGTGGCACTACATGTGAAGGAGCTCATTATGTAAAACATACATTTTCCTGCCTGCGACAACTCCGCGGAGCTTTCCAGCACGTTGTGTGGGAATAGTAAGTGCTCTATTTATCAGCTCGCACATCGCTGCGCCGTGGAGCGGCTCTGAGGATCGCTGAAATACAAACTTGCTGCATTTGATCCCAGCGGAAGCTGGATGCGGCTGCTCTCCGAGCCCGCTCTCAGAGCTCAGCCTTCAGAGCTCCTCTACCTATATTTGATCAAAGACTCGAAACCCACAAGTACAATGCATAAATATTGAAGTGTAGCGTGAAAATAAAATCCCTCCACCTCGCAGGACTGAGAAGCCTGATGGAAGTGGCATGGTGGTGCAGGATTTTCCTATTGTCTCAGCAGAGGGGAAAAAGTTGACTTCAAGAGTGATTTGCAAATGCAGTTCCCTGAAAAGAAAAATGTCGGGCCAGTTCCATAGTTTCCGAATGAAATCTAACCTTCAGCCAAAAACTGAGCTGTCCGGGTTGACAATATTTGGGAAACTGTGCTTTTCTAGAGAGATGACTGCAGTGGCAAAGATAAACCGGCAGGAAGGTTTCTTTGGAATGATATGAATTTAATGAATCATATCCACATAAAAAAATTCCCAGCTGGTCTTAAATTTCAGGGAGATTTAAGTGATAAAAGATATTTTCTCTGTCTCTTTAGATATGTATTAGAGATGAGAGGCCTTAGATAAGCCCTCCTGGGAATCAAGCATTCCTTTTTCTTTAATTTGTTTTAAAGAAAGAAAAGAGCCAGGCATGCTTCTGAGTCTCAGACGGGTATAATTAGTTATTTGCTGTTATAGGACTTTTAAAATTGTCTATTCCCACTCTTTTTATATTAAATAATTTTCTTCTTAAAAACAAACAAAACCCTAATGACAAACTACATACCCCTTCTCTCTCTCCTCCAAAAAAAAAAAGAGAATAGCTGTACTCATTTGCCTTCCCCCTTTCACCATCCTTGTGCAGTGTGCATCCTTTCCCCTATTAACATATTGATTTATTTAAATTAAAAATAATGATCTCCTTTCCCCTTGCCTCCTCCTCCCAGTAGCAGAGTCTGTCTCTGATCCTTATTAACAAATTGATTGCAGTATTGGTGTCAGTATGGCTCATTTAGTAGCTCTTTTGCCTAAGGTCCAGAAGGTTGGAGGAGGGAACAGCTTCCACACGTAGCTGCTGGCCTGGCTCCAAGGCTGCCACTGCTCGGGTGGAAGGGACAGCTGCTAGAAACAACACTGACACACTTAGTGGGGCCCCCTTAGGGTGCTGAGGTCTGGCTGGAAGTTGGAAACCCCACAGCAGCTCTTTCAAGCTGGTGTGAGGAAGCATCTCCACCCTGCCCCTTGTGTCTCCCCCTGACCTCCTGTGAGATGAGGAGCCTCCAGTGCCCTGGACCTTGCTGGACACGATGGCAGCTGTGGGACACTTGCCTTGCCATACCAAGCACAAAGAGCTTGAGGATGTTGCAAGCCCTAAAGCTGCCATGCAAGCCTCAGCCACCTTTTCTGTGTTGAAAACAAAGCTTCAAAATGTGTCTTGGCCCCATGCTCATTGCCCAGTTTCAGGGACAGCTCCGGTTGTAGCCCAGGGAAATGTGTGAAGCACTCCCAGGCATTGCCACTAATGAACAGAAGCTGTGGGGCTGGAAGGGTCAGCAGCTGGGGATGAAAAGCTGCAGCAGGAGCTGCTTGCCTCCCAGCCTTTTTGTCTCTGGCATTTAGCTGCTCACACCAGGCTTGCAGCAGATCCTGCTGAAGGGTGAGATGTGCCTGCTCTGCAGCCCTTCTGCAGTCTGAGAACACTCTCAGTAATGGGAAATCGTTCTTAATGACTTCGGAGGACTTGTGTCAACCTTTGTCAGCTGCTGGCCTTCCTAACCCTGCTTAGTGCTTGAGGGCTAATATTGCAGGGACATAGACCCAGAGCTGGCCCCACGCTGTTTGTAAGGGAAAGGAGGAACAGAAATGAGGCTGTGCTGCCCCTTTCTGCAGCTGAGAAGTGATGGTGAAGAAGGGTGGAGACACTTATTCATGGTCACTAAACAAGACACTGGTTTCTCCGGCTAAGTGCCCCTACTTTGGGCCAGGAGTGCCCATTCCCAGCATTGTGCTGCCAGCTTTGGATCATCTGCCTGATTTCACCCTGTCCTCAGCTAAGCCCTCAGGCTCCTGAAGTAGCTGTGAAAACTGTGTTGTGGCCAGGACTTTTTTTATGATTTCCCCTTCCTCTGCACCTCTGAAGGGCAGCTGTTCCACAGCAAAAGCCCAAGGGAGCCTGGAGGCTCGAGCCCAGAAGGAGGGAGATGGTTATTCTTGACATGTGCTTAGTCACCTAAAGCAGATGGTGTTGTTTCAGGTTCCTGATGGGATGACTTTCAGCTCCCAAAAACCTTTCAAGTTTGACCATGCAGACATGCTTGGAAGAATGTCAGATGAGTACACATCTGTCCAAGACCTTTTACCAAACAGCAGCATGAGTACAATTAAATTAACAAAAGGAGAGTTCACAATTAAAGCTGGAGCGAGTGCATGGCTTGCTTTCAAAGAATGGCTGGAAAAATGCTCCCATACCAGACACACAGGCCAGAGCAGTTTCCTCATGTTTCATTCCATGAAGTTTTATATTCTTCCTGTTGCATTTTGAAATACACTGAAATAAGCAGAAGTGCAAACTTTACAAAAACTAGTTATTGATCTTCTGCATCCTTCACCATCTGCTTAGTTCCAGTGTCTAAAAATATTCAGTCCTTGCTCTTGCTCACATGATTGTTGAGAAAATGCTAGAGCTGGTAAATCAGAAAAGCACATTGTGTATTGGGGGGAGGGGAGTTCTATCAGGAAAATATGCTGTCTGAAGGGAAAAACACAGAAAAAAACAACCCAAGTCCTGTACTTAAACAGGCAAAAATTAAAGGAAAAAAATCAATCAATTTTTTCAAATTGTAGGGAGAAAAAAAATATACCTGGTATGTTACTTTCTTTTGAAAAATAGCTACACAAACTTGTGACCTATACTGTACTAAAAAATTGTATATTTGTTACATGCTTCAAAGAGTTGGAGAATATAAGTTTCTTATTATACCTTTTTGAAAATTGAATCGAACTGAACAATTTATAGGTTAAAAATATTAAAGTTGGAGAAGATGTATCCAGCTCCAGGATATAACAGCACAAGTACTGCCTAAAAAAGTGTATCTTGGGAAATTGTTGTAGACTTAAAAGCTGAAAGAGATTATCCTAATTTTGATTGAGAAACAAACATGCAGTATAGAGGACTCTGACTTCTAGGATGACTGAGATTCTGAGGGCAAATAGCATCCATTCATTTCAGTAGGAACTGTATTAGTAAATTCCCAGCTCAGCTTTAAAAATCTCCATTTCTCTCAGGGTTTTTGTATGGTGCCCACAACTACAAAACCTAAACATGGCTCAGAATAAATTTCATCACCATATGGAGGTCCCTTGTGAAATCAGCTAGATCATTCTCTGCTAGTTTGTGAATTGCTGATTGGAGTTTGAATGTGAACCCTCTGTCATGGGCTTTATGTGAGTCTCAGGGATGAGGAATTTGGTATTGTTGGAACGGATAAATAGAAAAGTGGGATATGCTGCCATGTACTATTTAATGAATATTATTTACCTATTTACTGAAGCGGCCCTTTTGAGGTCTAGTGACATCTGTCACCCAAGGTGACTTTTAGAGGAGAAAAAGGACAATTGGAAAAAAAACCAAAACCAAACCTGAGACTAAAAAATGAAGATTCAAACCAAAACTTTATGGAGTTGATCTGTGTGGAGGAAGAAATGTGGGTATGTCCTTCCTTCAGTGATTCAGAATTCAGCCTTGCCTGATAAATTCTGTGTGTTTTCAGGGTGCTTTATTTTTAAATCTAATAAGTAGCAAACATGAATTGCCAATACCAAAGCAGACAAATGGCTGGTTTATTTAATCTTACGTTCTGTGTTTGATGCTGATCACCATCAGAAGGAAGGGTACAAACCCCCCCACCCCGTTTGCCTACATGGAAGTACTTTTCCTCACCTGCAGTCCTGGTTATTTCGTGTTACCCCATGAAGAAGCTAATTATACACCCAAACCTCCAAATCTCCCCTCAGTTCATCAGACGTCACCCCTGAAGCTCTGAGGGTACACCAGAGCCAGACAGGAATTCTTGGATGGAAGAGATCTTTGTCAGAAAAAGCCAAATTGTTTGAACCAGGGTGTTTCTTGGAACCAGGCAGGTTTGGGGCCCTGCCAGGCAAAGGTTCCCCTGGAAGCCTTCCTGCATGCCCGTATTCTTTCACTCACTTCACCTGATGGGCTTCCAGGGGCCACAGATCCAGGGCTTCTCCATCACTCGGATCACTCTGGAGCTGGATCCCTGCTGCCCCTCAGCTCCAAGGATGCTTGCTTCAGGTTCAACAGCCCTAAGGCCTTACAGGCTCCTCATCACATGGCTGGGAGCTACAGAAGCCAGGTGAGGGTGAGGAGGCTGGGTATCCTGGGAAAGGGGAAAGCTGGAACCTTTCTTGTAAACCCCATTAAACCAAATGTAACAATTTTCCTCTCCAAACCTCCATTCTAAGGCAAATTTTGAAATGTCTTTTCTTAAAAAGAGAAAGGGCACCCCCCCCACCAAGTTTCCTAAACTGGTGCTATTCCAATTGTTTTGAACCTGTGATCTTGGGTGTAATTGTGAGCAGAAGCTTACAACAAACCTCAGACTTGGTCCTACTGGGGTGCAACATTCGGCTTTTGGCCTAAGTAAGGAATGTCATAAAAAGTAAATAAAATACTAAATATCTAGGTTAGGGCTAGGCTTAATTAGGGATTAGTGAGTGTATCCAGGAGCTCAGGTACTTGAGCTTCTGAGTGCTCCTTCCCCAAAGGGAAGTGATGGGGTAACAAACCACCCAAGTTTTCTGGCTGGGCAGGTGGAAAGAAAATTACCCTTAGAAGTTCACTAGCTGAACTAATTACCAGCAAATGATTGCCTGGGGTTGGACCATTTATTATCTCATCAGCATTCAGTGCCACTTCCATAGGATGAAGGAGAAGGAAGAAGAAAAAAAAAGCCCAGAAACATGAGAAGGAGAGCAGATGAAAGGACAGCAGTTAGAAGGAAAAAAAAAATGCTTCTTAACTCTACTCTGTACTTTTTCTCTCTAATAGATCCCCCTCCCAATCCACCCTAAGTAGAGCAACTGGCATGTAATGAGTTCTGCAGGGATGGAGTATCAGCAGCACGCTGAGATTTCCCACTTTGTGCTTGACTAGATCCCCAGATACCCCAAACTTTTTGGAGCAGATGAAGAGTCAAGTGGAGGCAATACCTGAAGGTCTATATCTATCTATCTATCTATCTATATCTATATCTATGCACACATTAAAACAATACATACATATATGCACAGAGAGTGACAACTTTCAGCTCACCAGCATTTCTCAGGACTTTGTTGTATCCATTGGCTGCAAGAACAGTTCAAACTGACATGAAGTTTCCATCTAGACTCTAAGCAAGATGTGCTTTGGACGTTGGTTTTGCTAACACAGAGGTCTGCTTCCTGGAACTGAAGATGCCTCCTGGAACCAAAGATGCCTCCTGGAACCACACCTGGGACATTTGGAAACTTGGATTTGCCTGGGGCTAGCAGTCGAAGCTGAAATCTCAACTCTGCTACCGTGTGAGGTATTAAATGTCTTCTCTCCTTGCACTGAATCTTTTCCCTTGGAGGTGGTCTTCCCCAGATAAAATGGGATGCTGACTCAGTGGAGATTGATGGGAAAAGGCTGCAGCCATCAGTGTGCTCACTCTCCTTGCAGCTGCCGTGGGTGTGCTTGCCTGCCTGGTAGCACTTTTCTCATCTCTCTTTGCATGCTGTGGCATTCCAGGAACTTCTGCCCTTTTCTTTTGGTGAGGTTTTCTTTCTCTACATGTGGCAAGCCAAGGAAGCAATGGCTTGCAGGGAAGGTGCTAGCAAACCTGGCTCTTGCTCTTAGTACATTTTTAAAAAATGAGAACATCCTTCCAGTAATCCATGTTTGCATTAGATGGAAATGTTTTGGCTTCCCTCCTGTCCTTGAAAGCCCAGTGGTGTGATAGGAATTTGGGAAATGCAGGCTCTCAAAAGTAATGTAAAGAACAGATCCACCTATTCAAATGCAAATTGCTAAAGAAGAAAACAAGGGAATTATTTTCTCTACAAAAACAAAACAAAACCCCAACAAAATAATTCTTTCTTTTAAATTTAGGACTGCATCCCACATTTATTAGATTATTTTTCTGTCAAGATTTCTAGATTGCACTGTCTCCAGATTCTCTTGTCCTGCTGGGATGCTTATTGAAGAGAGACTGAAGGAACTTTCTGTCAAAAGATTAGTGTCACACATGGGGCTGTCACTCCAGATCTTGTGGGAGGAACAAACCTCCTCTCTGGATGATTGCAGAAGTTGATAGTAACATCTGAAGAGAAGCCAGAAAACCCATGCAAGGAAATCAAATGCACACTGTGATCAGTGCATGTTTGTGCAGTCTTGTGGGCTGCCTTGGGCCAGCCCAGCCCTGTTTTAAGACACTTTCCACCTCCAGCTGCTAATGAGGGATCTCCACTTACTCTAAGGATACTCCAGTGAGTGCTGTGAAGTGCTCAGCATATGGGCAACTGAAGAGATGCAACTGGCCACAGACCTGTTGCTAGTCAGGATTATACAATTCTGGTTTAAATTTAAAATTCTGTTTTTTAAACCAGAAATTTACACTCCCAATGTTTTGTCTCATACACACAAATTGCAGGGGAAATGAGAACTGCATCTTTTCTACATAACACTCCCAAGTCTCAAATAAGGTAGAAAATTCCTCCTTGTACTGGTCCAGTAAAAGAATACAGATATCAAAATCTGGAAGTGAGAACTAGGAGTTTGTGGGCTGAGCCTGATTTTTCACTTTCCCTTTAGTGCTCATCAAGCATCCAGAAACTTGAGCATGGCAAGAATCCTGATATCAGAAGAAGTAAGCTCGTGCTTGTTGCTGCTATGAACTCCATGCACTGTGTAGAGAGGGGCTGTTAATCTTTGACATAAGCGAAGTTACACTCATCTTCCCACTGGAGATGCCTTTGGTCTTTGCTGGGGATGTACCAACAAATGCTTGGTTGAGCATCCAGTCCTGCAGCTCCAGGTGTCTACAGCTTTTTTTTTGGTTTTTTGGGGTTTTTTTAAACAACTGGTGTTGAGACAGACACAATCCTTAACCAGGAATATCCTCAGAGTCAGAGGATGTTCAGTGGACCAGCTCTGTTATTGTACACTAAAGGCAAGGTCAGTTTGTATGGGTTTCTTTTAAGGCACTGCGTACTCGTCTTCTGTGACTCCTTCCACTGTTCTACATGTAATTATTTTGCTCTATTTTTACAGTATTCAAGGAGATGGAGGTTGAATATTTTGTTTAAGTATTTTTTCTTCCCTTGACCTCTGCCCCCTGTGGTTTTCGTATTTATTTAGTATACCTCTATTGCCAATTCCTACTCTTATATATTTTTCTCAGATGATCAGCAGCTGTTTCCCTGAAATATCTTAGCCCTCCTAACCACGGGCACACCTCCCCAAGGTGATTAGAAGGACCACAACCCTACAGCTATAGGATATACTCTTCTAGTCTGTGTGTATCTGAGTGAATTTAGAAGGTGATTGGTCTCTGGAGCATCAAATAAAGAATTTAGGAAGAAAAATACCGCAGTGTGGTGTGTATATAATTTTCCTCGTTGGGTGTGAAAGGAGGGATAGTTTTTACCCTTGGACTCTGACTTTGAAAGCACCTGAGAGGTATTGGAGATGGGAGAGTGAGAGACTGGCACTCAGTGCCTTTCAAGAACCGGTCATCCTGCGGTGGCAAAGGGAGGAATAAGCGAAGAGCAGAGGTCCCTGCAATGAAGTAAAAAAGCTTTCCTGAAATCCAGGGCCCTACTGCTGCCTGCTGGGCCTGCCGTGTGTGTGGAGCTCCATGTCCGTATCTGTGCCCATGTATGTGTCCGTGTCCGTGTCCGTGCCCGTGTCCATGTCCATGCCTGTGTCCATGCCTGTTTACATGCCCGTGTCCGTGTCCATGTCCATGTCTGTGACCATGTCTGTGTGTGTCTGTGTCCGTGTCCGTGTCTGTGCCCCTGTCTGTGTCTGTGTCCGTGCCATGTCCGGGTGTCCGTGTCCGTGCCCATGTCCGTGTGTCCGTGTGTCCGTGTCCGTGTCTGTGTGTCCGTGTCCGTGTCCATGCCCGTGTCCATGCCCGTGTCCGT
>VXBI01012226.1:594191-625119 GCA_013397375.1 Toxostoma redivivum | reverse complement strand
CCGTGTCCGTGTGTCCGTGTCCGTGCCCGTGCCCGTGTCCGTGCGCTCTCCGCCGCAGCCGCTGGGTGTCAGTGAGCCTCTGGGTTAGCGCCGCAGCCTGCCCGCGGGAGCGCTTCCCAAGCCGCCACCGCCGCTTACAAAGTTATTTATCCTCCGCCCCGCTTTTCCTTCTTCTTCTTTTTCTCTCTGTTGTAAAATACTGAGATTAGATTTACACTTAAGACAGCAACTTTGCAGCGACGGCAAGGTTTTGAGCTTAAAAGACAGCCAAACAGACTGAAATGTGTGCAAACAAGACTCAGAAATGATGATTGTAGTGTTTAAAATTTTGTTTTGAAATGTAATTTAACTCCGGTCTGGTCAGATCCACCGACTGATACTCTAATCCCAAGTGAAGCTTCTTGTTGATTTAAGAAGCTTCTGTTGGACTGTTTTCTGGACATAGAAGAAAAAACCAGAAAGTGGATAGCTTTTTCTTTCAAGAGTTGAAAGCAGCACTCGTTTGAGGTTTTAAGAAGATTTAGAGAACGGGGATTGATCTGCTAACATCAGAGAAGAAATCTGGTGGCAAATATCAAAACTTCATAGAATACTTTACCACTGACAGATACTATTGACTATCACCTTTCTGGGCTGACAGACCCACTCATTGCTTATTCACAAATTTTAGTTCCACAAAAAGTAACCTCCAAGTTTGACCATGAGAGGCATAGAATTAGGAATAAAATTCCACCTGCCTCTTTAAAAATCTTACTGAGAAAAAGCTTAGATAAGTAAAGGAGCTGCTTCATCATAACCCTTCAAAATGTGCTGAGCCTCAGCTACCTGTAATACTACCTGATAATTACATGCAAAGACCTGGGTATCAAACACCTGACCCGACCTTGTTGTCACCTGGTAAATGTCAGCACATAACAGAATTTCCTTAGAGCAGTCCCAGGGAGTTTTCACCACAAGGTAAGGGAAGAGAAGCAGGGGAAACAATCACTGCCAATGAAGGAAAGGGTTTGAGTGTTTCTTCTTCCACTGAAGACTCTCTGAGAAAACAAACATGAAGCTCAAAAACTTTTGAAGGGGCTATTTGAAGGGAAAAAAAACACTTCCAGCTGCCAGATTATTTGAAGGTGAAGCTCTGGATCTAACTCTGCAGATGTCTTCAAACTCTGGTTTTTGTGGAAGGGGTAAGACAGAGAAATAGATAGCAAAAAGCAGATATTTTTCTTATTGCCATCTTTGATTCACATAATTGCCATTTGAATTCTGGTACTATATTAAAAGCAGTGCTTCATGCATACGTCATCTCAAAGGATCCCAAGCAATTTATTAGAGACTTTACATCCATAGGAAGTGATTTACTCTCTGTGGTAATGCAGTTACCTTTGGAGAGAAAAGGAGCAACTGTTTGAGATCACACAGCCACAGTACCTGATAATTTAGCCTTGGACATTTCAGTGTCATGTGGAAATCATAGAGGGGAATTCAGAGAAGTGGGAAGTCATTTTATAACTGAGGAGGAATGTGGCAGGTAACACCCTTGCCCCAAGAAATGAAAGAGCCTTTAAAAGCCATCAGTTACAACACGCTGCAAACAGTACAAACTTCTACTGAATTGCAAAAATCTGTAGCATTTATATTTTCCTTAGAGGATTTTTGTCCAAGTTCTGGCCAGAGTCAAGTCTTTTGTATCTTGTGAGAGCTGTCAAGATCAGAGCCCCAGGTGGTACAGCTTCAGGCCATGTTTAATAGTTTATGCTGAACAATGTTGTATTTGTATCCTGTTATTCACACGCTATTGGAAATTTTGTGAATTTTTAAAAAATACACTGTTGAAGACTGGATGAAACTCAAGATAGAGCTTCTGATGCTTAGCCTACATTTTGCAGCTCTGGAGAATATTTGTGTATAATCTTGAATGCCCCAAGCAAATGCTGTTCAGTTAGTCAGCTCTACTTGATGGGATTATAATTTCAAAGTCCATTCTAACTTTTGTCTTGCTCAGAAATATGCATCTTGGCTGCAATGCACAGTGCACACCACAGATGCAAGGCTAACTTTTCATTTGGGTTTGCTTGCATGATTCCTCTTGATTTAGCTGAAGGTGATCATGCATCTGCAACCACCAGAGCTGAGAACCTCGGCTGTGGTGTCACTGACCACAAAATGCTTCCTCCCCAGCCTTCACTTAAGCCTTCCAAGATGGAAAGGGATCAGTTTAGAGCTCTCTTTTTTGGAGCAATGTGATTATAAGGAAACATACAACAGGACAGACTGAAACCTGCTTTGGGCTGAGAAGGACCCCATTTTCTGCTGACAGAATCGCAGGGTCTAGGAAGAAATGTGACAAGAAGATCCTCTCCTTTCATATGCATCACTTGAATTGGCCACTTGGCAATTTATAACCTCTATTGCAATATCCATTTTTCCCCCCTCCCCTTTCCAGAAGCAAGGCTCTGCTTTCCAAGAAGTGGCTCAGCACTGGAAAATGTGGATAGCCCAGGTGCTATGCTAATCAGATAGACGTTATTTTGGGATGGGTGGGTAGGTGCAATCTGCCATTCAAAGGAACATGTGTATATGGATGGCAGGAACTGGCTGGCCATGAGTAGTTGCACCTGCATGTCTGGGAGATCAATATGATTGTAAATGCTCCTCTAGTCCCATGTAACAAGAGTCCCTCTCCCTTAATAACCACAGAAGTGTACATCCACAGGAAGAGATATCCCATAGAGAAATAGAACCAATAACTTGGGGGAAAAAGAAGGTGCCATTACATTTATTTTACAAATAATGAGAAGATCAGAAAAATGGCTGCCCGTGGAGAGTCAAGACTAAATCACAGGTCTTGAGACTCCCTTCTCTGACTTGTATTTATTTTTTTTTACAGACTCCACTATCTCTGATTTATCATGAATACTAGCCTTTACTCTTATAGTTTCTCCCATTTATTTTTCTTTTTATTTTCTTTTTCACCATTTGTTTCTTTCTCTCCCCATGGCTATTTTTTTGAAGTAGACCCAGGGAAGTCCATGTTGGTAGCAGACTTGGAAATTGATTTTAAACATAACTTCCCATTCATACTCCCAATCGGTTTATTTATTTATTCATTCAGTTTTTTAGATCTATTTTTTTTCCAGTTGAGAACTGTGTAAATAGCCCTAATGAGCCTTGAGGGCTCTCATTTGCTTAGAGAGATTAAAACAATCTGGGAAGTCTCCAAGCACATGGGGCAGAAGGTACAAAATATACTTTAACTAGAATAGGTCAAATAATTCATCCTAGATTGTTTATGAGACCTGTTATGCCTTTTTGGTTTTGTGTGACTTTTATACTTGTATTTAAGTATTATGTTTTGTAAGCAAACCTGGGTCTACAACTTGTTCAGAAGCTGGTAATTTTTGAGTATTTGCAATTTCTCAGATCTTTTAAGGGACTGATCAGCTAAATCATACTGTGTTGTGGGTTTTTTTTTGCAGAAGCAATTTTTGCCTATTTGCATATAACCCACAAATATTCTTAATTCTATGAGAAATAAATTTCATTTCAATCTGAATGATAAAAAATACCTCTCTGTTACTGGGATTTCCACCCAAATCCACCTAAACTGGCATTCATGGTGTTTTTCACTGCTTGCAAAAAGGGTAAGTCTTGCCCACCTGTTTACCACTAAAGAAAGAAAGAAAGGAGATGTATCTGTCAGGAAAGCAAATCCATGAATGTGGCAGCACACACTGCACATTTTAGAAGCTCTTTGTTTTGCATTAAACTAATTTTTTTCTCTCTCGTTGTCCAGTTTGCCATGCAGTGGATGTTGCACAGAGATTGTGTCTAATGACACCATGATCTGCTAGTCCATACAGCTGCTTCATGGATCGAATCCTTTCCGAGTGTACGGGGTGGGATTATTTAATATAAAAGCATATAGGGAAAACACCCTTGAGCCACGTTTTCTGAACAAGATCTCTGTCTGTCTCTCTCTCACAGAGAATGACTCTCTGTTCCACTTCCCCTGTATTATCTTACCTACACAGCTCCTTGGGAACTGCATGGCTGAGCAAGGATGCTTTGCTGCTCGAACAAAGCCTGGCATTGTCCAAGGGGCAGACGCACAAATCTGGACCTCGCCCCTGGAAGAGAGCAGAGTGACCCTGAACCCGAGCTCCCCCAAAAGCAAAATGCAGCAGCCATTTCTCTGACCTGGAGTTTGTTCCACAGCCTCTTCTGAGAGATGTTAACCTCCAGCTTGTACTACCACACGTGAAAACAGAGGCTGAAAAAAAAATGTCAGAGCAGAGCTCCTGTTGGTTGCATGGAAAAAGAGGGGAATGAAATTGGTTTGTACATTTTAACTTTTGGAAAACCTCAGGCCGTGGGTGCTGAAGCAATTCTTTCTGTGTATCCCTGGCTGACTGTGCTCAGCATAACCCTGAAATCTAACAAATGCTGACCTTGTTCGTAAAAGCAATACATTGTTTTTAAACATTAGTTTCCTATTCCTGACAGATAAGTTGAAAAGTTAACAATGCGCTTAGGCTGTAAAATGTTGGCCAGAGTTTAGATTTCACCTCTGTTTAACTTTTTGTCAACAGATTGGCATTTTCCTCCCCATTCAGAACAGTTGGGTTTTGCTTTCAGCACTGAGTAATAGCTCTTAGATGCTCTCTCACGCAGAGATTTGAGTTCAATATTAAAGCATTGATAACACTCTTATTATCAGAAAGACATGGCCTATGGGCTCGGAGGGAATCTAAAACAGCTCTTTCAGTGCAATAAAAGAATAGTTCTACATTATGTGACATGAAGTTCCCAGATATATTACTTAACCAGATCACGGCATGCTAGCAGATTCAGGCCCATGCAGGCCTGCTAAGTCTTTCTGAAATTACTTCCTTTCAAGAAAACAGTGCCCCAGTGCAAGATATCTTTGCTAACACACTGGGTATAAATGACTGCTCCTGCAAGTTAAACTGCACAGCCAATACTCCCTGGGAGAGGCCGTGTTGGTTCAGCAGGGTGACAGAATCGTGCCACTGGGACTTCAAGAGTTAATGATGTTAGCTGGGGGCTATGTTTCAGTCTCTGTACTTTGTGCTGTGCTGCGTTTAAATGCTGTTGAAACTAAGTTAAGGGCAGTGCTGAATATCAGTATATCCACTGAGCCAAGGAGATCCATTTATTTTTAATTGAATTAAATTGCTCACAAAATGAAAGTAGCATACTTTCATTAATATTTCATTACTTACAGTGTTAAACAATGATCACAAAGAAAACTTTGCTGGTGTCTTTTCCATCTCTGAATTTTTCTGTTACTTTATTGCATGAGATGGTCCTGTTGGCCTTCCTGTGATTTGAGTGTTAAATGCTACTGAGGCTGAGTGCTACTGCTGGGTTTTGTAGGCTGAGGAACAAACCTGAACCTTAGTGCTGAAGCTGCTGTGGAGCTACAGCTGAGGAAGGAAGAGTGGGAGGTTTGCATCCAGATCAGAGAGAATGGTTCTTTCTTCACAAAAAAGGGGTTCACCGTAGCACTAGGCAGAAAGTCATCCATAGAAACATCAGTGTCTCATCTGGAGCAAGAAAACATGGTCGTGGCTACTGCTATTACTCTTTATTTTTTCAGTGAGTTTTGTGGTTGGTAGAGGTAAAAGAAAAATATGTGGCATTTTCCTTCCAATCGAAAAGCAAAAGTTAAGCATGATTTAGATATCTGTGAAATTAAAACCAGGCTCTGCTTGCACATTGCCAAGGAACTATGTTGCTGAGGGAGTCAGTTATGCCTAAAATTTGCATTGCAACTCTTAATTTCATACTATGAATGTGGCCCATTGTTTTCCTCAGTGAGGTGCACTAGATGTGTATTTATATTCTCCCACCTATTTGTATTATGCCCCGCCAAGTATTTATGCAAAAAGGCGAGGTATTGTGATCACAGCAGAAATCACCATGGATGGTGCAGATCTGGCCAAATTGGCAAATTCCTCCGTATGTTTCCTGTCTTTCACAGCAAGCAAATAGGTAAAAATTACTAGAGGCATTGAAGGTTCTCAACATTTATTTTTGTGTATAGTGTTCTATTTAACATAATCCAGTTCAGACAGAAATGAAACAAGTCCTGAGACTTGAGCTCCAGAGGTGTGAATGGTCTAGTTGCTTGTAGTGACGCTAGGCTGGTTTATCTCAGTGTGGCTTTCGGCAGTATTGGATGACTGAACTGAAGCTGTAACTTGGAGGATTAAATAGGTATTTGATACATTTTCAATCAAGACTAACCCCTCTGCTTTTCACAGCATAGCCTTATATCACTCATAAAAAGGGTAATGCTATTAAACCAGAGCAAGGAACTACAGAAAGCATCTTCTAAGTGAAGATGATGTGGTGTTTTCTCCTCAAAAGTTGTCTGTAGCTTGAATGTTGCTTAAGAAATTATTCAGCTCCTCATTGACATGCTGACAGTGTCTTCTTGGCTCAGAAAGCACTTATTATGGTAGGAAGTGACAGACCTGCTGTTTCAAAGCCACATTCAGACTGTGAATGTGGGCAGTGAATGTCATCTGTTAAGGTTTAGGTCCATCTTCTCTCAGGCTCTCATTCTATGTAGCTTCAGGTGCTAGATCTTTCAAAGGTGTAATCCTTCCCTGCCTTGCAGGAAGGAAATGGTAATTCCTTAGGGGTCCCACTGGAAAATGAAGAAATCATCAAGAGAAGGGAAAAATGTCAGTAAGACACTTCAAGTAGCACATTTTCAGGCCGTCATGCTACTTTTAGTGTGTTAAAGTCAGTTGGCCTTTGGACAAATGCCTCGTCATAACACCACCCGAGGTGTGTGATAATCGCCAAGAAATGCTCTACCTGTCATGTCTTATTGCTTAAATATTTATGCTTATGACATTTGATTCCTACACTCTATATGTCATCAGAATGTTTCACTCACAGTAGATATGTCATCACCCACCAGGAACAGCTGACACTAAGGATTAGAACACTTTCAAATTAAAAATCCCTAAACAAAGAAATGACATGCTAGTAATTGTCTGGGGTAGTATAAATCAAATATATGATGATATGAACTAATAGATTTATTACATTAAGCTGACCCAGCCATTTAATTTGATGATTCCTGTGCCTCGCTTAACTCTGTGAGGAAAGCAGAGAAAGAATAGGATTTTATTAAAGGTACTGCTTATTTTGATGAAGGTCATGGTGGATTTCCTCTCAGTAACAGCCTGAGGAGTCAATAGGGAAGAGTACAAATTCTGTGGCAGAAATTGCTAGGGAGAACTAAGTGTGCAAAATGAAATCCTCCTGCTAAGCAGTTTCTGTCTTGAAAGATTGTTTTATAATATTCCCAGTACTTCCAGTACAGTGTTGGGTGACACTCAATAGGAGATTGGCATCAAATAGATAATAGATTTCCAGCTACCCCTACAGGAGAAACCCCAAACTTCTGGGTAGAGGAGCTCCTGCCCCTAGCCCACGTTTCCCTGCTGTAGATCAGGAGGAAGAGATGCCCATCCTCTGAGCCTCCTCTGTGCCCAGGGCAGCAGTCCTGCCCCCAGGGGATGTCTAGAAACCCTCAGCTGGGCAGGGATGCAGGGATGCAGCAGAGGTGCTCAGCCTTCAGCACTGCTCTAGCAGCTGCTCTTGGTCTCTGCTGAGGCAACCACGGGCGCAGCCATTCCACAACTTAGGTATGGAGCCATGGGCTGCCAGCTGGATCACCCTAGTGCCAGATGTTTTTAATTGGATAAAAAAGCTGAAATGCTGATATTTTCAAATGAGCCACTATATATGCCCTTCACTGAGTAGAGTTAAATCTGGTCAGTTATGTGTTTGAAGGCAGGGCTACTGCTGGCATCAGGAGCCTCCCTTTAGACCAAGCACTCACAGAAAGCAAGGTCTCACCTCTCTCATTAATCACCAGGGCATGCACTGTAATCACACCAACTCTGGTTGTATCCAGACATGCTTATTTAGGGTCTTTTTCTTTCTAGCATCCACCAGCATTTAATCTAAACAAGGACATGGACACAAGCAGGACAAGAGTGTAAGCTCATACCACATGTGAAAACACACAAATTGAAATAGATATGTGACTGAGATGGATTGAAGATGCATAATTTCCACCTTAACTGCTCCTCTGCCATTTCTAGTTCAGTTAAAATAAACATTATTAATCAAAATGTTAGTTGCTAGTAAAAGATAAAACCAAATAGGTGTAGTATTTTGATGCTTGAAGAATGTTATCAACTAATGTTTATAGACCCATTTCTAGCATTCTTCAAGCAAAATTTTCCCCTCGGAGCTGTGTGGGAGAACGTGCCCTGAGACAATGTGCTCTGACTACACACGTGTAATGCCCTTTGATGTTAATGGGGGAATCCAGAACACTGGGTTTGCTCTATGGCCCTAAGTGAAGGATTCTTCCTTTTGTGTCAGAGTCGCACGGCTCAGCGCTTTCACTCATGGATTCTGTACATCTCCCTCAAACCAGCCCAAATAAAGCTGGCACCACGTGGTCTGTCCTGGCACTGGCTCAGCAGGGTGGCATTGAGCAGCTATATATATCTGGCACAATGTGGCTTGCACGCTGCGTGTGCATTTGAACGTGCGTGGCAGCTCACCCCGAGCGGCCAGCACACCCACGAGGGACAGGCAAGCAGTGGCCCACAGCCTCTGGCCAGGGCAGGAGCCACTGCCTGCCATACCTGCTGCTGTGCACGTACCCCTGCCCTTTATAAAGTTATCAAATGGGATGCCCTTCTCTCTAATAAAGGGGTTATCTGAGGGGAGGGAGGGGACGTTGTTTTGGCTGGAATTTCACAAGGCACAGGTGGTACAACCAGCTGCAAGATCTTTAGTTCTTGTTGGCTGTACACCAGCTCTTGGTCTTTTCATAGTTCTTTCACTGGTAGTGAAGGAGGAGGAGTGGCAGGAAGGGACAGTGGGCCCTTGATGATGTTGTTCAGCATCAGCAGCTGTCTCAGGTTGGCATTAGGCTCTGGAACAGTTCCTCAGGAGGTGTTTATGCTGAACCGTTCCCTGGTGACACTGGACGCGATAGCAGAAATGGTAATGCAGCAAAATGCTTACTGAAAAGAATCCATGCAAAAGTCTGCCCCATCTCTGAATTTCCCTGTGCAAAACCATCTTTTACTTTGTAAGCTGCCTGGGGTGGTACAGCAAGCAAAAGGTATTTCTCCATAGAAAAGGATAGATTTTTTCCCCCACTGCTTCCCCTGAGTGATACAGCATAAACTGTGGAAATGGACACAGCCCCCAAGCATATGCCTCTAATTAACCAGTTATTTCTGAGGCTGCTGAGAGTGGAAATTGCTGGAGATAAGGAGCCAGATCTCGGGTTTACACAAGATGGCATGTTCCTGAGAGAATAGAGACAAAACCCAAATAATGTCAGGATGTGGAATTAGAAAGAATGCAAGCTCACAAGAAGGGAAAACAGTTTGAAGAAAATAAATGGTTTAGGGAAGAGCTAGGAGGAAGCTGGCAGTTGCTTCTGCAGAAAGCTGGGGGTTTCCCAAGTGGTACAAGGATTTTATAGGAAGATAAGATTAAAAACTTGAGTGTAAACAGCACAGGGACTATTTTTCTCAGACTTCTATATAGTCTACCCTTCTTCATGTTTCAAATGCCTATGGAGATCATAGGAGCTTAACTTTGATGGCAGAATATCTTGAGAAGCTGTTTGTATTGGAAGCCCTGTTTGATTTTCCCCTCTGTTAGTGTGTACACATGTGTGCTCTCAGAGGGCTCCTTGAAAAGTTCCTTTGAACTTTCATAACACTTTTTGACCATGGAAGTATGAAACGTAAGGGACCTCCTGGAGGTCATCTTGTTCAGCCTCCGGCTGAGTGCACAGCTATTACTAACTGGCCAGATCATGTCACATCTGGTTTTTGGGGTTTTTTTCTTGATGAGTCTTGAAAGCCTCCACAGACTGAGATATCAGTTCTTGGGTAGCTTGTTCCTGTACTAGGAACTCATTCCTCTAGTGAGTAGGTGTTCCTTATTGTTTATTCTGAATCTTCTGTGGTTGTGTTGCCTGGAATTCAAAGGAAAACTCTCCAAACAACATTAAAGTGGTTGACATAAAGAGCAGTTCTTTAATGAATCTTTCATGTGCACAAAATATAGCTATGCACACTCATGGCATCAGATTATCACCATTTTATAAGTTTAATTAATTAGTATATCTAGCAAGTACATCTAATAGGAGACCAGTTGTCCTGGGAATCCACCCTGGGACTTACCCTATTGGAGAGACTCCAAGGGGTTCTTCGCCCTATATTTTGTTATGTCTCTCAAGTGCAAGATGTCCTTGTTAAAAATTCTTTTCTTGGAAATAAGACTAAATAGAATTTCAAGAATGTGACATAATGTGTTAGAAAGGGTAATCTACTATTCTAAAGTGTAAGAAAATGCTAGAAACTATACATCTATATGTTAAAAATCTGCAAAGCTACAAATATATAAAAATATATATAAAAAGCAAAAAATCTTGGTTGCTCCTTGTTTTACTGTCTGTCACTCCTAAGAAGAGCAGCTCAGTTGTCCTTGTGACTACCTTTCAAATATTGACTAGACACCTCCCTTCCCAGCCTCCTCTTCATCTTCTTAAATATGATCAGTTGCTTCAATCTTTCTTCAACACTCATGTGCTGACGATCGTAGTGTCCTTGTACTGGGACCTTTCCAGTTTCTCAATATCCTCTTTGACTTCCAGAGTTGAGAGTGGTGATGCTCCAGATGGGTCTAAATAGAAAACTTCCCTTGGTCTGCTGGTAGTGCTTTTAACATAGCTTGGTATGGGCTTTGCTTTATGTTTCCTTGGAGGAGGGTAACTCTTAAAAAAAAATGTTGTATTTGGTCTTCTTCTCATGGCCATGCTGTAGAAGACTCCCAGCAGTGAGACAAAGAGCTAACAAAGAAAAGATTTGGGGAAAGCAGTTTAGAATATTTTACACCGATTTTCTGAAAAGGGGACGTGCTTGTGTACCATGAGCAAGCAAAATGCAAGTGACTGCTAACAAAGTGAAACCTGCTGAAGCCACCTCGACACTTCAGAAAATGTGGCCCTGGGTTTGCCTCCGTCAGCTGCCTTTTTTCTGCTCTCGTGTGCACAGTGTATTGTGGAAAGCCAGATAAGAGCATTTATTCAAATCCAGCAAAAATAAAGCTCCCCTTTCTCTGCTAAAACAGGTTTAGATTTGTATCCTGCAAACTGATACAAAAAGCCTTGCTTCTCCACACAAGAAAAGCCCATCTCTGGGAACACTGAATATACAGAACGTGTGAATAAAAAGAGGGGATGTAACATTTGTGAGATGCTTGTGACAGCCACTCGGCAAATGAAACACATGTATTATGACAAAATCACAAACTGCTGGCTTGGCAGATTCCCTGGGAACGGGCGGGGAAGGTGATAGCTGCTCGAAAGTCAGAGAAAGGATCAATATTGAATAAATCAAAACAAATATGTGATAGGTTCTGAGACTGATATAAAAATTAAATACCAGTGAATCTGAGGCACGAAAATATCCAATTACTGGGCTAGTGCTACAGTCACTGTCATACTGAGAAAAGGGGGAGGGCAGAATGAAATTACTGAGGGGGTAATAGCTGGAAGTAGTTTCCTCTCAATACACTTAGCACAGGAAGATACTTCCTGCTGCTGCTATTTTATGGATAGAGAAGTTGAGGCACAGGCCACAGTTTTGCCCTGGTTCTCCATTGGGGTGCACTGCCTGTTCCCTTTCCCTCTGCTATCCATGTCTCTCCCAGTATCTCACTGTGCTCCATTAAAACCTGGATTTGCCCAGCAAACGAAATGGCTACTTAGTCATAGAAGGACCAGCTTCTTGGAGAGAATCCTCAAACCTAATGCAGTGCAAGAAGATAAAGGCCTCTGATACTGGTGCAACATCAGGATTTTCCTGCTTAGAAGCCCTTTCCATTTACAAAACTCCTCTTTACTGTGCATTTTTCTCCCAAATCTGCCTGCTTGCATAATTTTATGCATTCTCAGGTGCTGTCCTCGTCTTTTAAATATTGTTTACCTTTCACTTTACATTAAAGCACTGAAATAGAAGAAGCCATTACCACAAGCTTAGTGCTACATGGGCTTTCTGCTGCTATCCACTTGGAGGGAATTTCACTCTAGGAAGTTTTCCACCAGAGACAGGCTAAGATTCCAAGGATGAGCTTCCTGGAGAAAATAGCATCTTCTTTCCTGGTTCTGAAGTCAGTTCAAGACACTGAATACAAAATAACTGTGTCAGCATTTGTTAGTATTTCTTTTTTGTCTCATAACTATGCTTAGTGAGCTGTTGCCCTACAACCCTAGATGAAGGGAGCCCTGCTTTTCTGGGGAGTTTTAAGTTGCAACCCCATGCCTACATCTCCTGCCACTTTTCAATGCTGTGACTTATTCACATGTGAAATATGTGTTCCTAAGACTGAGACTTTAGAAAATATTATCTGTTCTAAAGAAACAAAACCTGTGTCTTTCCAAACTTTCTTCATTGATATTTTTCTTCCTCTTCATTTTATGTCTCAGAAACCTGACATGCTGAGTGGTGCATGTAGATTTATGTTCCTTTAATGCAAGAATATCAGTGAACCTAGCAGAATGTATGGATTTTCTTTTATCCTTAACTGAGCACATAATATGTTAGCAAAATGAATATATACCGTCTCTAGCCTACTGAATTTCCCTCATATTTTTCATATAACTTTACCTTGCTCTTTCTGTATTGCATTGAAATAACAGCTTGCCTTAGTTTATTTGTAAGGCCATTCATGCTATCATATTACTGCAGATTCTACAGATAAAGATGAGGAGAAAGTGGAGGAATTGAAGGAATGGATGCAAGAGTAATGTTTATGAAGCACACAGATAATTTTCAGTGGAAGATGCTGTAAAAGTGCAAAGCCCTATTATTATTGCTATTATTACTTTATTATAGGTGGTTACCACACAGATCTCTGACTGGATGAATTAGACTCAAATAAAAGCAAGGACTGATTTCAGCTATTCCTTACTTAATCCTATAAACAGTCAATTGATATCTTAATATATATTGCTGCTGCTCCTGGCCAGGAAGTCATGGGAGAAGATAAGGAATTATTGGTTTTATCTCCTGTGTGCCTTACATAGAGGGCAAATCCAGTTTTTCTTTTGTGTGGAACTATCTTGACATTTAGCTGGGGTCCTCTGATCTTGAAGCTTGAATTTTGTGATGGAATGCATCAATATATGGAAATTTGGGGCTTGGATATAGAATAAAAGTGGCATTATGACTTAACAATAAATAGGGAGGGAATTGCCCTTTGTTTTCAAGGGGAGTCTACCTAAGAATTTTTCCAGGTGGGGAAAACAGTGTGTGACTAATACAGACCTTGTTTTCTGTGCTGAAGTGGTGTATGGGGTAGTGCAGGAGGAGGCACCTGAGCAATGGCTTATAAAGATAACCTGCTGCTACTGAGCACAGACTGAAACCTCACCTGATGCAAGCTAATGTAACACTACTAATGTCATCGTCTCTTCTGCTGACCTTGGTCTCTCAGTCCAGAGCACCAAAAATATCACCAGCCCCACCCTAGCCTGCCCAGCAAGATAAACTCCCCAGCTGCCAGCTCTGCAAGTCACATCAGCTGATTTAAAAGTACTACAGGATTTGTGGGTATCTTCCAAGTGATATGAACCTAGTCTCTAATTTGTCTTTCTCCAGGCAGCTGGAATGTGGTATTACTAATTTTTAGCCTTTCTAGAGCTGCTCACCCAGGGACTCCCCATTTCTTTACTTGCAGAAAACATCCAGATTTGTAAACACTTGCAAGTGCACTCCTCTCAATGCAAGCCTTTGAACTTAGGCCTGTTTCTCCACTTATAATATATTCCTGCAGTAGTGTAAATCTGATTTTAGTCTGGATTCACATGCTTATGCCTCACAGGTGTAGCCCTGCACACCCACAGAGGAAAGCAGCCAAGAACATCTCAGTACAGCCTTCTCCAGCATAAAAATCTAATCAGGAGATAAACAGTAAAAGACTCAATTGATAAGAGGTCAGCAATGCTTCAGAATTCTTTTTTTAAGTTGGAAAAATAATTTTAATTACTTAAAAGTGGAGGAGGCACCCCTTTGCTCCATTGCCAAGCAGAGAACATTTTGGACTGCAGCCCCGCAGTCCTGTGCTGTCCTGTGCCCATTGTGGGATCATGTAGGCTTTGGGGATGTTCAAGAAGGATTGGCCCCTTCTTCATGGCTCTGTTTATAAGGTCCTGTAGGGAGCCCAAAAGTTGGCCCCAAAGGCTGGGAGGAGGAAACATAGGTTTTGTCCTGTGCTCCATAGGAGTTGCTCCAGCTGAGTCAACTAATTTTGTGTTTTCTTGCAGGGTTTCGATGCTTAATGGACATTTATTAGTATTTTAAGACCTTTATGGTGCAGAACCCAAGCCTGTAATGGGTCAGCAGGTGTACCCCTGGATACCAACTGCCTGGCTGGGAGTAAGTTGTACCAGGTAAGAATGCTGCCCTCTTCTCTCCCTGTGCCCTCCATGTGTCACTTATTTTTTGGGGTCTACAAAAAAATATCCTTTCACATCCCTTTCAAAACAAACCCATTTGAATCAGACCATTGCAGCAACAAAATCCCAACCAGGAGCAACAGGGGGTAAAAAAAAAGCACACAAGCCAACACCATCCCCCACTTCCCAACCATCATCTTTTGCCATGAACTAAAAACCAGCAGCTTCACTTGATTTCATTTTTGGTAATAACAACAACAGAAATTTGCATCTGGGCTGACAATGTGGATAGTGAGTGTTAGCCCAGTGCGATTTGAAATTGGCAAGTTACAGCAACCCTCTGGAAAACCAGGATTTACAAGGGAAATGCTGACAAACACTTAACTACAGTGGCACTTGCTCTATACTATATAACACATAAAACAGTGAAATGGAACATAAGTCTCTTCTAATTATTGAAAATATTTTGTGGCTGCCTTGTGCTAAAACACTCATTTTCATTTGCCTTTCAGATAATTTTTTTCTCTCTCAAAGCAAATTTTGTTCTAAGCCACCTATCTTCAAAAAAACGCTATTAATCACCATTAAAAAAGCAGCATTCTGCATGTGATTTTTGGAAGGCTGTATATAATAAGAAGAATTCAAGGCTGTGTGGACTTGCATGACACCATATTATTGCATGAGCAAAAAACCAATACTAAATAGTAATAACCATTTGTCAGAGGCGGCACGGAGGATTATATTATAACCTTTTTTATGTGTGTGTGTGTGTGTGTGTTTGTGTCTATCCTACATAAAGCAATCAGACACCTTCCAATTTCCAAACACCTGATAATGCTAAAGTTTATTTTATCACAGCCAAGGTTATATTTTCTTTCACTTCATAGTGACCCTAGGAAGAAGAGGAATAATGGATCGGGAACCTATTATAGCTATTCTGTGTTAAACAGCCAAGTAAAGGGCAAATATAGTTCTGTAGTGGAATCAATCACTGAACCCATCAGTGAGAATGACCCTCCTGGCCCCCACCTTCTTCCCCATGCCTAAGAATTTGCCATATTCAATCTTTAGGCTCTGAACCCAAATGCCCTTTGAAAGTGAATTTATGATCACTTCATCACACTGTCTATTAGCTCACTTTCTAACAAATAGGGTTGAGAAATATATGGCAGGAACTGCAACGGCACATTTCCAACTAATGGTTAAAATGTCAGGGCGATAATGTACAAGTGCATCTGCCCTCAAACACAAAATCAAACGCAGCTTTACAAGGGCTGTTGCCATTCCACTTTAGTTAAAGACTTGCAAGCTTCCTTCTTCCCTTTTGCAGGGCTGCAGTTTGGAAGCTGCTGCATCTCATCAGGGCTCAGTTTGCCAGTGCTGTACTGTACTTCATTAGGCAGCTCTATTTAATGGTTTCAACAAAAGCCATCATTTTAGCCCAACTGCCTTGACTAAATTAAAATTTCCAATCTCTGTTTTAGTGTTCTGCAACTGATGTATACATAAGCAAAACTGGTCAACATCTGCCAGGGGGTTGG
Source organism: Toxostoma redivivum (assembly GCA_013397375.1). Taxonomy (NCBI): domain Eukaryota; kingdom Metazoa; phylum Chordata; class Aves; order Passeriformes; family Mimidae; genus Toxostoma; species Toxostoma redivivum. The sequence goes on along the minus strand of VXBI01012226.1, from coordinate 609,036 downwards.
CCAAAAGTTCTGTAAAGATGTACTTCACATTTCTGAAGCATGTGCAAAGTAACAACGTACTTATCCTCCTGAGGGCTCTCATGATTTTACTTCACCATTTGTTCAGACACACTTTAGCAGCATATAAGCCATACAGTTGATTCTCCCCTTGGTTGCAGTTTTATCTGTAGTGTCATTTTGAGTAATTGGGGTATGGTAGCTGATCAACTTTCAGGTTTCTCATTGGCAGAAAGGGACTGTATTGGCACCAAGAAAGAATATGATGGGTCCTCTCGGTGCCTGAGCAAGTGTCCCTCTTTTGCACTTGGCTACACAAGGCCATTAGAAAATAAGCTTAATAAAGCAACTCAGTGTATACATCTTAACTATTCCCAGCCAAGGGGATGCAGCTATAGAAGAAATATTTTAAACCAATATGAAAGATGGTAAATGTACATATTTAGTCAGTGATCTGTGAAAGTTTTTGAATTAGTTTTTAAAGCTTTGTTAAGACCAGAACGCACAGATGTTGAAAACAAGTTCAGATGTAGCGACAGATGGTATTTGATTATGAAGCAGACTGTTCATATAATACAAAGATGCTGCTTCTGCCATACACAAGTAACTGCAGAGAGTGCAGTAGAAATTTTGGAAGGCAGAGCAGTTCAAGAGGTTCTTTGTGCGGCAATAACTTTCACGTTTTTCCAGCAGTGCTAGAATTGGGATAATTTTCTTTCTTTTACAGTCAACACCCTCACCCCCCTTCCCCCACTCGCCATTTTCTCCCCTGCTGTACAGCTCTCTTGCACTTTTTTTGATCCTCTTTTCAGGTCATTTGAAATCAGCTTAAGGATAACTACACTTTATTTATATTTATGGAATAACAAAGTTCCTTAAGGTTAATAATAACAATAATAGTTATTCCATATTACTGATATTATCGACATAAAAAGAGCACCATGCTTTGGACAAACCCTGAATTTTGCAAGTGATGTAGCACTATATCCAGAATCACTGGGCTGCTGTCTTTAGCTGGGGACAACGTACGTGCCTGTTTGCTGGGGCTGCTGTTCACCTTGTCAGAGGCACCAAGGTGGGTACTGAGATCTGGAATGTGGAAATACAGGGAGGGAGCAGCGTGAAGGGCAGGGGTGCCTGGCACTGGGCTTCACACTGGGTGGGAAGCTGTGGTGGGGGGTCCAGACCCTCCCTGCCACCGCTGTGCCTTTCGGGTGCCTTTGGGCCACTGGCTTTGGGTCCCTGTGCCTCCGTGGCCTCAGGCAGTGCCCATCTGCCCGGCCTTTGCACAGGGTCAGTGTCTGGCAGAGCTGGCTTTCCCCCTTGCCCCAGCACAGCACACCTTGACCTTTCCCTTCCCTGCCACCGCTGGCTCAGCCGCCCTGCGCTGTCACCAGCAGCCGGCCCCGGCTGAAGGCTGCTGAACACTCGGGAAGTTTCTGGAAGGGCAGAAACACGGTGTGAGCAGCAGGCTCTTCCCGAAGAAACCTGGCTCACGGGTAGGGGCATCCTCGGCTTGGATGGGCTTCTCAGCTTCCTCCGAGCTCCCCCCAGGCTCTGGGAAAGCCAATGGGGGCAAACAGCGTTTTAACACACCGGCTCCGGGCACTGGCAAAGATGCGAAAGGAGGCCAGGAGGGAAGGTTTCCGCCTGAGGACGGAGCTGGCAGGGCGTGGATGGTGCGGTGTGAGCCGTGTGTGTGCGGGCTGAGGCCGGGCACGGCGTTAATGAGTAACGCTGGGCTGCAGCCCGGGCTGCGGGAACCGAGCTGATCCCGGCTCTGATCCCGGCTCTGATCCTGGGGAGGCGGTGCCACCAGCCCCACCCCCGCTTCACTCCCTCGCAAATGCAGTTATCCACGGAGCAGGAATGGATTTCAGCGCAGCCTTTTGAAAGTGCTCGAGATGTTTTCCCCGTGGAGCCCAGCGAGTGGTGGAGCACCCCCCGCCTGAGTTCTAGGCTTCTCCAAAGCTGGGAAGCCACAATGCCTAAGCTGGTGTAAGAAAGCTCATTTTATATTATACCAAGCACACACATTTTGTCAGGAAATGTTTGAAATACACCCCTTGACTCGCGTGTCCTTACGCTTCCAGTCTGTTTGCAGCGTGAGACAAGCTCTGGTTTCCAGAGAAGCCTTTGAAGCGGTTTAAACCTCTGCCTCGTGTGTTGTTCAAGATCCATCCCTGACTGTCCTGTGGCTTTTTAAAATATGCCAGCAGCTGCTGCCATGCATGAGGGGCAGGTAAACCCCCCGTCTGAATGGCCAGGCAGGCATGTGGTCCCTGGGGTGGGTGTGTTGTCAGAGCCTTGTGTGGATTACTGGGAAACTGTAAAAATAATAATAATAAAAAAAATCTAGAGTGCATCCACTTCAGAGAAATCTGGCCTTACGGTTTTGACTGGAGCATCATCTCTTCCTTTAAAAGCTCTGACCAAATTATTGAGCTGATAAACGATTTCCCTTGGTTTTACATGTGCTGGCATGAATTATCCTTGAGTGCTGCATATTAGGGTTGTTTTGTACTAAAAGGTGTTAAACACTTGTAATAAATATTTTTCCTTATTTCCCCTAGGACACTGTTCCATCTCTGGTTGGTGAAGCATAAAAAAGAGCTGTCATGCCCAGTTTTAATAGGCAATAGGATTTCAAGCCCCCAGAGTTGTTTCACAGTCTGGCAGTGGCCATAATGAAACTGGCCACTGTTGCCACAAGACTTTTTCCTCTCATGCGTTCTCCCCTGTTACCTCCCACAGCTGCTTGACTGGCAGGTTTCTTGCAAACCACAAACATATTTACATTGGAGCCAGTAGTATTTCTTTAGCTATCTGTGCCATCTTTCTCGGTTTTTATTTTCCTTTGCCTAGATAGAGACCCAACCTTAAGCCTAATTTTAAAGGATAAAATTAAACCGTGCTTGCAATTAACTGCATTTGGGTATGAACAGCAGTTCATTTTCATGTGTTTTGTTGTGAAGCAAATAGCTGGTTTGTTTGTTTGTTTGTTTGTTCACACTGATTCCCAAATAAATGGGAAAGTACCACTATTCACTAGCCCAGGATTTATTCATGAAAATGCAATCACAGCCTCCCAGGCTCTGGGCAGAGTGAGGTGGGGGGGTCCTTTCTCTGAAAGAGTCAGTGCCACTCTGCTCTGTAGCTCTGGAAAGAGTCAGGCTAACCTAAGCCAACAAGCATCCATTTGGGTGTCTAAACATTTTTAATATTTAAATAAAAGATACCTCTTTCATCTCTTTGAGGTACAGGCATGGTTGTGGTCCTAATAAACCCTACACAAAAATGGCCATTGTAGCAATTGATGGATTTTCTGCACCCACCAATTCATCAAGCTTTAATAGGCAGCTTCTCCAAATGCCCCTGCCCACTGAAAAGCTGGGAGAACAGGCAGGCCCAGAGGGTCAAAAACTTGGACCAGGCAGGGAAACAACCCTCTTACCCCCCCAGCTCTTTTTATCTAGCAGCTCTGCCTTCACCCTGGGAGCCCTCCATCCCCACTCAACCACAGAACTCAGCAAAGATTTAATTTTGCATATTGTGTTCTTAAAACAAACACAATGCCATATTTTAAAAGTCACAAAGATGAGTTTGGGGAAGCACTGGAAGCCACTGCAAAGAATGAGGGACATATTTGCCATTATTTCCCAAATGCAGTCAGTTGTATGCTGCCACTCTCCCTGCTAACAAAGAGGGAAGACTGGATCAGAAGGGATCATCTCCATAGAAATTGTGTTGGCACAACCTAGACTGGGCATAAATAAGTGTACAGACCAAGAAAACGAGAGCAATTAACCCTTTCAGGCTCTCAAGTGACAAAATGCAGTCTTCCACAATCAGCTGCTCAGTAATGTCATGTGTAAAAGACCCCAGCTGCTAGTGATGGTCTCAGTGTCATACAATCGTTCAATTATTTGTCTTGCTCAGGGATAATTCATGTCTTCCTTGTGATTTTTAAGCTAGAACATAGTATCTTTCTTATTGTAAAAATTCCAGGTATTAGGGGAACTGAGGATTTCCAAGCACAGATGGCCAGATCTGCAGAACTTGGATCATTTCAGGGTGCTTGAAGCCTGGGAAAGTTGATTTGGCCCTCTGCAATGACAGGGACTACTTGCCAAGTTCCAGTCTAGCTCTGAACTCCTGCAGTATTCTGAGATGCCAATAACTAGGATTTCTTATTTAGAGATCTGTGTGCTTTCCACTGCAAGGTAAAATGGCAAATATGGAAAAAATGGCAAAAATGTGTCCTGCATTTCACAGGATCAGTATATTTGAGAGAAAAACTGATAGAGGCACAGAGTGAGCTGACAATTACCCACACAGCTCATTACCATTTGGTCCATTAACTGGGTACCTGAGGATGATCTCCCTCTCTCTCATCTAGTTAAGTCTTGATAACTAAGACAAAAATTATTTTAGTGTGTTGGTATGGTAATGTGGATGGATGTAACTAAGGATAGTCAATTTCTTTGCAGTAAAACCAGAGATCTCACATTTAAATAACTATTAGTTATGTGGATGTAACTTCATGACCTCCCACAGACCTCCTTTACACCTGGTGTTGATGTGGCCCAACAAATGCAACTCCAGTTGTACAAAAATACATGGAGTTTTAACTGCTGTTGCAGACATGAAGTACTTATTTAGTTATTACAATGAAGCTAAAGCTGGATTCAGGCTCCAGCTCAACTCTAGTGTCCTGAGGCTGAATCAGGGAAAACACTGAAAATAAATGACCTCAGATCAAAGTATATTTTTAACATGCTTCTCCTTCAAAATCGGAAGAGTCTTGCACAATTTTGTGATCTAAATAAGCTACAGTCTCACTGCCATCTGCACCAATTCTAAGCCAAAAAGAGAACTTTCATATCTGAAGCACAGGCAATCATGTAAGTAAAAGGTCCACTCAACCCCAAAATTTTAAGATACATATGAAACAGCAGACACAGCAATAAGCAAAAGAAAAACTGTGAACAAATGCATTTTGAGGAACAGAGGAACAAATGCATTTGTGTAGGAACAGAGTATTTATGTGTAGTGCTGATGAATACACAACTTGAAACAAAAGAGATCCGTGAGTGATGGATTATAAGAAAAAGAACAGAGGATGGTACCTGGTCACTACCATTAACAAGGCCAAGCTGGTAAGGGTAAGGGGAACAAATGTGAACCGAATGTGAACCACCACAGCTCAACAAGCACTATCCCTGCCTTCACCCAGCTTGGGGAACTCCCTGTTGCAGGACACCAGCATGGCAGGTATAGCCAGGAAATGATTAAACCATACAAACAAAATAGCTCACATTGGCTACATTTAATTTAAAGGGCTGTCTATGCCTCAGACATAACAGGTCTCTTCCAGGGAGTTATTCCTTGGCAGATAGACTATTGCAAAATAACATTCATTATCTTAACCGGCGCTGTGCTGGAGGTAGGACACCCAGGCCATAAATCATTATATCCATTTTGCAAGAGGGCTGGTAGTTTCATTAATAAATAATTTGAACTAAGGGGAAAAGAAAACCTTCAGAGGACTACAGTGTTAGGCACAACCAGGCCACAGCCGAGCGGTTCAGGAGTTCACCTCTCGATGTGGGGCAACATAAACTTTTGGAAATAAATGTAAACAATGGCAATGAGCTTGTAATTTATATTTTATTTTGCACAAGCTTGCATATATACTGCACATACATTCAGTTTAGAGAAGATGGAAGGCACACAAGGCAATTGAACTACTGTATCCTTTAAGTGGTACAAAGCAAAAAGGTAAAAGTCTGGAGAGTATACAAAAGCTTTAAACACACAAAATAAAATCCACCCCCCCCAACATTTTTCCTGTGTTTATCTTAAATTTAGTAGCTGCCAAGCTAGAATTGTAACTTTTTTTTCAATCAATTGTCTACTGCACCTTTTTTTTTTCCAAACGGACAGGGGAGTCTTATTGTTTTATCTTGTCATCAATTAATATTACAGTACATCCTTGGTAATACAAAATTGTACACCTTCATCAAATAAATTAGGATAAATTAAACCAATAAATTATGCAAAGTCTTCAGAACAATAGACGACAACAAAAAAATCCACAGTTGAAATTGCCTCTAGCTAAAAAATAAAATAAAAAAAAATCAAAAATTGACTTTATCAGTTCAGTTATTGTACTATCTTCAAATTAAAGGGTCTTTATTACAAAAAAAAGAGCTTAATAATGCTATTTACAACATATTGCTAAATAATATAAAGGCAGTGTTTTGTCACTTTTGTAACTATATACATATGAGTAATGGCTGGGACAATATCAGTTTAAACCTTAACCTTTGACTCTTCTGGGAAGCATTAAAACCAACCTAAAGAGGCTTTTTTTTCCCCTCCTTTTTTAGTTTCTGACTCTTACGTGTTATATGGTAATGAGATAGTTATTGTGTTTATCTACTATCTTACTTGAGTGGTACAATTAATGCAGAAGGTATGGATTTTAGAGAAAAATGTAAGCTCACTGTTTCTTCTAGATTTGTTTCTACATATCCCAGTATTTGTGCATTTGGAAGGTGGCTGCTTTGGGAGAGAGGTGACTGTGGCTCAGATGAAAAGACTGAATAAAGTCATAGTGCCACCACCTTTCATACACTAAAAAGGATATTCCTAAGAAGATACAAAGGTTAAATACCAGTTTTCATCCCAGCTCTAAATATGAGCATTTTTATCTTCAGTTTATAGATGGTTTACAACCAACAGTTCTACAGAAAACAAAATTGCATTTCCTTCAACAGAACATTTAAGTGCAATACAGTAACTGCTTACTCATATAAACCAGTTACATTCCTTTAGGGGAGCTTTTTGAAAACAATGCGTATTGGAATTTTCAAACACAGAGTTGGTACCAGAAGGAAACATTTGCACTATTAACACCAATGATTGCTATATAATACACATGGCAAATATAGTTTTTGCTTTCACTTCTCATGTACAGTGCTCATTTTGGGGGTTTTGTAAACCACTTTCCATTTTTAATATATATATATATATCTTTCTGTATATATATATATGTATAATCTTTCAATGCTGCTGGTGAAAATCCTATCTTTAAAGCCACAAAATCTTCACCTTTATTTCTTAATTAATATTAACCTGTGGAAAAAAAACATTTTTCTATTAACTGACTTCATATACATAGAAAAAAATTCTGCAATTTTACAGAAACTGTATTACCCATTCCCTTGACATCTGATGAAAGAGTCTTAACTTTTAAAAGTAGAGAGCTGGATTTTCAAGAATGCTTTCAACTATCTACACAGTTACTGTAGTGTTTCTTATAAATTCAACAGATGTTTTCAGAATGTAGTTATTAAAATCTTATGTCTTTATGCAAGAACAGCCGTAAGGTTGAATATTTACATTGCTTTATAAAAGTTCCCCTCGATTTTCGATGTTCACCCACATACCTGGTACAGTAACAAAGATTCTGCAAACTTAAAACACTTTAATTAAATAATACTCAGAGGCACAAAGCAAACCTCAGGAATACATGGGTGAACACTTCCTTAAATAATTACTACATTCTAACATCTTCCACGTGTTTACCATTAAATGTGAAACGTTCCCATTAAACAACCAGAGATACAGTAAGAATTAAATGTTTTGTAGTTTCAAATAGAACATTCTTTTCACAAAACATAACAAATGTCTAAAATAGGTTCTTAATCTAGATAGGAAAAAGGTAAGCTTTTCACTTCATACGCATCTTTTTTTTGTGTGTGTGTGTTTTTGTGTAAATATACATACATATGTCCACACATGTTGTCCTGTGTGTGTGACCACATACGTATCTGTATATGCACATATGTCACGTATGAAATATTGCTTCTATACTACTTTTCATCAGGCTAAGAAAACACAAGATTTGCACCACAGTTACAAAAAATTGGCTTCTACAAGAATTTTCAAAACTCGAATGCTGCTCAAACAATTGAGAAAAAATAATTTGCGTTATCAAACTGTTCTAAAAATTCTCTTCTTCAAAAACGTATTCTCCTGCTTTGTTTTTTTTAATTTTTTTTAATTTTTAAAAAGACACAAAATATGCATAGCTATCAACATTATGTCAAACAGCCGGGAAAAAAAAAGTCAGTGTTTATTGCAGCTGTAGTAATTGAAAAATAAAGTTTAAAAGATGAAAATTGTAAGCCACAGAAGGCACAAGAACAATTGTACTTGTGGGGGAAAAACTGGTATTTTGAAGGATTTTTTTTATCCTTCCGCTGGTGCATTTAAGGTCTAGGCACAGACTATAACCTCAAGTTTATATGCAGAAATAAATGCGAATTAGCAGTAAATGAATGGCAAGATGGGGTTTCTACATGGATTTTGAATTTCTTTTCCTATGTAAACCTTTCATTACAATAAAAGTAGCCTCCTGCCTTTTAGCCATTTTTAGTGAAGTAATATTGAGATAATTTAAAAGAAACTGGATTGGATTCTACTTAGAATTTAGTAAAAGCTATGCCATGTATTTGTAATTTTAGGTGAATTGGGAGGCACAAAGGCAATATGGCTATAAAATGCAGAAAAATCACATAACCGAAATGGTCAAATTATCATTTATTCCTTTTTCAGACCAAGGAGGTTTTTATTTTGCTTTTAAGATGAAATTTCTATTCCTAATTCCTATGCCTCATTTACTATTGAGATTATACTACTCATAAATAAATAAATAAATGCAACAACATCAAGTGTTGAGTACACAATTTCACTTATTTAGATTATGTGAATCCCATTGCTGCCAAATAATAATAATAATATCAATAGAATAATAATAATAATAATAGAATAATAATAATAATAATATAAAGCAACGGTAAAATCACAGGTTGAGATGATAGCTAGTAGTATGTCCACATAGTATGATTAAAGTATGGCTTTGTTTTCTTATGTCCAAGGTAACATTGCAAAGTAATATTTTGCATCTCATGGTATGCCAATGATGAACTTACTGTATTAAAACTTGAGCATTTTATGCCACTTCTTCCCATAAATCAAAAAAAGTGCATGAACACAATTTTCATCCTTTCTTACTCAGAATTCATTGGAGTTACATCTTTATGAAGTGTAATGTTTACCAAATCATGCACACACACAGAAAAAAAAAGGAAAAATGAAATAAAGAAAATAAAATAAAATGAAATAAAATGTAAGAAAATAAAAGAAAGAAAAAAAATCCTGTCTACTGTAAGGATACGTACAGTATTAGGTACTCTCAGGGAGTCTAAGATCAAGATTTGTTTTGCTTTTAATGCATAGTGAAAATGTTGGCACTTCATCCCATGCTATTGTCTGCATTGCCTATACTCCACAGATACTGCCAGTGCTTGAAAAGAATGACAGGGAGTCGGAGGATTGTGCTGTTTAATTTGAAGTCAGCAGGTTTTTAAGGCTTTCTGCTAACAATAATTGCTTTCATACATTTCTGTCTATCAGCAGTATTTGTAAATGAAGTGAAATTGCAATGATCAGGTCAGCTCTTCAGTCACATGGGTAAACTTTCACTCTCCAAAGTCAAAATGTAATTTTAAAATAAAGAAGATACCAATATCCTCAATGGTCTAAATATAATTCACAGCTAATTAGGAGCTTCCTCTAGATTTAGATTGAATTATGTAGGGGAAAATAGCATTGATGATAACAATAAATTCTTACTGCATCCGTACAAAAGACGACAAAGAAAATGACAAATACAGTGTGCCATAACATATTCAACCTTCCCCCAAACTTCTGGAGACAATTTCTTTCTGAAAACATGAGAAAAGCAGAGCCACTGAAGAAAGTATGAGAATTAGCAGCTAGCTTTCTTTCTTTCTTTCTGTCATATCGTGGTGTAGCATTCAGGCAAACCCAGATCCACCAGGGACTTTACACTAGTCATAGCTCAGGTTTTGGTCACCACTAGCTCCAGCTTCAGAAGACAAGTGCAGCCACATTGCTCAAATAGATTNACTCATAAATAAATAAATAAATGCAACAACATCAAGTGTTGAGTACACAATTTCACTTATTTAGATTATGTGAATCCCATTGCTGCCAAATAATAATAATAATATCAATAGAATAATAATAATAATAATAGAATAATAATAATAATAATATAAAGCAACGGTAAAATCACAGGTTGAGATGATAGCTAGTAGTATGTCCACATAGTATGATTAAAGTATGGCTTTGTTTTCTTATGTCCAAGGTAACATTGCAAAGTAATATTTTGCATCTCATGGTATGCCAATGATGAACTTACTGTATTAAAACTTGAGCATTTTATGCCACTTCTTCCCATAAATCAAAAAAAGTGCATGAACACAATTTTCATCCTTTCTTACTCAGAATTCATTGGAGTTACATCTTTATGAAGTGTAATGTTTACCAAATCATGCACACACACAGAAAAAAAAAGGAAAAATGAAATAAAGAAAATAAAATAAAATGAAATAAAATGTAAGAAAATAAAAGAAAGAAAAAAAATCCTGTCTACTGTAAGGATACGTACAGTATTAGGTACTCTCAGGGAGTCTAAGATCAAGATTTGTTTTGCTTTTAATGCATAGTGAAAATGTTGGCACTTCATCCCATGCTATTGTCTGCATTGCCTATACTCCACAGATACTGCCAGTGCTTGAAAAGAATGACAGGGAGTCGGAGGATTGTGCTGTTTAATTTGAAGTCAGCAGGTTTTTAAGGCTTTCTGCTAACAATAATTGCTTTCATACATTTCTGTCTATCAGCAGTATTTGTAAATGAAGTGAAATTGCAATGATCAGGTCAGCTCTTCAGTCACATGGGTAAACTTTCACTCTCCAAAGTCAAAATGTAATTTTAAAATAAAGAAGATACCAATATCCTCAATGGTCTAAATATAATTCACAGCTAATTAGGAGCTTCCTCTAGATTTAGATTGAATTATGTAGGGGAAAATAGCATTGATGATAACAATAAATTCTTACTGCATCCGTACAAAAGACGACAAAGAAAATGACAAATACAGTGTGCCATAACATATTCAACCTTCCCCCAAACTTCTGGAGACAATTTCTTTCTGAAAACATGAGAAAAGCAGAGCCACTGAAGAAAGTATGAGAATTAGCAGCTAGCTTTCTTTCTTTCTTTCTGTCATATCGTGGTGTAGCATTCAGGCAAACCCAGATCCACCAGGGACTTTACACTAGTCATAGCTCAGGTTTTGGTCACCACTAGCTCCAGCTTCAGAAGACAAGTGCAGCCACATTGCTCAAATAGATTTTTATTTTCTCTCTTTTTTTTTTTTTTTAAAGCTGCACTTACTGTAATTTTAAAAATCCAATTTGGCTATCTGAACCCTGCATAGCCAGGAGGACACTGTGATTTTTGTATAATGCTTGATTAGATTTTTAAGAAAATGTAATTTTTATTCTTCTGATTAGGAAAAGACTAATTATATTTTATAGCTACAAACAAGCCTTTTTTTCATTTTTTTTTTTCCTTTCCTTTGCCTCAGTATTATAAGGTGAAGACTTTTCTACTATATCTAAGATTGTTCAAAAAGTGCTTTTCAGGACAGATATCAAATATGGACAGGAAACTTTGTATGCTGGAAAGGGGATCTTGGGGGGCAGACTGGACTAAGAAAATAATAAATTTAGGGATTAATGCCGCTTAAAGTAAGACTGAGACATGGCAATATACGATGTTGAAGGTTTCATTTTTACTCTATGGAGAGTGAAATGCTTCCGCTTTAGTAAGCTGACCATATTCCAAAATCGGTGTGGTTGATACAATATTGTGCATGAATTACTGGCCTAACCCTGCAAGAACAGTATTTGATTTGTGCAAACATCCCTTGCTGCAATTTAGAGTAACAAGAACCTGGCATGTTGGTTACTGGTGCAGGGTATCTGTCATTTCTGTAAGGAAAACATGAAGCATAGGGTTTGCGTTTTTGGGTGTCACTTCTTGGAGTGAGTACCTAAAACAGATGTATTTTTTTGAAGTATGAAACAAAATCTAGTTATTGATTAAAAAGTATATAAATACAAATAAAAAAGCTCAAAGCTTATGAAGTGACTCCACAGAGTTCAGACCTTTAGCAGTATAAACATAATATAAACTTCATTGTCTGTAGTATTGTGCCATGACATTAGTCTCACCAAGACAAAATGCCACTTTGCAGCAAGCAATAAATCTGACAAAGCATTTTTAAACATAATGCCCTAACTTGCTAAGACAGGCTTTTACACACTTCCAAACTCTTCTCCCTGAAAATTAACCCCGTTGATTCTTCAAATGTTAAGGGTCTCGGGCAAAAGTAAACCAAAGGCTGAAGTAAAACAACCATCCCCTTGGAACTGAACGAAAACTTATATCCAGGAGGGATCAGTCTAATTTCATATACATATATATATGTATGCTATACACATATATATGAAATTAAAATAGAGACACACATGACTTGGGCATCAGAATGGGACTGCTACTTTCATACATTCATAAATAGCTGCTGAACTCTCTACTCATGAAGAAGCTCTTGTAGGCAGTTTGGGGATTTGAAAATCTCAGGGACCTCACTGTCCAGCTTACAGATGACCTTGTATATGGCCTTCTTCCAGGAAGGATCAACATCTTTGCCTGCGATAATGGCATTGAAAAACTCCCGTAACGTGATCTGAGCCACTTCCAGGAATCTCTCTGGAACCTGCTGATACAAGGAGACAATGGCATTAATACAGTTTTCAATTTCAAGTCTCTGGTTCTTCAAAGGAAACTGAGCTAAGTTCTTTCTTTCAGAAAGGGGCTTACATAGCACCTGCATTTTCTAAATGTGGCAGCCCTCTATTCTCTTATGCAAAGCTGTTATATATAGTACTAAAGCAATAACTTTTATAACATGTGTTAGAGATCTTTGTAAAGTCTACTGACAGAATGTAGGTAACAAAATGTTACTGTCTGAGTTGGGAGAGTAGGGGATTTATAGGATATAATTAGCAGGAGGGGAAACAAGCACAATTGTCTTTAAGGAAAGAAATCTCTGCTTGATACTTTACCCGTGCATTTATGGCCATGTTCCCTTCTCCATGTGAGAGCTAATATGAAAGTTATGCACGCACAGGAAGCCCTTTGTACCTTTGTGCTTGACTTTGGTCACAACCAGTGGTGAAAGCAGTCAAAGAAATGGGGTATCTCTGAATGTTGTTTGTAGTTTAAAACCAATCAAGCAGGAAAGCCTTCAGCTAGTGGCTTGATTCTGTGGCTGCTATGAACAAGAACCCCATAAAATGGCCTTCTCAGGAGACACTATGGTTTTTCCTTCTTTTTCAGCTCACAAATACCAACCTAACCTCTTGAAGGGGTGCATTGTGCTCCAAGTGGCTTCTGAGCTGGGATGCTTTAAACTCATTTGTGGTTCCTAAACGTCATTGCCACTTCACGAGTGAGTCAAACACCCAGCTAGAAGGAATGTACCACTCTCACAAGCCCCTGAACAATGGGTGAATGTTAAAAACCACAGTTACCTCCAAACTTTAGTAATTCATTCTAAGTAGTTGTCTCAGGCACCAGCACTACCTTCTCACGCTTTGCCTCAAATGATTCAAAAGCAATCACTCTAATGAACTGTAGGGCAGTTGCAAGGCTGAGGTAATCTCCATAAAGGTATTATTTTCCATTTTTATCACGGAAATATGGCTTCACAGCTCTAGAACTGCTAATACACGGCCGGCCAGTAGCCAGCATGCTTATAATAGCAAGTATTCCCTCACTGCTATTCTTTGTCCCCTCCGGCAAGAGGAGTTCTCCGACCTGCACTAGGAGCCACTTGAACCATTCCTGTGGCAAACAGACACTTGGGTAGCTCTCACTGTTTTACTGAATTCATGTCACACTGCCAGATCAAGGCCAGCTCCTTATTCTCTACTTCAGGCTTTTCTTCTTGTCCCTTTAGAAGCCACTTTCAAAAAACTTGTCTGGAAATGTGTGTGATCAATATGATATGACAGAGCTCTGGAGCCTCACCTGTCATTGTTAGGAAAACACCAACAGTTTGATAGCCACGTTCTGCCATCAAATAAGCATGAGATCAGCTCCCCCTGATACCAGCTGATGAACTCTGCTTCCAGAAGCCCAGAGAAGTCCTCTGTCTACCTCTGAGAGTGAAATCCAGCCCCCACATGTTTTTGGTTTTTTTTGGTTCCAAAAGCATCTGTGGAAATTTTTCATTCAACACGGTGCACAGAAAGACACATCTTTACAGATGGTCTATTCCAGCAATCATTAAGGGAGAAGAAATTAACTATTATGTTTCACTTACTCCAGCTCAAAGAAATTACTTAAAACTCCCCATAACCACTCAGCTGTTCAGGCATTTGGTAACATGGCTACAGAAAATACCATGTTTTTCTCATTCTTGCGTAGCTATAAAAATTTTGCATTCTCTTCTGTTCATGTAGCTCAACGCTCACAAACTGTTCATCACCCTTGGTATTGCTAGACACTAACCAAGGGGAAGGAGTTTCTACCTACATGATATTAGAAATCAGGAAAAGGAGTAGATAACCAAATTTATGGAATAGACGCCGATGTTAGCTCATGAGAGCAAAACCTTTTGATTTTGGTATCCAGTCCAGAAGACCAACACTAGAAGTCTTTCTTCCCTCCCAAGCTGATGGAGCTGAGAAAGAGGCAATTACAAGCACCTGTATGAGAAGCATGAAGTCTAAATGCACAAAATTCTACCTCTCCTTCCTACCTCGGGGTACACTCATGACAACTTTAGGCATGGAAGTGACAACCTGGGTTTTAAGTTGAGCCTTTGCCATTCAAT
>VXBI01012226.1:574191-589191 GCA_013397375.1 Toxostoma redivivum | reverse complement strand
TCAAACAGATTTTAGTTTTCTCGGCTAGATAAAGACAGTTTCAAAATGGGGTAACGTGTTGCAACCAAGGTTTGAAAACTATGTGGCCTTCAAACAGTCTGCTTGTTCCTACTACAAAGCTGGATAAACATACTTTAAAAATGATAAGATTGGACCAGGATTGATTTTGCTTTCAAATTTTATATAAAGTAGAATTCTTGGTGCTTGTGAGTTTGGATTTTTTTGATCCTAACCATGAACAGAAATAAACAAACACAGCATATACAGCTCAAGATGTTTTTTCCAATTTTTCCAGTCGGGGGACGTTATGTATTTTAACAGTTTTTATTCATGTTGACCTGATGGGCAACAAGTCACCTTGCCAAATAGGAAAGCCAAAATATCTCATGGACTTAGGATCAGAGGTCTTGGGCTAGTGAAGGCTGCTCACGTTGCAGAGCACAAGGTCGTGGTGATGGGAGTAAACAGGTTGGAGGGGATGAGAGGGGCAAGGCCAGATCACTCTTCTTGCTAGATGATCTAGACAGTGGCTATACAGAGGAAATCTGTGGGGAACCCAAGGCTAAGGCATAAACAGCACCTATTAGACAGGTGCTGGGGAAGCTCTCCAGGATGATGAGTACACTACTGAGGAAGCAGTCTCACCATGGGTAGCTCCAGATCAGACAGCTTTAGTGCGTGTGCACGGAGATCCACACCAACACAGGTACAGCGACAGCAGAAGAGATGCAGGAGAAATACTTTTGCCAAAAGAACCTCATACAAAGAACAAACTAGATTGGCACATGCACCCCTCACTCCGAAAGTCAGGGTAAGGTGAGCTTTGGGGGCAGAAAGAAACCTTCTTAAAGGAGATGATTGAGAAACTCCACTTGTGTCACCCCCACATAGCCCTGAGCCTCTTCTTACTTGAGGAAGATTTAAGCCTGTGGGCTTTGGGGGAAAATGCACATTCTCATATCCACAGTCTATGTCCTATAGGAAACCTATCAAGGACAAGCCCTTTTGCATCCCTCCCTAGCAGTAAGACATCACACTATCTCTGGAGCCACTTCTCTGAGGGCTCAGAGAGGCTGGTGACACTCAGACCAGCCCCTCCCTTGTGTGCACTCCGTCAATCCAGGGACCTCCTGCTTTAAGAAGGAGCTTCCAGGCAGCTCACCTATCTACCTGGCCCTCTGCAGAGCAGGGACTTGTGCAGTTGGGAGCTGCAGGCACAGATCTGGTGCCTTTTCCAGGCTAATGATGCCCTGAGCAACACTGCCCCACCATCAGCTTTCCCAGACTTGCAAGGGCAGCGTCTGCAACACCTCGGCGGTGTCCTGGCTCCTTCCACCTTCATCCAGACTGTCCCTTCCCCTCACACACATTCCCTGCTCCCTAAGTGCAGTGAGCTGCTGTGCAGGACCATCTTAGCACTGTGGGCTGCTGTAGCAGCATATCAAGCAGGAGGCTTTGGCTTCTACACAGGAATTGGAAGCAGGTTTTGGAGTAAGTTGCTACACTTTTTGGCGCGAAAGCCACGGCAGCATATGGCCCAATGTTCTCAGTTTAAGTCTGACACTTAACATTATTTAACAGTTTCTGTGTTAGGTGCTTTATAAGGTAAAGGAAATTAACAATTTTCAGCTAATTAGATCACTCAATTGGCTGAACATCCTGGACACCTCTTAGAAAAAAACAGGTTGGCTCAGGCAATGGAAAGGCTAATGCCTCTTCCATTATCACTTATGAGGAGAGGGAAATAGTTGGAAAGGATGCTTTTATTTTAAAAACACAAATGAAAAATACCTCAACTATTGGATGCTCTAGTAAACACACTCTTTTCCCAACCAGCACCTTTCTAGAATGCAAGGTGTCTTTTTGCCCACCTCTATATGTGTCCCAATCCCCCTGGCTACAGCAGCAGCTCTCTGGTGCCACCACAGTCTTCATTTTTTGCCTTCAAGCTTTGTCTCATAACTCCTGCTGTACAAATCTCTTAAGAAACAGACATTTTTTGGAAAGAGAAAAAATGGACAAGAAGCTGGGTGGCTGTTTAGTAAAGTCTGTTCTCCCACTGTGCCACACAAAGAGAAGACCACTCTTTTGGGACAGCACTAATACTGGGAAGGGAAAAGCATTTTGAGTAAGTCTGGCTCAAAAGAGAAAAATTAGGCAAACAACAGAGGTTGCTTATTGTATTTACTGTTGCAGTGTAGTTTTTTTACTCTTTTAAAAAAGCTGGAAAATTATTTAAAGGTATATTTTAAAAGCATTTGTTTAAAATAAAGCTGAGATCCCCTATCCCATGAGGAGAGTTTGGGGCACTAGCAATCTACTGCTGGCTTACTGTTATCTCCTCCACCAAGCTCACAAAGAGGAGAGAGAATGGCCATGGCTCTTACAAGGAAAAAGCCTGACAGTGGGGCTGCTGAGATGCCTGATAATATCAGGGAAGTGAAAGTGGTAGTGCAGTGAAAATGGATACTGCATGATACATTAGATTTAATCACTTGCATTTCAATTAAGCTTTTCCACAAATAAAGACTGGGAAGCACTCTGCAGGCTCCCCGCGCGGCTGGAGCGCCGAGCGCCGCTGGTGGCTGAGCACAAACAGCACTGCCACAGCTCGCCGGGGCTCACACCCCTGCTGCTCCCGGGGTGCTCCCTGGTGGGACCCATCTTCCCATCTCCCCATCCTGCCCCACGCACAGCACTGCACCCTGTGGGATCCCTGTGCCGGAACTGCTGCGCCCACGGCGCAGGGATGAGCCATTCTATCACGGAAACAGAGCTGCTCTGGCAGGCAAACACCACGGCTTTAACAAACACAAAACTTGGTGAGACTCGGGAGTAGAGTGGGATAAGACAAAAAAACAAGGACTTAGCATTTCCAATTTGTTTAGACTTCTTGCACCTTGAAATTCAGTTCTCTCCTTCATGCTCAAAAATCACCAACAGTATTTTACTGGGAAGATTAGTAAATTCCCTCTTCTGCAATACTGATGAATTAGAACTGCATGAGATGTAGAGGCTTCTAATGGAAACTCTGATTGCCCTTAACTTGCTGCATTGCCAGTGGCAGTGCCACAGAATGGAAAAATCACTAAGGCTCCTACAGCTTATGCTAGCTGGGCATTTAGTGTGTGTTGGGAAATGTAAGAAAGAACCACTGGAGGGTTTACTGTCATACCCCAGAAGCTGTCTCATACAAAAAACTGAAGGAGAAATAAAACTCTCATACACAAGAACAGTCTAACTTTAACTCAGTCCATTGTGGTGAAATGCAATCTGCTACAAGAGGCTGCCTACAATGCCAAGCACATATTATGTACCCTGCTGCCAAATTCTGGCAGGTACCACATACAGGCGCCCACAAAAAACCTGTCCAGAAAGTGAGTACAGGGATGACCACCCAATTCTGGCGCAGCAGAAAGGTCATTGCATATTCTCCTGGACACATCAACCAGATGGGAATGTGATGCGTTACTCAGAAGAAACAGGAGGTACAGCCTGGAACAAGATGAGCAGGTTATGTCTTGCACCAGCAGCAAGTCCTCTGCTTTCATGGTGTATTTCCATGTGTGAAAGATCCAGGCACACAGAAACTGCTGGTTAGACCATGACTATAGAGGTAAAGTGGCTCACAGAACTTGTACTTTGCAAAGATTTTTTTTATATTCAGTAGAATTTGGCTCCATAGGTGAATCACTAACACTATAGTAGAAGTGATAATTAAAATGATTATGCATCTAGAATACATCTTTTATATATATATATATAGATAGATAGATATAGATATATAGATATAAATATTGCAACAGTATAGTAACATCTATAAGCGGTGGTGCAAGAGCCACACTCTTCCCATCTCTGTGCATAGCAATCACCTTTGTTTTCTGTGTCGGGCCCTGAAAAGCTTCAACTGTGCCCTCTCCCTCCTCGGTTTGCATGGGTTGGGCTGGGGGGAAGGAGGAGGGAGGCAGGGGAGAAGGATGGGAAGCAGGTGGTGTTTAATCAGTCTGGCAGGGAAGCAGGCTGTCACCAGGGTCCTTTTGGGGGTGTCATGAAGGTGGCAAGCATGCCCTCTGGCAAGAGGGTACCTCCTTTCCTCTTTCCAGTGGCAGAGGGTAGGGGCAGGGGAAGGAAATTGTGCACAGTTATCGGTGAGGGATGTTGTAAATAAAGCTGTCTCCACCAGTTCAGGCTCCCACTGAACAATTCTGAAAAATCTCCCAGTGCAACCATACTTTTATTAGCATCCAGAGCCCATCATGATGGGATAAACTGCTCCATCTATGCCATCCTGACCCATGCAGCTGGCCAAACTGCACTACAAACACTCTGTTACAAGTTCCAGTGCAGGACCTGCTAGGGAGCAGTGAGGCTCACAAGCCTGTGAGGCCAGAAGACAAAGTCTTACATCCTAATGGACTGAGCTCCCTCTCATTTGACTCCCCTTTATCCCTTGCGGAAGGAAGTGGTGCGACTCCAGACAGCAGTGGATGAGATAACCCCGGGGCTGGGCCTCATCTGATGGAGCCAGCCCTCTCTGCAATTGTAAGAGATAAGCTGCTTCAGCTCCTGCTCCCCCCATCCCGCTGAACATTGATATTTGGCACTTAAAGACTTTCATTTGCAATGTTTATTTCCCCCTCTCTCCTCTAAAAACTTTCGAAGTTGCAGACTGCTGCTTTAAATGCATTTATATGTCTATGCCACAGTTCTAAGACCCAATTGCAGCACTCTGTGTGCTTAGCAACAGAGATCATGCCACCCTGGTTTGCTGCTCTCTACAAAGCCTCTCCACTAACTAGAGAAACAAGTTCAAGGCCACCTCTTTGAGCACTCTGGACCACCAGCTGGACAGGGCTTCTTCTGACAGCACATTTCCACCAGAGCCTTGAAACAGCACCCCCACGGAGGGCACACAAAACGAGTCAGAGCCTGCCCGTGTACCTTCCCCCTCTGCAGATAAGAAAGCTGAACCTTGCCCCTTCCAGATCTAAAGGGAGAAATCATCTCCAAAACACTGATTACCTTCAGCCAGCCCTTCTGGCTGTCCTTCTATCTCTCACCCACCCACACTTACCTAGCAGGAAGACTCTCTGTGCACACAAAATTCAGCTATACTCTAGTGCTGCAGGTGATGGCTAGGTGTAAGTCATCCAGTGCTCTGAAGACTGCCTCCCACTTGGACTGAATGGTATTTCTTCACTTTTGTGCTATTAATGTTACAACTGCTACAAACTGCGTCTCCTTCTGCTCCCAGGTTGGCTTTGTCTCACGCAGGTGAAGGACACGGAGTCCTCATGGATCCGTGCAATATCCTGCTGCCACTTCCTCACAACCTCAATATTTGCCCTTACAGATTTAGGTATGTTTGAAAGCAGCGTCCCCATTGCACTCCTCAGCAATGCTGCAAGGTCTGCCTGCAAGCAGACCTGCGCTGCCACTGCTCTCTCAGGCCGGGGATATCTGCTCTGAGAAAGGGCAGGACCCCAGAAAGCTGGCCCAGAAACCAGCACGGGTCACAGCGCTGCTAAACCTCTCCCACGGTTTCCAGAGTATTTTGACAGTTTGCTAATTGACATCATGAGAGCCTGACTCTCGTCCATTTTAAAACACATTGAATATATCAAGGAAACAGTGTTCTGCGGGAAGGTGACCTATTCAAAGTCTATAGGATGGGCAGTCCTATCTGTAAGACTTCTGTTAAAGTCAGTCACACAGCCCTGACCCTGCACTGTGAGACAGGATTGGCTGGCACCTCCTCTTTTGGCAAGTGTGCCTCACAAAAATAAAAACAACACCCACCCTCCACGCCACATCCATGAATGTGATGGCTCTGTGAATCCAAATCCAGTGCTGCATTTAACATTTAGTTTAAAAAAATTAAATGAAAGTTTTCTCTAATTAACATTTAAAATATATTCACACACTTGACTGTATAGTAACACAACAAAAGACAGCTCTTCAGCTGGCATATATTAATTAGCTGCAATGATTGCTGGAGCTGATTTACACCAGACACTGAGAATCCAGCCCAGAATTTAGTTCAGTGTTGTGAAGAAAAAGCATGGGGTGGGTGGGAAACAGAGGAAAAAATCTTACAAAGCTAGTAAGCTAACCCACTCTTTCACATCTCTCTGGTATGACATTTATATAGAACAACTTAGATAAAGTTTAGAAGACCAAACATTTTCCTCAATTTTCACATTAAAAAATGTTCTATGACCTTCTAATGTGACACATTGAAGCCGGATACGAGAAATTTCAGCTGATCAGGTCTCATGAACACCCTCCACCTTCACTAGACAGTGCTGCTCCTCCAAAAGTTCTGAGTGAGAAATTTAGCTATGTTGTCTAAAAGAAATTAAAAAAGTCTGGAAAAAAACATGTGCAACTTGCATGTTACTCATTACCACAACTAGGATTTATAAAATGGTAAGAGTTATCATTGATTTATTTTCCTTTTTTTTCTTTTTTTTAACACCAGGTTTTAAAATTGCCTAACAAATTCCTGCTAGATACAGACTGAAAGAAAAAGCATTTCCTCTCGTAAGGGATAAGATTCTAAGAGAGTGAGGGATGATACGGGTTAAAATTCACCTTGCTTCTCACTCCTCATCCACGATGGGATTTTGGAGAATGACGGACATCTGGAAATCGGTTTTACACAGAAAAATAGAAAACAGGGAAGAACTAGGAAGATGAATAAAGGCTCATCACAGACACAAAAGACCAGAGGAAAAAGAAGCTTGGATTTGGGTATTCTTGTCTGGCAAGGAGGCAGGCAGTAAGGCTAATGAAGCATTTGCGATATGGGACGTATGCCAGCGTAACAAAGAAGATGTGCATCAGCTCTGCAGATGTGCCAAAGCCCCCAGAGCAAAATAATGACATAATCACCATCAGTGTCACAGACCAGACTGTACACAAGGTGACATGGGAGAGAATAAATAAGGGTCTTTAGAGGCCTGTAGTACACACACGGGAAGGAATAGCCATTCCTCACAACTGCCACAAGAGAGTGGCGAGATGTTGAGTATAATGTGTGCAGCTAGCAAAAGAAATCTTGAATTGTGCAAGGCTAACACACTATAAATTGGTGCTTTTCTCGATCTCCAGTTGACGTTTCAATTCCCAGTACCCCTTGTTGAATGCAAAATGAAATGGCACTAGGAGTCAGAAGAGTTTGCCAAGTTCTGTTTTGTTTCGTTTCTGTTAGTTCCTTTTCTTTTTCCTTTTCTTGCGGGGGGGTGAAGGGGAATGTGTTTTTTGTTTTGTTTGAGAAGAGGAGGAGGTAATAAAGATGAGTATGGGTAAATAATTGTAAAAGAAACAAAGCCAAAAAAGCAAATACCCCAAAAAAACCCCACAGCACATCATCACTACATTCACACATGCACACAGGAACAGAAACCCAACACCATTCAGCTGGAACAATCCTAGGAGTCCTTCAAAGCAAAGCTAGAAACAAATGAGGATGGGGTTCGATTTGTTTGTTTTGTTTTTGTTTTTGTTTTTTTTTTCAGGAAAAGAGCAGTGAGTATTTTGCCTTCTGGTTTACAACTATCCCCGAACTAAACCAGAAAAAGCCCCACTGAAATATTTTTCCGTGCTAAAAGACAAGATTACTATTTTATTGATCAGTAATAAAACACCGCTTAGGGTAATTTAGTACTTAACATGTTATTTGTGGTGGGGAGTAATCTGAAAAGCTCTTAGTAGCCTTAAATCATTTCACAACAGTTCTTCCTGCATAAAAGCAAGTGTTTGCCTCCGTACAACTGTGTGATTTTGTGGTATATTTTTTTACAGAAATTTGTCAATTTTTAAAAGGAACATCTGTTTGATAAAGTAGAACAGTGCTGGTAATAACCCACAGGCCGAAGTGGGCAAACTGAGAAAGAGCAGGAGATAGGCTGAAGGTGCCAACAGGACTCTTGCAGAAGGAACATTCAAGTACGTAATTATTTGCAGGATCTGGACCTACAAGAGGAGCTCAGAAGAACAAAGCACTTGGCTTCACCAATGTCCCTTTTCATTGCTTCTAATGAAAGATTCATAAGAATAACTTTAATTTTTTATGATCTTTTTTTTGCATTACTGTATTAGCTGCATCTACTTTGTATGCAATATCTTCTTAAATACAGAAAACCTGTTTCAAAATGCCAGACATAATAACTTAATCAGTACAATAATTGATCTTGATTGTTGTGCAGTCCTTCTTAACAGTCAGGAAGTGAGACGAAGCGCAGAAAATGTTTTATATGATTATTTCTTCCCATTGCAAAGTGGTGTATTTGTGAAGAATGCATAGGTGAAGATCCATAGTGGAGGTTTTTTTGGGGGTTTTTTTTGGTTTTTTTTTTTTTGGTTTTTTTGGGGTTTTTTGAGAAGAAAAATTACCCCACCCCCCCCTAATTTGCTAGTTAAACTGTTCAGTGGAAGAATGATTGTATTTGTCCTTTTTGGCTTCGCCCAATTAATTGGAGCAGTAACATAGTGATTGTTAATAAACAGCTCTAATTTGACTGTACTTCTTGCCTATCTACTAACCCCACCATATCTTTGTTTAGCATATCATCAGGGAAAACAAGGAAGCATGTATATAATTTTGTTCTGTTGTATATGAAGTTTAATAATTATGCCACAGTGGATTCTAAATTAATCACAGAAGGCGCAACAATATTAATAATCTGTTTAGCAAACTCCAGTGTCTTTGCACTTTGTTGTTAGGAGCAGAGACGGTACAAACAGTGGCAGTTTTTAAAATTGGGCGAGTGTTTGTTTCTTTTTCAGCTTATATCAATGTTTTCTTTTATGCTTTTTCTACTGTGCACCTTGTTTCCCTCTAAGGAAAAAAAACAACAAACCACAAACCAAAACCACAGAACAACTCAACAAACAAGCCTGTGCTTATTTGGGTGTGCTTGGATCAAAGCTGACAGATCGAATTTTTCATTTATTTAACGAAGTTTCATTGCAGCCATTCCTCATAATTACAGCAGTGTTTTAATTTTTTTCCTTCCCTTGAATAGGAAAGAAGGGGTTCTGAGAAAGTTTTTAATTAGCTAAATAGGTCTGTGTAATCTAGATGAAATAAACACGCCCGTTTGAAAGGGTTGTTAGAACTTTTCCAGCCATTTAATCCATAGATGGCTGAACACAATGATACCTTCCATAGAAAGCTACAGCCACCACCAGCAGCTGTTAGAAGAGAGCTTGCTCCCTGCTCCTATTGATAACCCTTTGTGGAATGAAGAAAAAGAGCTGAGGGAAGGAGAACTGAATGTCAGACAATAGACATCGCTACACACACTGTCTCTGAACTTTCCTCATCTCTGAAGGACAATTAATTATGAAGGCCTTTGGGGTAGGTCGAAGCAAGGGAAAACCTACTGCTGGCCCAGCACTCCAGCCGCTATCTCTGTGTTTGTTAAATGGTTGTGCCTGTTGGGGAACCAGAGTAGCAGCCACCAAAATAGCCAATAGATCATTTAGGAAAAAAGAGCAAAAGATTTTTTTTATGTGTGTCTGTCCTTGTATAATTCTATTCTCACTGTGAAATCATCCATACACAAAACACAAGGACAATTTTTTTTTTTTTTAGAAGAACCACAGGGTAGGTTACAGTCAGAAACGGCCTCTCAGTGGTGTGTTAAAAAGGATGGTCTTTTCACCAAATCATTTCACAGAGGCAAAACAGACAAACACAAAGAGTTGAGACTTTTTCTCCTACATTAAATAGAGTAACTGATAAGGTCAGACATATGATACCTAAAGACATGAATCTGTGAACTCTTGAAGTCAAAGGACTTCTCTGTGCAAAGGAACAATCTTTCAAAGGAAATAGATCATAGAACTCCACTGAATCCCCTTTAAACTTTATGAAGCAGGAGGAGAAAAAGCTCTAAGTAGGGAAGCTTGACAGAAGAGCCTTGAACTATTTTCTGAAGGAAAGATGAGACCCTCCCTAGGCTGCCACAAAACATCTTTTTTTTTCTAAAGGCTCTTCTGAACTTTGATATGTGCCAAGACACCGCTATTGAAAGCTGTATAATTATGTGCTATAGCCACTGTAGAAAATGCTTTGTTCACCACAACAAAGAACAATAAGCAAAGTAAAGTGACATTACACTGTATCTTTTTCTTTAAGAATGTTGAGAAAGGTCACGGTACGTTATAACTAATAAAGCTGTTGAGTAAGGAAGTTTAAAGTTGGGCTTGCTGTGCTTAAATGCAACCCAATGACAAAAAGGCAAAGGGAACTAAAATTGTAATGACATTAAAAAATAGATCATATATCAACATGCCAACTTCATTATACAAACACCTTGATTCCAAAGGACACAAACAGCAGACCAGGGTGTAGTGCTGCAATAGCATTCCTCTTGCAACTCTCCCCCTAAAAGCTTCCAACTACGGTCTGCAGTTCAACTAACTGCAAAAACTGATTAATAAGCATTAATTGATACATGCAACGCACGGACCTTCTGTTGCAAGCCATGGATTTTGTTACTTGATTAAAAACCAGGTTCATGTCCTGTGCAGTTTCAAGGAAAGCTCTGCTGTTTCACAAGGGAGCCTCTTCAAAATTAGAAGGGGAAAAAAAAAAAAGGAAAAAGGCCAGAGGGCATCAATTAAGTTTCCTGAAACCAAGATTTTTAAGTGAAAAAGAAATACCATCTGGCCACCGATGTTTCAGTTTTCCTTCAGAGGAGTCGGGACAGTTACATTTGTTATTCTCAAATTGCCAGAGCAGCTTTACTCCCCTTGCTGCAGACCAGCAGACAGCAGCCTCCCGACTCTGTCTTTAAGAATGCTGAGAACGATGTTGAAACCCTACAACAATAAAGCCCTTGAAGGAGGAAGTATACAGCTGAGGGAGAAATGTGAGGAGTGGAATACTGAAACAAACAACTGTCCCATTGGGCTATGCTCACTGCTGGTACTACCAGAAGCGTGGAGACTGCCACAGCAGGGCAGTTTGCATGGAAAGAGCAACCTTCAGGATGCAAGTTAGCAGGTTACAGACTTGATTTTCACTTCTCTTGAGGCCACTTTGCACTGCTAAAGAGTATTAGGGTGGTTATAAACTGTACTTTACAGTGCCTGTGTGCTGCAATACCACTCAAAAGCAGCCCTAGTTTAAATGAGAATCAGGTTTGAGGACTTTAATTCTCCTTTTGATGAACACCAATTCAGTTCAAGATGAATCCTGTAGATGAAACTGGGGAAGAATAGAGGTTCCTAAAATAAGCATATGAGTGGACAGCATTTTTATAATTTAGCATGGCTTAATTTTTGGATACAGTGCTGGGCACACTTCATTTTCAGGGAATGGACTGTTGAGGACCTCCTGAAAGTGACTCTTATTGAGCATCCCAAAATGAAATTGATCTGAAATAATCATCACTTCTGAAAATGTTGGCAGCCTGCGTTCCTCTCAAGGCTTGTAGGCTGCTTACGTGACTGGGTTATTGCTTAGATTTTATAGGTGGTGTTATTTGACTTGTTTTACATCAACCCATTGATTTTTATGGGACTAACTTAGAGCGCCTTAAGTTAAACATTCTGCTAAGACCTGAGTACGACTGGTCTTAATTAGGTTTTTCCCACTAGAATGTTT
The DNA here is from genome assembly GCA_013397375.1 of Toxostoma redivivum. NCBI lineage: Eukaryota > Metazoa > Chordata > Aves > Passeriformes > Mimidae > Toxostoma > Toxostoma redivivum. Next base: position 577,571 of record VXBI01012226.1, on the reverse strand, counting down.
TTTCCCCTGCATAAAGAAGGGCAAACTCCTTAAAAATGGTTTTCTCCCCCTTGGAAATGACATGTGCCGTAACTAGCGCTGTGAAACGAGGCAATCCTCGCGCTGAGCCCCGCCGTACCAAAACTGCAGACAGTGTGTTTGTGCAAATAACACAGCTTGGCAGGCACCTCACTATTGTGATCCATCTCAGTAACTACATCTGCAAAACCGGGCAAGTTCCCGTGAAGCAGCGAGCCGGCTGAGCTCAGGAAGATGGAGCATGACCTCCCCACTCCACGGAGGAGCAGGCAGGGGGGCACAGGGCAGAGCTGCCACCACACAGACACCGTGACACTTCAGAACTAAGGCTGAGTTGTTAAATGCCCACTAGGAAAAGGAATGGGCACTGTGCAGAAAGGCATTAATACGTGGAGAATGATGGTAACTGCTAAAAAATGCCAGGGAACAAGGGTGATGGAGAAGGATGGGAGACAAAGCAAGGTTAAAATTCAGGTATTGTCCTCAGGTTTCTTTTGGTTGTTTTAAGTACATAAATCTGAAAAGAAATCCTCCATTTATGTTTTTTCAACTCATGTTAAACTAATCTTTGTTTCAACTCATGTTTTTCAACCATATTTCTATTTTAATTCAAAGCATGGTATGCCCCTGGTTTTCAATCATCCTGTCAGAGTCACAACTGTGAGCTCTGATGACCAGTGTTAGGGCAGATACTGAGAAAGTGTTACAAAATTATTTAATTTTTATTTTCCTTTTTTTTTCCTTTAATACACAGCAACAATACCTGACTTTAATTATTGCAGCTGGCATTCAAAAGCCTATGGCAACACTGCAGATGAGACAGATATCAAGTGGCACAGCAAGCTGTCCTCTCTTTCTGACCAACTTGAGCTGGGACACTAACATTTGTGGCTTTCAATTCACCAGGACAGCCCATCTTCTTCCTCCTCAGAGGAATGGCCCCCAAATGAAGAACATTCACCTTCCACAAAAAAAAGTATCCAAAACTGTTTTTTCTTTTCTTTTTCCCTTTCAAAACTCAGTCCCTAATTGCTCTGTTCAGCTCAGCGCATGTTTCTCCAGCTAGCCCAACTGCAAGAGAGAAGAATGTGGAACTGGCTACACATGTGTACACACAAAACACAGGCAAAGGTGCACTGCACGGGAGTAGGGCTTGGATCTGTCTCTGGCTCACAGCCACAAGGGTACAATGGCAAAGCTAAAAACGATAGGACATGAGGTGTGTTAAACATCTTATTTGACTTTGCTACAAGCTGTCAGTAGCAATGCCCACGGAAAGGAACACAGTATCGCAAGTTCTTGGACAAATCAATGGCACAGCCTGATATGGACCAAACACACATTGTAACTTTGGAATTTTTTTTTCCTAATAGTCAGTTTAGGCCTATATGCATGAAGTATATGCATGAATGTGACCCAAGAACGGATAAACGGAAGGGTTTAGGAATGATAGTGTAGGTAATTTAAGAGAAATAACATATCAGACTAATCAGAAGATCAGCAAAGCATCATTGAAGTATGAGAGGAAGGAACTTTGATGATGCTAAATATGGCAAATGCTCAGTTTGCTAAATCCTTTTGGATCCAATTTCAACATTACAGTACTTGTCATTTTTGCTTTCCAGCTTGTGGGGGAGGGGATGGGCATTTATCAGGAAAAGTTACATTGTCTACATTAAACACTGCACCACACAGCTTAATGTTCTCATAACTGCTGGATCCTCAGCAAAACCAAGACCTGAACTCTAGGAAATTCTCATTATAGTACATAACACAAGGAAGTCTAAATGAATGAATTTGCAATCACCATTTATAATATCTCTTTCCCTCAAGGATGGAGGAAAACAAACCAAGGGGCTCCTTTCCAACCCACTGCAGGACCCTTGGCTGAGGAGACTGCAATCACTTGCAGTACTAAACATAGGAGATTTATGTTTTCTTATCTGCTTGAAAACACATATACACTCCCCACAATTCTTCACTGGAGTAATCCACTTAAATTAACACTGCCCCTCACACTTTAAAAATGAGTAGTAAGTGTCTGAAATCATCAAAACTATGAGAACTTTTGAGCACAAGGAACATTTCAACCTATGTTCTATGAACAGAAAAATGTTAGTAAGAAAAAAACTTGAGGGAATCTAAGCACAAGGAAAAAGTTGGTCACACTTATCTCCTCATGTACTTTCTTTTCTGTTCCTGCATTCAGTGACTGTGGCTTAGCATCAGGGCAGAACTACATCCCAGGGGTGGGAGTCTCCTGTCTTGTGCCTGCTTGAGTTCCTAACAGGGCCAGAGTCCTTGGGAGTGCTGGGGGGTCACGGCACACCAAAAACAGTCTAGACATTGCCATCATCCACCATGAATGGCAAAAACTTTGAGGAATATGCTCTTCCCACCTCTTCCTTCATCTGCCCCTTCCACTCAACCATCCTTCCAGAAAACTCTGCCAGCCCAGGAGAGGGGGAAACAACCAAGAAAGATGACAAAGTCTTTGCTTAGACTTTTTGCATCATCTGAACTTATATGCTATGAGAACAAGTCCTGCTAAAAATCCATCAGAAGGATTTTAGGCAGGAAATCACCCTCCTCATGCTGACAAATGTCACTTTTGCTACAGGAGGGGAATCATTATGCAACTTGACCCTGAGTGAATGGTGCAGACAAAAAAAAAAAATTAATAATTACTACCACCTTTGCTTTCCCACTCCACCAAGAGATGGGATTACTCGAGTCTCCCCCACATGCACACCCTGTTCAAATGCATCATTACATCTGACTACCTGAACAATGCAAACTGCCATCCTCAGCAGAGAGAAACACTCTCCCGTGGTATCACCGAGGGTCAGCATGTTAATGATAACAATAGTCTGCTGAGCTACCAGGCTGGCCTGTAAACAGGAATCTTAATCAAAGCCACAAACCTGTTACAGCAGAAAACAGAGCATTTACTTTGAGTACTCATTTTATCCTGCAGTTGGACAAAGCAAATGCATTTTAGTTCTGTAAATCAAATGAAGAAAAGCAGAGTGTTTGATCACACAATTTGGGAGCTTTAGAAGACCTATGAGGTAACTTCTTTTACTACTGTCTCTCCTAAAGGAAACTTCAAAAAGTTGAAACTAAGAAACTTATAAAAAAAAGTGAAAATTTTTATCTCTTGTCAGGTCCTAGTGAGGCATAAGTCTCCAGCTACCAGGGCTAAAAAGATTAATTAGCATCATTCAGGGATGTGGAATGCCAAGATTCCACTGGTCACAGTCACATCAAAAAGGTACATTATTTTAAAGGCAGCCTGGACCTCGGAGCAACTCACACACACAGAGAAACAAAGATCAGTGCCTACCTCAAAATCATTTGCT
>VXBI01012226.1:561691-569191 GCA_013397375.1 Toxostoma redivivum | reverse complement strand
TCTGTCACTTTATTCATCCTCCTTATGCTCAGTGTACTCTGCATCAACAACAAATTAAGTTGTAAATAAGAGACAATCATCACTTTTGTTTTTAAGCAGCTTCTGCATGGAGAATTTCAATGTACTGTTTCTTTTTGACAGAAAGAAAGGGATTCTACACTGCTTATGTAAGCACAAATATGAGGAAACCAACCGAAATGAAACAATGAAGGAGCACTTGAGAACTGCTCCAAAATGTTCTTGGAAGTACATTTCTACCACCACAAAAATCTCCTTTTTTAATAGGATATATAATGAAGACCCTTTAATTTACTGTAAAAATTATCCTTACTTTGTTTTAAAATTAAAATTTTTTTTTGTAAATTTAGAAACATTCCCTTTCCTCGTCCAGGCACAAGCAGGGTACACCTTAACAGGAACAACAAGTGAATAAGGTCAGGATGTAACCTTTATGTGCCCAGAAATATTATTAATCTCTAACATGATAAAACAATACAATTTTGTGAGAAAATNGTATTGCTTCCCCCCCCTCCTTTTTATAAATGTTGTCACCATCCGCTCAGCACATGGCATTGAATAGAGGAACCTCCAAGGACACGGCTGTGAGGGGCAGGAGCGTATTGAGATGTGCAAGCAACATTAAATGAAAAAAAAAAAAAAATAAAGGGAAAAACTGCCAAGAAACTTGACCAAAGAAAACTGATCAGCAGAAACTGGGCCAAGTTCACAACCTGTGGGATAATCTTCCACTAAGACTGAAGAAACCCATAACCCAAAAGTGATTAAAAGAAGGATTTCTGTAATTTGGTTGAGGGGGGACATGCCGGGGGCGGAGGGGGGGGGAACGACATATAACAAACTAATTTAAGCTAATGTAATGTTTATAAAGTTACTTAGATAATGACACCATGCATACCATTATAATCATTAAAACACAATCTAGGTGTTGTTTTAAAAAAAACTTAGATGATTAACACAAAATCAAGTTGATGTGAAGGAACAATTACTTTTAGAAAAAAAAATCAGGAGGTCCTAATATTCTGTAGAATGAGGGAGGATGCAGCTGTATGTCGACAGCTTTCATATCCTCATTTGAATAATGTGGCCTGAATCTGTCACTTTATTCATCCTCCTTATGCTCAGTGTACTCTGCATCAACAACAAATTAAGGTGTAAATAAGAGACAATCATCACTTTTGTTTTTAAGCAGCTTCTGCATGGAGAATTTCAATGTACTGTTTCTTTTTGACAGAAAGAAAGGGATTCTACACTCTGCTTATGTAAGCACAAATATGAGGAAACCAACCGAAATGAAACAATGAAGGAGCACTTGAGAACTGCTCCAAAATGTTCTTGGAAGTACATTTCTACCACCACAAAAATCTCCTTTTTTAATAGGATATATAATGAAGACCCTTTAATTTACTGTAAAAATTATCCTTACTTTGTTTTAAAATTAAAATTTTTTTTTGTAAATTTAGAAACATTCCCTTTCCTCGTCCAGGCACAAGCAGGGTACACCTTAACAGGAACAACAAGTGAATAAGGTCAGGATGTAACCTTTATGTGCCCAGAAATATTATTAATCTCTAACATGATAAAACAATACAATTTTGTGAGAAAATACAGCATGCAGTTAGGAGAAAGAGGTGAGGGAAGAGATTTTCTTACCTTTACATCTGAGAAGTAGGTTTTCAGCATATTGGAACTTGGGTACCGGGTGTAAAAGAACATGAGCTTGGCCTTTTTCAAGTGATTCGGTGACAAGCCTTCCTGCATGTAGGATTGAATTAGTAAAGGAAAATTCTTTTCTTGAGAAAGCTGTTTCTGAATGTACAGAGCTAGCGAAGTGCCCCGTTAAGTACTCTACGGTTCCCCAGACTACAGGAGAAAGTATTAACATTTGCACTGCTGTGCTGTGATTTTCTGTAAAATAGGCAAACACGGGATGAGAGGCCACGGAACTTAGACCCTGTGTTTCCTATCTGTTTAGGTGCTGGGTCTCGGGGACCTTGCAAGTTTACGGATTGCGTACCATATGTACATTCACTTGTTGCTACGGAAACAAATGCAGGAAGCATGTGCCACAGAAAACTTATCAGGAGCTTTTTTCTCCTTCTCCTTTGCAAGGCCAGCTAAAGTTTCTTTTCCTCTCCATGTCGTGCTGCTTGCACACAATAAAACCAATGCACGTAAGACAATCAGAGGCATTTTATGATTTTGCGCATTTTTACACAGGCAGCACATTTCACCTGTCCTATTCATGTCGATAAATTTTAACATCTTGGGTAGCTCTCTCTAGTCCTGCTGTTGCTCTGCTCCACTGGCTGCCCTGCAAATCAAAGACAAATTTGTAGTAGGCAGAGCCCCTTGGCTGCTGAATGCCTCTGCCACAAACTTGTCACCTCCAGATTTACACACATAACTCCTTGGAGAACAGAGCTGTATTTGGGGCTAACCAATCAATACATGAGGGCTAGCAGATCAATAAATGGCCACTTACCCTATAAGGCAGCCTATTTATCCTGGAAACATCATTACCTTTTAGATCTGTAAACAGAAGCAACTAAAAGAGTTCCCAAGGGAATGTGAAGCTAACCATAACAATCTCGGCTTGCTGATTTTTCTCCCAGCTTCTTGGCTCCCTTTTGTGAACTGCGTGCTAGGACGGCTCTGGTCACATCTGTGCCGCAGGCTGGCCCTGCCATTTCCTCAGCAAATTAATGGCTTTATAATTTATCAGAAATGAAGATGCACGTGGAGAAAATCAATGTGGCCCCCACAAGGTCAATTAAGGGTTCCTCCCAGAAGCTTCTCTGAGGACTGTTTCTCCTAAACACAATTGCTGAAAATTTCACTCGGTTCACACCTTACAGTGGGGGGAAGGTCAACCAAGTTGACAGATGCACTGCAGCCAAGGTGCCTCTTCTGCCTTACAGCTGGCTGCATGTCAGCACAGAACATCCCACTCCAGGCCTCGAGATGGGAAACCCAGACTAATTTTTATCAGCAGCTACTGATGATTAGCTAGGCTTTTTCAGCAAAATTCCTTTTTCTCTAATTCCTGAAATCTGCTGAAACCCTTTCCCTTTATTTCAGTTACAAGGTTCATTTTTAGATTAGAAAAATGTAGCATAAAAAAAAAAAGGCATTGACAATATTAGTTTAAAAACCTCTTATTATCTGGAAGTACATGAAAAACGGCTCAGCTGAACTTGCATTTTGTTTTAGATGCTTAATGATTACAAAGAAGATAATTTATGACTGACATACTTCTTGTGCCAAGAGAAGAGTTGAAAGAACCTCCAGTTACCTCCATTAGACTGATAGAGAAGTCTAAAAGAGCATTACACTCTGCAGTGCCATCTGTCAAAATACGTAAGTGAAATAATAGTAGCAAGCTGTCACCTATTGCTCAGTGATAAGAGTTTTAGACAAATCAAAACTTCTGTGCCAGAAATCCATTTTGTTATGTGATCCTTTCAGGAAAGTGGGGGTCCAAAGGGGAACTCCAGTAGGAGAGAACAAAAAGTAATCCTGAGTCTCCTTAATTTGCAATTCCTCTGATGCCGACAACATGCTAACATTGGGTTTGGTGTATATTCTCTTTCAATACAAGCTCAAGGATGGACTTAAACTTAAAAAAAACCCCTCTCATATTTGGATTTAAGCATATTAGACAGTTGTCTAAGCATTTGGATTCCTTCTGCATTTAGGATTTTTAAATATTTTCTGCTCTAATGCCAGAGGATATTGATATTGAATGAAACATGTATTAAAAGATGCTCTGAGACTCAAATTCCCAGAAATCCATTTTTTATTAAAATTATACTTGTTCTTAAGCACTTGGAAGCCTTAAAGCAATATCAAATATGCAACAAATCTCTATATCTTGATCCTAAGGTTAACGCTTTACTGTGATAAAAGATACGATCTGCAATAATCTAGCAAAAAATAGTTAATGACAGACTTAAGAGCTAAGAATTAGATAACCCATTGCTATTTCAGAAAAAGAAAAAAAAAAAAAACAACTGAACTGACCAATTGCTTAATTTCCTTTTTAAGTGCTTGGGCTGAAAAGCAACTGTTCTTCCAAGAAAGCACTAGCTGTTTCCAGGATACTTACACACGCACAATGACTCATGATGAAATAGATTCAGTAAACATACAGCTGTACCGAACACGAGCTAAGCCCCATTCAAGGCCAGGAAAGAAAACGAGCACAAATAAATATTAAGGAGGTAAAGGGAGGAGGGGTGCCGAATGGAACGCAAACAAGCTCTGTCCCAGCAGCTCGTGTGGCTTGCCTCAATTCTCTTAGCTATAGCTTTGTGAAGACAGATGACATTCAATTCTATGGGTAATGCAAAATAGACAATAACTGCTGAAACTTGAGCCAGCTGCCAGGTGTAAAAAAAAAAAAAAGAAAGAAAAAAAAAAAGAAAAAAGGAGAGAAAGAAAAGATGATAAATCCATAAATTAATGAAAGACATCTGCTCAGGAACATAAAAGATCAGAGGAACAGTGTACTGCAGCTGAACCTAAAGCGGTGTTCAAACAACCTGAGAGTCTCTGCCTTGTGGGTTTATACAGTACAACGTTGCCTCACCTAACACAGCAGCGTCAGAAAAGTGGCAAAGCTCTAAGAAATAGGAAGTGAAAGACTGGGAACAAAACATATGGGGACAAAACATACACACACTCTTGTGTGTTTTATCAGGAGAAGCACAGGGGTGGCACTTCACAGCATTTGATTCATTTGTACTTCAATTCTCCTCCCAGGTAATGCTCCTCTTGCAAAAATATTTTTCAGCACAGATGATCTTTCATTCCTGTTACTCTCAGCCTGAGCCCCACAAATGCTCCAACAGGCTTTTCTAGCCCACGCATGCACTGAGCTGAAGGAAAAGTGGTAAGAATAGGCTGTATCAGGTGAAAAAAAGTCTGCAGCAGCAAAGCCAAGCTGCTCCTTAAGTTACACCTCAGGTACTTTTAATCAGCAAAGCTCCTAATAACTGCATCTCATAGCATCTTCAAGTCCTTCCAAAGAAGGGCTGGCTGGTTGCAAAGCATTCGTTCATCGCCCAGGTTTTATCCACAGCACGGAGTTATCCAGCTTGCTGTACAATCTCTCCTTTTTTTTTTTTAAGTTTAATTAGTTTAATTCTAGTCAGATGTAATAACTCATTTCAAAATGTTGTAATTCACTAATTATAGCTTTCACATATTGGGACTTTGAAACTTATTCCAGTTGGACTGGAATTCTGTTTAAAAATAAATAAAATTGTAGAAAGTTGCACTAATGTTTCTAAGCCCTCCTGCCAGGGAGAACATGCTAAACTTCTTCACCTTTACAGATGTCTTAACAGCACACAAACTGCTGTTGTGCTTCAATTTTGATCTATGCAAATGTTTTGTGACTGAACAAGGCTATTTTTCTTGAGATGCAAAGAGGATGCATGACAAAGAAAGATCATGCATGAAAACAATTCACTGTCTGTTTCTTTTTGAATTTGAATAAAACTTAATATTTGATTAAACAGATTAGTTTGCAAAGATACAGACTGCATTAATGACCAAGATGGGAATTCAGACTGCAGGTGCATCTTATCTTGTTTAGCAACATACACAAACATTAACCATTTCCTTATGCAATTCAGCAAAGAATGATCAGATACATTTTACAGCCGTTGGTTTAAAAAAAAAAATTCCAAGAAAACAAAACCCAGGCTAGTTTAGTGTTTAACTTACTACTAAAACCTGAACTTGGCTGTATCTGCTGGTCTTATGTTCTCATCCTGGCTGCATTGTCCAGGAAAACAGATGTTACTTTCTGCAGGGAAGAAAGATCTGCTTATTTAAAGAAATTTATTCCCTATACGTGCACATTCAACCATGTAAAATAAAAGTGCCATGACAGAACTGACCAGAAACAAAACAACCTCCACACCATGCCTTTCCCTGTAAAATTGTAAGCTACCTGGGCATGTGAGCTGCTGCTAGAAAAAAAAACATACATCCCTAGAGCTGAGCTGTATACCAGGGTACACGTGTAGAAGAGTTATTTAATAAATCTGGTCTGTATCTAAATCCAGAAAAAAAACTGCACTCTGCACTAGTGCCTAGGTGAGAAAGTCAGAGTGCTTTCCCAATGGCAAGGAAAGAAGCAGGGCAATGAAAAAGAAAAGGGATCACTGTAGCACCCAGGCATTTCCCCCAGCTATCCCTTGGAGCAGCAGGGGCCTCTTGTACCCCTGTTCCAGCAGAAGCAACAAGCTCCAACAGTGAGCACCAGTGAAAACGAGCAGGGGAAAGGGGGAGAAATGGAAGGGGTGGGTGATAGTTGCTCCACGGCTGGTGAGGATCAAGTGCAGCCCTAGAACTACTCCTAGTTCAGGCTCTTGGCATGTTTCACCTCTCCTCACTGCTCTCCCAGAATGGGAGAACTAGTTTTATACAAAAACAATTAGTATGCCACTGTACTGTTTGGTAGAAATTAATTGCCCTGGCCTGAGTCTTGCCCTCAGCTGCCTCTCCTGTTGACCTTGGGACTGCTTTTCATACACTGCACTTACATTTCAATATGCAGGAAAGATCTTTGGTTTGGAACGCCTCAAGTAATTGGCACAACCTCTGAGTGATGTTGCATCTAGACTGCCTCCTCTCTTTTACCTTACAATTTAGACAGTGAGGAGAAGATTTCCCCGCTGCCAACATTCAACAAAATAATTTTCTGGGAAAGAGGTACCTCAAACACCACATCCACTACCAATTGGTTCTTGAAAACACCAATACCTAAAGAAGGTGCTTCCAAACACAAAACACTTTCCTCTATAGAAATGGGACTATTCATACAGGTTAGACAGCACCTGACTCAGACTAGACCCAAGCTGGATCAAAGAGTGGTGGTGATGGGCTTTGGACCTGCCTTACCCCAGTGGTGCCCATTACCATGGGAAGGGTAGGAAATCCAGGTAACCAGCAGGTCTAGAGCCCTGACACCACCCTCCTGAGGATTAAACTATAGAAGATGTGGTTAAATTATTCTAAAACCACCAGAGTTATCAATCACCTAGAAGATACGCAGGGAAGAAGCATAGCCTAGGCCATCTGCCTCCACAGGATACCTCTCCAAAGGGGACAAGTTTCTCACCATTGCTACTATTACTCAGAGAGGGCAGAGCTATTCTGTTGCAATTGCTTTCATCACCTTAGGAGTGAAATTAAATGCATCTAAGTTGCTTGGGCTGTTGCCTTCTTCTGGGATCTTGGAGTTGGGAAAAATTATCCATCTACTCCTCATGCAAAATCCTCAATTTTAGCATGGGGTAGACATGGTATTTTATTTGCTTTCAATACAACTGTACCTGGAAGCAAAACCTTTTGACCAAAAAGCACATTATGGGAAAAGATGGAAGGACTGGGATGCATTACTGCTAAAAGAGAAAAAAAGAAAAAAAAAATCAACCAAAAAACCTAGTACTAGTTTCCAAGGGGAAC
>VXBI01012226.1:551268-561677 GCA_013397375.1 Toxostoma redivivum | reverse complement strand
AAAAAAAAAAAAAAAAAGGAAAAAAAGAGATGATTACTATGTCTGGATATGCCTAAATAAAGGCAGAGATGGATTTCTCACCCTAACTAAAGCCTGCTATTGAGCTAAAATGANTTTTTTTTTTTTTTTTTAAGCACGAGAAGTGTCCTGTAAATTTAATACAGCTGAAGTTTTATATTTAATTGTTCTCTCTAGCTTTCCAAAATAATTTGCTTTGTGTATGTTAGGACAAAAGATTTCTGTGTATGGCTGAACAGAGGTTAATCATGCATAGCAGGCAGCTGCACAAGGGCTGAGGAACAGACCTCTGGGTGGGGGAAAGAACTTGATGCAGCCTGAATATATCAGTACCTGTGTCTTTCGTGCTTCGTTTCCCTCACAGACTTGAGAGCTGAACTCTCACAGACGACCCAACCGTGGCTCTCTGTGAGCCCCAGCCATGACACCATTAACACGGATTGTGCGTTGGCCTGGCAGGGGAGGAAAAAGAGGTGGCCTGGCCCTAGCTAGAATGGTTTTTGGCTAAGGGTGATGCCCCCTCTGTCACCTTCCTGACTGAGGAAAGATCTGCCAGCCCAGGGAAACCCACTGGCACTCAGGCCATGGGTTTGGTGGCCTTCCTGACCTCACGAGGTGGACTAAATGCTGGGGGAGGGCCACTGGCTTTTTTAGGTGAACACCATTGCTGAAAGAGTGCTGTCAGTCAACACCACCTGTTTTATTTGGCCTCGCCAAGCCGCCCCCCAGCACCCTGTGAGCACCCCACTCCTGCAGCACCCAAGGGAAGGCCCCTGGCAACCAGCATGGCCCCTCATCCTCTCCCACCAGCCACTGCTGATCATCACTCATCTTTTGAAAAGGATATTGCACTTCCCGAGTAGGGCGAGATTTCAGACATGTCTTGCAGGTCGCCACACTCAGACTTAATGAGGGACAAGGAGAGGCCCTCGGCGGCGCTGGGAGGGTGGGCCGGCGAGCAGGGGTGGTGGTTCATGTGGTGCGACGACATCTTGGTCCTCAGGCTGGTGGTCTCCCGGGTCAGGTCGAGGGATTCGGGGGAGGCGCGCTCTTTCCCTGGGAAGGAGGCCGATGGGGCACCCAGGGGGCTCTGGAAGGGGTAGGCCATGAGGGGCAGCGGGAACGGGTGGCGGAAGGAGGAGGTGGAGAAGCCGGCGGTGGCCGAGAGCGGGGACTGGTGCAGGGAGGCGTGGTGGCCACCGGCTGGCGGGGCCGAGGCCGATTGGTCAGAGGAGTTTTTGCGGACGACGAGGGGCAGCGCCTCGGTTTGGTCGGTGGCGCCGGGCATGGGGACGCTGCCGAAGGTGTCAAGGGGGTTGGGAATGATGACGTCCCCAAAGCACTGCAGGCGCTGGTTGGCTGTGTGAAAGTTGTGGTTTTCCCCGTTGACGGCAAACCTTGCCTGCGGGATCTGGAGGGGCGGGAAGACCTGAGGAAGCTGGCGGGAGGGCTTGGATGAGAAAACTTTGACCACTGTGTCCACAACTTGTGACATGGCAGTGTTCAGCTCCTGCTTGAGGGTCTCAGCCAAGTGTTTGCCTTCAGGGTGGAAGGCGTTTGGCCCTTGCTCCTTCTCCTTAGGACCTTCTCTTTTTGGCTTGTTCTCCGCTACCTCCTGCTCCCGGATGAGGGCCCTTGCCCGGTCGATGAACTGCCCCGGGTCCAGCTCGCACATCTCATTGTCCGACCTGCCAACAGAGTCGCCGGCCCTCGCGTCCATGGTTTCGGAGCGCATGCTGTCTTCAGACAGGTTGCCATCTTCATCATTTTCGGAATCGGTGCTGTCATAGATCTGGTAGAACTTCTCCTGCAGCTGGCGCAGCTGCTTCTGCATGTCCTCCAGCTGCTGCTTCAGCTGTCTGCGCTCCTCTCGCTTCTGCTCTTTCCTCGCCGAAACCAGCTGCTGGAAACTCTGCTGCTGCTGTTGCGGCAGCTTTTGCTTGCGTTTGTTTTCTCTGTAACTTTCTCGGGGACTGACGGATTGCGGAGCTATTTCTCTTTCATTTTCATTGCCCCTTAATGCCACGCTGGGGGAATGGCTCATACCTCGAATTATATTCTCAACCCGGGCGCGTTTAGCTCTCAGGTGCTCGTCGCATAACCGATCCACATCAAACTGGCTCATAGTTGGCCTGCCAAAAGGGGAAAGACACTCTTGGGGGCTGTCTCTTGAAGAGTTGCTGCATACATCCTCCTGATGCACTTCTGAGCCTGTACTAGAGAGACCGCTGGCTTGGAAACTGGGCTCTGTGCCACCATTTTTGTTCATGTTATTTTTCAACAGCTGGGAAATTATGGTTGCTCCTGGAAAAGGCATCATGGCATCTTCATACGAGTTCGCCCTCTTCAGCAGCTTGCGGAGTACATTTGACTTTTCCCCATCTGCATGCTGCACTACTGAATACTCGACATCCTGCTCTGAACCTTGGGGATTCATGGCACTAAAAAACGTTGCTCTTGCCTTTGCAAAAAATGCAGATGCTGTCCCTACCGTCCTTTTCACTCCAATGTCAACTCTTCTTCTCTTGGTTTGCCTGCTTAAGAGGGCTGTGCTGTCATGGTCAGGCATCACTGGACTGTTATTGTGCCATCTTCAAAAGCTTGTCAGCTGGGCTCAGCTCAAGAATCCTGGGACCCTGGCCAACAGAACAAAAGGACTGATGAATCATTTTCTTTAAATTTCTCCAAATTTCCTGACCTCAATCCTGAATAAAATGCAAAATGCATAGGCTCTGGGATTTATGGCACATTACAATTATTGCAATTTATTATGCACTCTGCTTGAAATGAAACATTTTTAAATATTTCTGCTCCACTGGTTTAAGATGGATTAAGATTTAAAAAAGCAAAAACTGCTTAAGCACCAGTAATATGATTCTCTTGCACAAATGCCTAAAATGATACTGTTTATCTTCAGAAGAAAGAGTAGATTAGAAGAACACAGCCTCTGACAACCAATTGATTAAATTTAGGGCATTGAGATACATGTTACAAAAGAAGATGAAAGTATTCCTTATTTAAGATTTATTGTTAAAACAAGAAATTGTATAAAATTTGGATTAAAAAAAATCAATTGCAATGAAAAAAATAGCAGTTGTAGTTTTGCTTTTTAAAGAGAGGCAAAACTGGTAAATATACCTTCAAAGGTTACAAAAACAACTTTCAAATAATTGTAGGTAGGATGGTATATGTATATGTGAAAGGCAAAGAAATCATAGACGCATTCAGGCTTACACTGGGGGAAAAAAACCCTCTCCTGCATCATTGGGGCAACATTTATTCAGCAAAGCAAAAATGCATTAAAATATTTTATGATCAGTATTATACTATTTACAGAGATGTGATCAAATAAAGGCCAAAATGTAGTTCATTAGCAAAGGCTCGTATGTACCACTGACGAGCCACAGCAGTGTTTTGAATTCCCCATACATTCCTCCCCTTTTCACAACTTATATTCTCCAAGTAAACCCTGCTACCAAAGGCTGAAGATTCTGTATTTCATACACTAAAATACATTATGCTAAATTTTTTGCATAACAGAAATGAGGCATGTTCAGTGTCACATCTCTGTGCTTTAGAAAAATCTCCAAGAACAGTATCTCAAATGGCCAGTGAAGCCCTTCTTACATGTAGCATTTTGAATACAGAGAGTCATATTTCCTGTGACATGCAGAAAAGATGAGAAAAAATATGGAAAGATGAAAGAAATAACATCAATCAGCTGCGTGAGAAAGGAAGATACCTTCTCTTTATATGAACTCTCATTGTTTCCCAGGAACACAGCATAAAAAGATAACACACTTCCTTGCATTTTGTAAAAGGCTCTTGACATAATTTGTGACTTATTAACTAGTGATGCTAAACTCACATTGCACATAAAGCATTAGACACTGTTTCCTGTTTCTTAAAATTTAACACTGAGGAAAATTAAAATATTTTTCATGCAACGCTTATCTAATATTAAACTTTACATTTGCTTAACAGAGCACAGTCTTCACAATAACAGGGTATATTGCCAAAGGCAGCATGCAGACTTTTTGGAATTGCTCCCATCTCTTTCGGTTCACCTGTAAAAACATCTACGTGCTCCCTAGGACTGCATCTGTGGCTAGTTTTAAAGAATGACTATCCATGCAAATAGGCATAATTTCAGCATGAAATAATCTGTAAAATCAAGACAGTAGTCAATGCTTAGTTTGCAACTAGGATGAAAAAAAAAGCTTTTAATACTTAGAAACATTATGTTTATTTTGCAGCCTTTGCTCATGTATTCTGGATGTACTAAACGAATTTTCAGAGATTTGGTGTCAGAGAGAGTTATGCAAGGGACATGATGTTTGTTTACATTACTGGTTCCTTGCATATAGGAGAGCAAAGAATGATAAAAAATACATTAAAACAAAAAAATATCATGAATTCAGATGTGAAATCCAAAGCCTCACTGTTACCAGGTCACTGTCATTGGAGATCTTTTCTTATCAAAAACTACATTAAGCGAGTTAAGTTTGGCTACCTCATGATGATAATCATAAAATAACAAGGATTTCTGTTGCAGGGGCCCAATTCTGCCACCAGCACACCAAGGAGCATCCCACCCTGCAAGCAACACCTCTGGAGTCCAGGGATACCAAAATCCTGTTACGTGTGAGGGGCAGGGTCAGGCCCTGCTTGGCAGCATGTAAAACACTGTCTCCTGCTTCCTCCCAGCTGATGCAAATGGAGTTTTTCAGGGGGCAGAATCAGGCTTTAAAATTAGACCATCACCAAAAAAACCCCAAAAACCTGAGGAATATCAGAAGGGTTGTTTTGTAAACAGCTGGCCAAGTCCTCAGGGGTGGAAAGGGGTGACCACCACCAGGGCTTTTATAGAGGTGACACTGGCACAGAATAAGCCAGGGTAGAGTTTGACCTTTCAGTACAGTGATGTTCATTTGAAAGTGATCTAAACTAATTGAAAGACAACTGAAAGAGCTCGTGCTTATTTCACCTAAGATATTCTGAAGGAATCCACTATAAAGATAGTACTTGCCAATAGGAAAAGAAAGCAACCACAAACAAAACCCACCAACACCGAAAACCTTCACGTTTTTCCTTCCTTTTCTGTAGTCAAGCTATGCTTGATTGAGAGCCAGCAATACATTCCCAGACTCACACCGAAAACCTCATGTCAGGTTACAAGTTTTGCACGTTTCCCAGAAAATTCGAGGTGCCTGACCACTGTTTCCCTGTCTCTTGCCCAATCCCAACCAAGGACACACATGGGGAGGGCTTGCTGTACCCTTGAGTCAGCAGCTCAGGAAATAGGCTGTACTGCGCCAGGTTGGAAGGTCATTGCCATGCATCCTTCCTCCCCAGTGTCCATTTCCCTCCCCAAGCCCCTGCACCAGCCGCTGCTCCACAGCCCACTTCTGCCACCACAAACATGTGGCAGGAGGTGCTCCGGAGCGATGTCCCCTCCTTCCCTCCATAGAAGCTGAAAGCATCTGAGTTATTGTACACTTAACCTGGGTATTAAGCAACATCTCCCATTTGCCCTGGTGTTATCCTGAGCCTACAGGCTGCCAGCTTTAAGGCTTACGTGCCTTTCAGCTTAAATATGAGAAATAGTTCTACTTTAGCCTGACAAAACAGAACGGGTATTGAATGGCCAGTTAATATTTCATTCTCAGAGGACCAAAACCAATTTGCACCTCAAGAGGAGTGGAATGGCACGTAGAGCAGGATGCAAAATCCCAGCCACGACAAGCAGAATTCAAGACTGATTAGATTAGAACTGAATAAATAAGGAAATCTTGGGGAGGGGGAGAAATAATTAGGAAGTGTGTGTCCTTTACACAGCACCACTACTTTGGCTGCACATTGTCTCAAAACTATATTTCATACATCTAAAATCTCTGTACAGCTCTCCAGGAAAACAGAGCTGGCAAGACAGGCTTTGGTTGTCAAGATGTATGTAGAAATCTCCAGAAGCACCATTTATTTCTGAATGACAGAGTTTTAAATTTGTGAAGGTTAAATTTGGTTTATGCATCGCTTTTGATACTCCTCGCATGCCAAGTGTAGTTTATGTTAAATTTGCCGGCCACATCTCAAGCCTCAACTCGCACAACGTGGCTTCCCCAGAAACCAAACGTTTTCCATGCCGATGGAATTAAAAATCCTACCAAGGGCCTCAGCACTTTCTATGTCCATCCATAAACATAGCAGTAGTATTTTATTTACAAATTTACTTTCAAATCTTTTGTTTGAGAGGATATGATTACAATGTAGCTATGAATAACCTCTTAACAGCACAGCAGCTACAGACATGGGTTTATTTCATATCCATTCGATATGCATTGACATTTAAAATGGAAACAGATTAATTTCTAAGTCTCCAAGAGTTACTGTTACCAAACCTTTGGCTAGAATGGTCTGTCAAAATGAGTACGATGTCAGGTATTTAACCATACCCACTATGAATAAATCAATTTTTGTAATCAATTTTGTTAACTCATCTGGATCTAGAAAGACGCCTGATCGTTTACTCCAAGATTAATTCAAACACCTAGAGGATGCAAAGGAGATGTAAATTCAAACTCGCCCTCATCAGTCCCTTTGAAGAGCTCTACCCTAACCTTAACAGCCATTAAATACACAGCAGAAAAGTGCTAAACTTGATGGATATGCCTGGATGAATTCAAGGAGATATCAGTTTATACAGCTGAAATTGTTCCCATCTTTTCACAAGCCGACTACTTTCGTTGGTCCAGCGTCTGCCTGCTTCATGTCAGCCCATTATGCCAATACCACACAAGAAATGTAACATGCTTCTGCTAATAGAAATATTTAGATCTTTCACTCTAACACGCTACACAGGGTATAGCATTGCCAGAATCAGCCAGGAAGCACAGGATGAAAATTATTCTAGTCAACAGCATTTCATGCACAAAAAACCACAGCTAAAATTTGAAGAACAGATGACATCTGTTCACCATATCTGTTCAGTGCTAAAATCACATCAGCCACTAATGAGAAAGTGCTACCTTTTTGTACAGCTCTGACACAAGTTTTCTTGGGAGAAAAGGTTATCCAACTCCCTTAACTGAGATGTCTATCAAGGAATTTGAAACAAGCCAGAAAGGATGAGGAACTATTTGGGCAGTAAAAAACTACTTTATTAGGATTTCTCCATAAGAAGAAATAGCAGCAAAAATCAGTGCCCAATTTACTTCAAAATTATGCTGCTTGCTCTTCAACCTTAAAGAAAAAAGCACCCCTTGTTTTATGAACCTGGTGATACCCAGGGCCCAATAAAGCAAGGTATTCAGCAATTCCTATGAATGCCAAACATCCACAATTCCCATCAACTACAGAGCTCAGTAACAGGAAGGATTTGGCATCTCACTAGTTGGATTTGGCATCTCACTAGTTCAGGCCTCTAAATTGGGGAGATGCAGGGCCCTCCATCATGTAGCCATGCTCAGCACTGCTTGAGGAAACACATCTTTTGAACAAGAAAAAGAAATCAAGCTGCTTAAAGTATAAAACTGAAAACATTTCCCCTCTCTCAAGACAGTTTTGGCCCTTGTTATTTCACTGATCGTGAAGAAAATAACTCACATGGCCTCTGTGTAGAGACAATACAGAAAGGTTCTCAAGATTCCTACTATAAATTCAGCCCAAGTTCTCCAATATACTATTTTTTCCATGCTACGCAATGTCATTACATCACAATTCTTAAATTACTTAATTTAGCAGTCAGGTTGCACTTTGAGTCAGAATAAATCACTATTTAGAGACGACAAATTGCAGTATTTACAATTCTGCCCTGAATAAAATTAAACTTTTCCGTTTGAAAATGTGTCCATTCTTATGAACATCTCAGTTTATCAAGCAATCATAAAAGAGATAAGTTATATAAACCGAGAGGCCTCAGAGTTCAGCTGAGAGGGAAGTTAACTGTATATACCAACAGTGCCATTCAGCAAATGCAAGATACTCTACAGCATAATTTAATAGGGAGCTGTTAGTGCAAAGTATATATATTGTACTTTTTATCACAGTTCAACTCCTGAAATGTTGATAGTCTGTCTACCCTTGAGTATTAATAAACGTTTCACAGTATGCGATATCGCTGCTAAAGGTAAGGTCTGGACAAAAAGCATATAAAATAAATGCAAAATGGGCTGCAGTGGTTGTAAACTTTATGTGACCGACGGCAACTCAGAGAAAAACTGCGAGAAGACATAAAGGATATTGTACCACATGCAAATGTACGGCTAAGGAAACTGCCTCCGTATAATTCATCCTGCATATTGCCAAACCTCTACAGACGATGGAAGTGACAAATAATCTGAGCTTTTACACCTCGCGGTGACACAAACATGTTTCTGTACCCTGCGCTCAGCAACACAGCACCTTCTGCCACCAAGCTATGGCCCCAGATGCGTGGATGCGTTCCACGTGCTCCCCACCCGTCCCCAGACCCGGATGATGGGTTTGGGGTGACACTCGCCATACAGCCAGAAACACCGCAGGGTCTGCTGAGCGCTCGGGACCTGTGGGAAACTAGCGGCTTTCCAAAGCTCGTCCTGGCAACTTTTGCCCGACATTCAAGGGCACCTCTAGTCTGTAGCCGTGTCCCTTGTCAGCCCTGACTGAAACCCCCTACTTTGTCAAAGACATTAAGTTAATATCCCGCGTACCTGCTCTTCCGCGGCCGGGGCGCAACCGCACGAACGCGACGCCGGCCCCTCGGGGAGCTCCATCCCGCCTCGGCCGCGCCCCCCGCACTGCCCGCGGACACTGATCCCGCGCCGCTTCCCGCTGCTGACCCCGGCACCCCGGCTCTCCCGGCGCAGGGAGGCGGCGGTGGCGGCCGGGACCCCCTGCGTCCCGCTCCCAGCCGCCCCGCCCGGCGCGCACCTGCCCCGGCCCTGCCCTGCCCCATCAGACGCCGCGCAGCGACCGCGGAGGGTCCGCGCAACTTTCTCCCTCTCTGCGAAGAGCCGCGGGCCCCGGGGCGGCCCCTCTCCGCCCCCGCGGAGTGCCCGGTGCCCGGGAGCTGTGCCCCGGGCGCACGTCGGGCCGCCCGCTCCTGTCGGGCCCCGCGATCTCGGCGCCCCCCCAGCCCGGGCCGCGCCCCCCAGCGCTGCCCTGCGCGCCCCCTCCGCGCCGGCCCCACGCCCCCCAGCACCGCTCCCTCCTGCGCTTTAACTCCGTGCAAACACATGGCAAAGTGAGCCGGGTCACTCAGCCGCTAAACAGAAAATCGAAAAAGCCAAGAAAGATCTCCATCAACGGCTAAGAAAGAATTAAATCCCCCCCGGAGAAAAAAAAATCAGCAAGCAACAACCAAACAAATAGAAAGTAGCAATAATCCTAATCTTTTCCCAGATCAAGGCTCTTATCCCGCGACTTGCATTTGATCTCTTCTCATGTGCTCGCTACCTACCACTCAAATCCCATTTTCTATACATTTCCACGATTCGCAGCTCGTCCCACGCTTGGAAATGAAAAAGTAATTGCAAGGGTAAGAAGAGTAAGAAGAGTAAGAATAAAAAGTCCCTGTCCTTCCCGGCTTGGGTTAAAAATGAGAAGTAGCGACATGCAAATGACAGGCAAATTGGAAGAGACAAAAAGCAAGGCAGCTATAATAAACAGGACAAAGAGGAGGCTCGGAGGAGCGGAGCAGGAGTTTAAAGCGAGGATGGGGAACTTCGGCGGGGACGGTGGGAGAAAGAAGCTCGGAACAAGAAGAAGCCAAATACTCGCTGCGTTTTCCGTCCCCGCAAAAACTGCCCTCCAACCCACGGAATAAAATAAAGAGCGGTCCACAAAAGGTGGCAGCGAGAGAGCGAAGGGGAAGGGGGGGAGGATCACCTAACAACGAGCAGGTCACTTACTCTTCAGCCCTGGGCAGGCTACGGTGAGCGCTCCATCGGGCTCCTTACTGCTCACAAATCCTTACCGCTTTATCTACCGGGGAATTAAAACTACTCAGCTAATAAAGTCACTGCAATTTTGCCCCCTGGAAAAAGAAGCACAGTTTTGATAACGGTGATCAATATTTTGCTGGGGATTTCATCACCGCCCCCCTCCCCCCGGACCATTTAGAGCAGCCCAAGCAAGTGCGAATTTAGGGGNGGGCTGGGCTGGGCTGGGCTGGCCGAGCCGAGCAGCGCTCCGCACCGCCACAAGATTTACTTTAAGACACAGCTGAAGGAAACAGGAAGACTAGACGTCACACTCGGAGTGACGTGGGCCCGGCCCGGCGCCCAATCGGGAGGCTCCTTGGGACGGACGGGGGGGACGGGGAGAACTTGGCAGGAGCGGGGAGAGAGGAGAGGGGAGGGCGGGGGGGTTAGGGTCGCCCCGCCCCGCCCCCGCGGGAAGGTGGCGGCGGCCGC
>VXBI01012226.1:504076-547246 GCA_013397375.1 Toxostoma redivivum | reverse complement strand
TTTTTTTTTTTTTTTTTTTTTTTCAGGGATGGGAAAGGTCCAAGTATTCTTGGGCATAAAAAGAACACCCCACAACCACAAAGGCCTGATTCTGGTCTTCTCCTGATGTGAATTAAAAAAAACCTATACTGATATCAAAAAAGCATCATCAGTCTCTATGAGAAAGAGAACCATGTGCCTGATGTGTGTAATTGCTGAATTTAGAGCCTTTCCTTGCTTTTCTTTGCCTGGCTCCTCATTTCAAAAGGGAAGCCTTTGGAGGAAAATGCCTTTAACTTAGAGAATGAATGCAACCTAGGTGATTCAGCAGAGTCTTGAATTTAATTCAAGAACTCCGTATTGAAGGAAACAGAACTGTTAAAAAAATAAAATAATTAAAACGGAAAAAAAGTCACAACCTCCAGAAAGGAGAAAGTGAACTAAACTAATCCTATTAAACATGGTAGCATGTTTCTGTGCAGCTCGCTGAGAGATTAAGCACAGGAAAAGGGATAAGTGCTGCTTCAGTTTCACTAAACTAATGTGACAACTTGTCATTGGAAATCTTTACAGCTTGTTAGCAGATGACTAGCTGATTCAGATATGTTTTCTACCATTTCCTTTGTGTCTGGGGGTGATGTTTTTTTCTTTCCTGTTCCTTTCTTATCCATACTGCTTTATTTTGCTTTTTAATCCTTCATGTCTCCTTCAAGTCAAAACATTTAACTTGCTTTAATCAATATTTTGTTTTGAAGATGTCCCTTGACCTTTTGTTTGTGCAAATTAACCTTCAAGGGCAACTCATTCATTCATTAACCTCAGTGGGATGCCATATCCCTTGTACATGGCATTTTAGGATGCATAAAACATTTATGAATGTTTAGACATATTGCAGTGAATGACTGTGATACTGCTGTGGTTACTACTTCTGTAATATATTAATTTTCCTTCCACCTCCCTCCTTTCACTCTTTCATTTTCTTTTGTACTCTCTTTTTTTATCCTTTTAAAATACTTCTTTCTTTATTTCTTCCTCATTTCTTTCTTTCTCTGTCTTTATTTTTCTTCTCTTCTCTTCTCTTCTCTTCTCTTCTCTTCTCTTCTCTTCTCTTCTCTTCTCTTCTCTTCTCTTCTCTTCTCTTCTCTTCTCTTCTCTTCTCTTCTCTTCTCTTCTCTTCTCTTCTCTTCTCTTCTCTTCTCTTCTCTTCTCTTCTCTTCTCTCCTCCCACCCTTTACTCTTTCCCTTGGCCCTCCCCCACTGGCAAAGGCATGATCGTTGAGTAAATGGAAAAAAACATTTTACAACATTAAAGGAAGGCTGTTTAGAAAAGGAAGGCCCTGCTGAGGTGTAGAGGAAGCCTGTTTATTAACACTGGACACCTCTTATCTCAGGCAGCTCCAGATGGATGTCCCTTTGGTAATTCCCACTCTGTGCCAAGTGGGGTTAAGCAGGGTAACCACCTTGACGTGGGCTGGTGATCACCAGGGGATCATCGGCTCCTTCAGAGAGAAAATTTAGATGGAATTTGAGGGGGGGGAAGAGGGAGAACCGTAAGGCTTCAGCATAAGCTTGCACGTGGCCAGATTTACCTTTGTGGCAGTAAATTGCTTGCTGCCTGGTCCACAGCCAGGTTTTGATTGAGAGATAAAGTAGTTCAAATCTGTCAATAATTAACTGTCACTCAATTAAGGCTTTCTTAACAAATTAGTGCTTGGTAGCACCTAGGGTGCAGGTTTTTCATGGAAAAAGGCTGATGGAGTGATGTTGGCCATTAAGTTTGCCCACTGAGTATCAGCTAATGTCCTGCTCAGTTTAAACACTACTGTGTAAATTTGGTGATTCGGTTCCCAAAAACCCATTCCTGCCAGGTTGCTTTTAAGATTAACTGTTTGTGCCCTCCCAGGCTCAACACTGCAGGTCAGTGCTAAATCAGAGACCTATCACTGATTCATTAGGGCTTCCTGGCTGTCAGCCCTCAAGGAGCACCCTGATGTAAATGAAGCTGTAGGTCTGAATTTACAGAAATGGTGTGGAGCCCTCCTAACACGCTGCAGGTCCCTTGGAAAGGACAGATCAGAGTTACATAGGCTGCCTCCAGTGTAAACCACTGTGATGTGTTTCTCTCTCACACAGGGCCTTGGTCTAACCCCACCTGCTCTTTCCACTGGGTTGGTGTGAAGGTTGAAAGAGAAAACCCTTCCAACCACTTTATCCCATGAGGAAATTGTCATCCAAGCAGCTACCACCCAGTTGTAACTTCCTTTTGCTTCCAGCCTCATGTGGCCCTGGGTACCTGGGTCCAGCAAGACTTGCATGACAAATGTCATGCATTTCCAGAAACATTGCAAAGCTCCATTCATATGCTTCCGGGGCTGCTTCCTGGAATAATCCTTCTGTGGCAATAGAGGTACTGTTGGTGTTTCTCTGATAGCACACATTTTGCCAGTTCCCTTTCATCCCTCTCTGACTTAGTAGTGCCATGGGTATAACACCCCACTCTTCCTCTTAATTCTCCAATCAGAAGTTAGAAGTGAATGTCAGATGCCCTTCAGAGCCAGCAGAGCCATCCCAGTTCACACCAGCTGGTCTTCAGCCCCATGTTTGTGCACTGCTGCTGGGTCGATGCTACTGGGGTGGGAATTCCCTTGGTTCTTAATTCACAGCAAACAGCAGACTCTGGGAGCAGTGATCATTTGTCACATCAACCCTGCCAAGGCAGAACCTGCCTCTCCTGAGTCAGAAAACCCTTTGCTCTCAGTCAGCATCAAATTCTCCTGGTGTCACACACAGTTGCACCTCCAGGAGGTGTAATAGCCGAGTCTGTTGAGAGCTCCAGTGCAAACTCTGGCAGATGCAAGTTCTGATTCATGCTGTAATACAGGAAAGGCTGCGAGGTGGAGGCTGGTTTTAGCTTCAGCTCTGATTCGTTCCTCTGATAGGGTTTATTCTCAGTATGGGTTTGGTTAAATCAGTCACTCCTTACCTCACTGAATAGCTTTCCTCCTCTTTTGACCAAAGCATGCCTTACCTGCAGCAGGGGCAAAAGCAATGCTGGACAAAAGTTTAAAAACAAAATTTGGGAAGCTTTCCAGGTTGTTCTTTTTGAGTGAAGACCTTGGGGGACGTACTCTGTTGTCTCATACAAAAACTAATCCCATAAAAACGAATGCAGCTTTCTTTCTATCAATCATATTGGACGGAAGAGCTGTCAGAGAGGCACAGCTCTTAGCCAGCACCACCCTACCGAGGTTCAAAGATCTGAACTCTTTCAGCAACCTCCATGTGGAGAATTTAAGAGCACGTTTAAAACATACTTTGTGCTGCCCTGTCCTGGTACTTGCATTAAAAGTCTTAAGAAGTTTAAAACCATCAAGCAGGAGAAAAAGAAGCACATTTGATGGTTTAAAACTCTACCCTATCCTGTTGAATAATCAAAGCTGGAAATGTAATTTAGTTTTATAGAGTTATGTTCTATTGATTGGTTGAGGTTTTTAAGAAAGAGGAAGATATTTCTGTAGAGGCATTAGAACCTGGGGGAAAGAATTTTGATTTTTTTTGGTCATCTGAATTAATTTGGCTTTTATATTATATAGCAACAGCTTCTAGGAACCTTTTAAAGAATCCTTTCCAATAGTTATTCCCATTATCTGAAGAATGCATCCAATCTGTCACCTCTGAGGACTCAGTCTGGCAAGGCATTGAAGGACAACTTTTTCAAGAGCAGAAAGGCATCTAATAGCTTTTCAAAACATTTGCAAGTGCTAGACTATTAATTTTAATAGAACGCAGGTGTCTGGATGGTTTTGTAAGGTCCTAAACAAACCAGTGGTTTTAGGAACCTAAAGCAGAGCATAGATGTCCATATCCAAAAGTGTCATTGTAGATCATCCAGCTCAGCAGGCAAGGTTCCCAGGTGCCACGCTGCTGTTTCTGTGCCTGCCAGAGCCATCCTGCAGTGGGCAGGTACCCTGGGACACCCAGGAATTCTTCAGGAGGCAGCATGGGCTTTCCCCACACCTAAGGGCTCCAGCAGAACTGCGCCCAGCCCTGCTTCCCTTCCAAGGTGTCCTCATGGTGGTGTCAGTTCCCATCTTTCATAGGAAAGCCCACAAGTTAGGGTGTCTCCCCTAGAGGCACTTAACACTTGCCTTGTTCCAAGATGTGAAAAGCCTTCTCTCTACAAAAGTGTGTTGCCACCAGGCTGTGGGATGGGATCATTCCTATCCCTCCTTCGCTTTTTTTTTTAATTTTTATTTATTTATTTATTTATTTATTTCCCTAGTGGCTGAAAGGGACCAAAGAATTATAGGGTAAAAAGGAGAAGAAACAAGTAAGCCTGACTTGGTGAAAAAGGTGATTAAAACAGGAAGCTAGGAGGGAACAACACTCTGTTTCCAGGATTGAATATTTTACCATGTCTAATGGCAAAGCACAGCACAGACCCGGGAGGAGGACCTGGGAGTCCCTTTGCCCAGGTGATGATGCTCTGAGCCCGTTTGTGGTCCCGGCAATCTGTGAGCCTTTCTGAAATGCTGCACGGCTTTGACGGAGTGGATGGAGGTTGTTGCAGCAATTAACGTAAAGGCACTGACATCTTTTATGGATTTTAGCCTTGAGTAGCTGAATCATTAGGTACCTACATAATGTTAAAAATCATCCCACAGTGCCCTAAGCTCCCACTGAAGTTACTGTGTTTACATGCAGCACAGCAGGCCCAAAATAATGTAGGTGCCTTTTATGAAAAGGAAATACATCCCTGACATAAAGGTCAAATGGCATTTATAACAACATTAATAATTTCAGAGGACCATGCTATTGAATTCTAGGAAAGATTAGGCCTGTTTGGCAATACTGTTTAGTTGCTTTTACAACAGCAATACGCTGTTTACCTCCTGAGAGGTTCATAAGGAAAAAAAAAATCCAATCCATATCAATGAGTAAGATATTTTCCTTACCAGAGATATTGATTTAAATATTGACTTCACTGCTGGAGGGTTATTTCACTCCATGCTGCAGATACTCATTGTCAAGTGACATGTGTTTTATGTACTAATAAAAATGTGATTTCTGGCACAGTAATCTTATCTGGATGATTCTGATTTTTTGCATTCAGTTTGGTCTGAAGCAGTTGTCCTTTCTAAAACTGAGTACTGATTTTCTTCTGAGTGTCCATGCACTTCACTCCATGTGAATTACTTACAACCAAGATCAAAACAAACAAATGCTAAAAAACCCCCTGTACACAGCCCCTTTGTCCTATTAGTTCATTTTCCTTTCAATCTTTCAGCAATGGGTTTAGGCTCTGCAAGACAGAAGTTCTTTATTTAGCAACAGAAAAGGTGCCGCTGCAGAACCTGTTACAGCTTGTCAGAAAACCAGCCCGAGTGTGCTCTGGGACAAGGACTGTCTTTTTACTGCAGGGTTATACAACAGCTCTCACGTTGGCTTGCTGACCCCGATCAGGCCTGGTGATAGTGACAATGACAACAGTAGCTTATGCCACCAAGCAGCAACCCCACGCTCAGGAGTGCTGTGACACCTCCCATCATGGGCCAGGCGTGCCAGCTCCTCTTGTGCAAAGTACCAGCCCAGGAGGGAAAAAAAGCCCCAAAGAGTAAAAATTCCAACCCCCTGAAACTGCCAACTTGTTGCCAAATAAATCCAACTTGTGCTTTTATTTCACTGGAGTGTTGCCTCCACGAAGCAGAGGATGTTGCTGAACAGTTTCACTGATGCTAAAATTGCTGCCCAGCTGGTTCTCCCTGCAGAGCCTGGATCCACAAACATATTTGGAATTGCACACTCCAAAGGAACCTGCCCTGGAGGGCAGCACTGCTACCATGTAGCTTGGTAGCACCAAGATCTGGGACTGGGAGCACAAGGTGGAGGAGAACCCCTGGAATGCTTGTGGTGTCTGTCTCTTACACACCATCAGGACCAGGTGAAAATGAGGCAGCGGTAGCACTCACACATCAGCTCTTTGGCACTGTCAGCAGTCACCCCAGCTCCTTGCAAGTGAGATGACAAGGGAATAGGAAGGGAATTTTCCAAAGGGAATTGCATGCAAAAGGTTATTCCTGGTCTGAAATTATTGAGGTTAGCTGTGCCCATATCTTCTAAGTACTATACAGTTTGCAGCACAGGACCACTGGTGCCTGCATGCAGGAAGACAGGCTTTGCCCAGCTAAAGTCTCCCTGTAAATCCTTTCCTTGGGAAAACCGAATTTCAGACCATACCTATGGATCCAAGGCCTTTGCACAGCTCAGGACACAAGGGGGGCAGAGACAAACCCTCCTGGAGGTTGTTCACAGCCAAGAAGTGGGGAAGCTGGCAGAAAGGCAAATCTCAGGCCCCGTTAGGGAGCACTTCCCTGCACAGACTCTGCTAATGGGGGGTTGTGGTGCTGTGAGCAGAAGTTGTTTATTTTGGAAGAAACAGGGAGACAAACAGGGCTTTGGGCCACTTTCAGATTTTTTTTTTTTTTTTTACTGGAGAGGATTTACAGCAAACATGAGAACTGGAACTATGGCGCAAATTCACCCTGCATTTTACTAAAGGTTACTTAGCTTAGTTATATTGCTTTCTGTCTACTTGCACACAAGGAATTTTTCTTTTTATTTGACCACAATGTTTTAAATTAAATTTTGGGGAAGCTAACGTGACAAGCAAAGTCTTTATTAACCCCAACAGTGTAATTTCTCATTACAAGACTGTGATTCAGAGGAAACAGCGTTGCTAAAACAGCTACTGAGTCCCAGCAAAAATGACAGTTTTCCTCAATCAGTTCCTTTTGTGACCTTGATCTGAACCTTAATCTGTTTTAGCAAAATTCTTTTTATTAGCCATTCATTCTTAATCATACTGCTAATTTTCCTGTTTTTAAACTACCAATTTAAGGCTGCTTTTTCATGGAAGTAATCAAGGCTGATGTATGTTATTTTGGCTATGAATTCTAATAATTATTCTTAAGAGTTTTTTAAGTCTGCATTTTCCATAGATAACTGTCAAAATTGTGCATAGGGGCAGAATGGCTTGTTTCTGTGATATGGCAGATCCAAGTCTGCTTTCTTATCTTCAGTGAAAATAACCATTACGAGCACTGGGTAGGGAATCTGAGCCTCACCTTCTTTCCTTTCCTTACATCAGCAGTTGCTTTTCATTAGTATTATTATTGCAGACAAGCATCATTGGGAGGAAGAAGGGTTTTCAGGATCAGGCTCCATTTGAGATATTTAGAATAAAAGGATAAACTTGCAGCTGTCTCACAGAGATTGTAAACTGTTGTAGCTAGTGACTAGCGATTTTTCTTTGCCTATGATATTAAGGAACAGATTGTGTTACTATACTTATCTCTACCTTTACAAACAAATACATCAGGAAAATATGTCGAGCAGAAGAGACCGTGCCTGTTATCAAATGCCTAGCTACACTGACTACAGGTTTTCGCACTTCTTTGGCAAAAGCCTCAAAACATATTGTGGCTTGGTTAAGCTGCGAATTCTTTGCAGCATAAAGGGAGCCTTTCTGCGCCCATGGTGCGCGCTCGGCTCTCGGCGAAGGCAGCAGCTCGCTGCTGTTATTTGTCATTCGTACGGCAGGGATCGCAACCCCTTGTCCTCGGCTTTGTACCCACCAGAGACGCCTCTTCCCCCACCGAACTGATTAACATCACGGCGGGGCTATGATCTTAAAAGCCTGGCACTTCTGATTAGGTTTTTGTTGAAGTTTGCAGAGTTGACTGAGTCCCGGCGGCTTTGTGCGTGTGCAGCCGGGTGGTTGCAGGGGGTAGCGCTCAGCCCCCCCAGCTAGAGGTGCCGCTGGAGCAGCACTTGGGCAGCAACTCTGCAGCCTAAACCTCTCCCTCTGTGCTCAATGGGACTTTGTCAAGAGACGCACCAACATTTCGTTAGGGAGCGAAGCAGATTTCTTAATTGCAAGTGAACTAAGCTTGACAGATAGGATTTTCTACTCTAAAGAGGGAGGAAAGCCAGAAACTTGGGGGTTTTGTGTGTTTGCTTGTCGTTTTTTTTCATGGAAGATGCTCAGATGTCTTGGTAATAAGTTCCCATGCCAGATGGAAGGCAATGGCTGGAAGAGTAGAGGAACAAAGACTCTTCTCAATCTTTTTCCCTAATTAAATCCCTTTTTTCTGTAAAAGTACAATGTTTTCCCCACCAGTTTGAAAGGATTGCCATGTCTGATTGTTTGAAGAGCTATAGGTTAATTGTGTTATATGTATCTGTAGAAAAATTAATGCTATATGCAAAAATGGATGAAAGTGCTCAAATTGCCCGTTAATTAACTCAGCCCTATTGTTAGCAGGGTTGGCATTAGAGGAAAGAATAATGCCTTTTCAATCCGAAACCTTCCCTCCCTCCCCATCCATTTTATCTCTTCTTGTCACTTCCTATTAGCTGATCATGACATCTTATCTTTTTCCTGAAGGGTGGGCCAGAAGATTACTTTGGAGCTCATGTAAGTGACACTCCAAGGATTGGCCAGCAGCAGGTTCAGCGGCCCCGGTCCCCGGAGCTGCGGGATGTCATTCCTGTGACATGCCTGGAAACTGCAGCTCATCCCTCAACTGTCCGGTTACAGCAGCATCTCCGTCATGTTGCACTTCCAGTCTGTCACTGGCAGGGGTTCACGCTCCTCTCCCGGGAACCCTGCTCACTTTAGCTGAGGACTGTGTTTTTATTTTTAACACACAGTCCTTCACATCAGTGGCACTGAGGGTTTTGCTTTTGCAGGATGGGATTCTGCCCTAGGAGGGAACGGCTGGGGATCCTACACCAAATGTGCCCGCATGTGCTAGGAGGGAGCTGTGCATTAAAGCACGCTCTTTTTTCCATCCCTCTGTGGGAAGGAGTTTTTGGGAGATCTCTGCCTGCCTGGAGGTGTGGGGCTGTCCCAGCAGCTTTGCCCCACACCACTCACCTGGTCCCCAGAGCTCAGGATCTCCTGGTAGGGAACACAGCCAGAGTGCTCCCACCAGCTGTAGCCAGACATTATGGCTCGTGCTGGAGGGACTCGCTGCCGGCACCATAATTGCAGGCTAGCTGGATTTTCGCTGTGGTATTACAAATTCCCCCAGGGAAGCCCACAGCTATGACCATTTTCATGGTAACATTGTCAGGCATGAGTCATTTTCTTCCCTCACTGTCTCTGTTTGTCCTCTCTCACACACACACTCAAAAATGCAAGGACAAATCAACAAACTGGTAAATAAAACTTAAGTGTTGCTTTAGTGCATTCTCAGCCCTCTTCTTCTGGCTGAGTGTACAGTTTGATCAGTTAGAAGTACTTTTTATTTTTTTTGCTATGAGAACGTGACATAAAATGTATGGGCCATGGGTATGCTGCTACTGGAATGGTGACCTATTTATCTTATGCTTTACTTTATTTTTTTTTTCTGTGTTATTTCTAAGAGAGTTTTAATTAAAAAATCAATCAGTAAAACTAATCCTTAGACAACAAATCATTGACAACATAAAAACCCAAGAAATTGGAAAAGGGTCACTGTTTAAGAGTTTTATTCGCCTAACACTTCTTCATTAGTACTCCAGGTCTGCTAAGCTTATTGTCACCCTTCCCCTCAACATCTGAATACATGCTCTGCATATCATCCCATTGTATTGCACTGGCTGCATTATCACAGCTCACACGAGTAAATACCTGCAGGGTTGGTGTCCTTGGCTGTGAACCAACTTTCTGGTGTATTCTGAAATGTTCACTTTAGTGCCTTAAAAAAAAAAGTATTCACTGAAAGAAAGGGAAAATAGTGTGCAGTTGGAGGTGCCTAAATTCAGATTGCTTTTGCAAGACACGTGGCAGACTTATTCAGACATCCTGTTCATCCTGAGCGGCACTGCATGGGAAACTGCTGCTGAACCACACAGTCTTAAGCAGGAATGGATTTGATTTCTCCCCTCTCCTCTTCTTTTGTCACCCTCTCTTCTTCAGCAAAATGCTGAAGAAAACAGGGCTTGTGGCACTGCTGTGTGTGCCTAACAGGTAGAGGGAAAGGGCTGTACCTTAAAATGTCAGGAGGCTCCACTCAGGTGATCCTGGGGAGTCTCAGAATGAAGGATGCAAGTGGAGTGAAAAGCATGTGAATTTGTATATCACAGTGGGAGTCTGGGTGAAAATTCTGGATGCAGTGACCAGATCTGTGTGGCCAAACGTGTGCTGAAGACACCGCCAAGGACATGCGACCATGAGTTTGCCAGAGAGGCCTCAGGTTTTTTATTTTGTTAGATTTACATTTGTGGAGTGAGCAGAAGTTGAATAATTTATGGCGGTGACCACTTAGATGCCATATGTCATGTTTTTTTTAAAGCAGTATGGGTTTTTTAATACACAAAAGGGAACAGACACTGGAGCTGAACTTTCTTCATTTTATTCAAGAAGAGAATACTTAAAAAGGCTTGGAGAAAAGGGAGCCCTTTTTATACACTTTGAATCTGCACTAAACTTGACTAGTCAGCATCACTCTGTTTTTGCAATGAAAAATAAAAGCAGTGTTTGCACAGTGTCACATGTAAGAAGAAACAAGACTTTTACACAGGTCTCAGTAAAAGGCCATACTTTACTGTGATTCTAAAGTTTAGTGAAAGCATATTTCTGTCCATTGTTTAAAAATGCGTATTTAAATGAACAACCACTCAATTCCCACCCAACAGTATAGAAATGGTAGCCTTGATGTCACAGGCAAATTTTGTACGTGGTTAGCACTGATATTTCTGGGACACTACATTGGAAATATTCTATTGTGTATTTTATTTTGCTGTGAGAAACATGAAATCCTTGCAAGCTCGGAGTTCACATGTCCTTTTAAGTCTTAAAATATGTTAATTTTACATGCCAAAGTCTTAAGAAGTGTTTGACTGCCCGTGGCTTTTGTGTGCATCTCCAGATGGCAGATGCCATTTTGTGTTTCACATTAATTGAGTAAATTTCCTTGCTCTTTGTACATATTGCAGAGGAAGCCATTCTCTGCTTTCAATAGGACAGAACAGCTCTTTGGCATCAAACCCTTCTGGTCTGGTGGTACTAAAACTGTTTTAAGGTGGAATTCTGAGAACAAGCTGTTGGCAGTACAGATTTCCTCTATTGTAGATGAAAGTCAGACATTTAACAGTTATCTTAGAAATATCTTGAGGGTTTTTCCTGCTGAATTGTGAAGCAAACCAGATAGGATAACCTCAGGGGCTGAAGACATAATAAGAGATATGTTTTTTCAATATTCATTTAGCTAAAGGAAAAAAAAATATTCTTTCATCTTGAAGGGCGCTGGTTTTTGGGGGGAGGGTTTTTCTGCCAGTTTTGCTTTTTCTCCCTCTCACTTTCTAGATACTAAAAAAAAAAGGAAAGAACTCCCAAGTCCTTTAAAACACCACATTTTGTCCAAACATCAGTCCTGTTGTAGGAATTTGCAGTAGTTTTGCTTTTTGGGACACAGGCAATGAAAGAGGGTGTGAGAAACATCTGAGGGATCCTGCCCAGTGCTGGGGAGCAGCGATGGCCACCCCACTGGACATCCCCGTGGAGACATCAGACATCCTCTTCCAGCACAAAGCCCGTGGGATCCACGTGGCTCTGAGCCACCCACCCCTTTTACAAGGGCATTTTAAGTTTGAAAGCTGTGATGCTCAGCATAAAAATGTGTAGCAGTTCTATAACTAAGTTCTATAGTTCTATAGCATGCCCTAAATCCAGATGAATTTCTGCATGGAGCTAATAGTATATATAAAAGTTAGGTGTTTGTGAAGAAAATTTATGAGAATTTGTGCACAGCAGCATCTTAGAAGTGGCTTGATATGTTTTTACACCAAGATAAAATGAGTCCAGCAACGAGATTTTAAATCACCTTTTTTAAAGTCTTCCTGTAGGTTCACTCTTCCAAACTCTCTGTAGAAGGGGGGTAAAACAAATATCCTGTCTGTTTGAAAAAGAATATGGAAGACAGAAGTTAATGCTCATCAAAGAAAGCAAGATTATATGTCATGTTAGTAACCAGATTTTTATCATGATAAGTGGTGTCCAGATATAGTTGAAGTGGGCAGTGTACATAATAACATAATTATGGGTGTTATAGTGACGTAACAGCAGCAGGAGCTCGGCTTCTGACTCCTTTGTTTTCCATTCACACCCACTATGATCCACTGCTATATTTAGTTGTTTTTCACAGTGCTACCTAATACTGTCATCGCAAGAGGTTTTTTTTTTTAAGTAATAAAATAAAGATAAGACAGTATTGACTTTCCATGGAAGCTGAAACACTGGAATCTTTTCTTGCAGATGACAATTCAAACTGAGGGGGAGGGTGGGGGTTTTTTGTTTTGTTTTGGGTTTTTTTTTGATAGATTATTGTCATCTTTTGTGTGTGAAATGCAATTGCAGTCAAGGCAGAGCAGCAGCTGGTGGGAACCGTCCCAGTGCCACTGCCTTCTGCGAGCTGGGACTGTCTGTGGCTGAGGAGCTGCTCCAGACAATTTAAGGCAAGCTCGTGGAGCATGAAAGAACTGATATTATTACATAACTAAGTGGTGTTTGGGGATTTAAATAAAGGAAGTTTTGACTGCTGAATTGCTGTACTTTAACAGTTCTCAGTCTATAATTTTTGGCACAGCTCGTTTGCATGGCACTGCAGTTCCAGAGACACCCAAAAAGCAGCCCTGTGCTTCTCAGGTAATGCTGGCAAGGTGTAGGGTAGCCTAGCTCAGCCCCTGAGTGGTGTCTACAGCAGAGGACGTGTCATTCTGCTTAAACTTCATTGCAACTGTGCTTCCCATGCCTGAAAGTTACGCATTGCAATTCTCCCAAAAGAAAAGATCTTATTTTCAAAGAATAGCTTTTGTGGTCAAATACACCTGCTGTGGTGAACTAATTATTGGTGTGTGGGGCTGTATGACACCTGTTGGCATTTTGCTTTGGCCCACAACAAGAAAAAAAGAGGTTTAATGCCTCATGGAGCACTGGTTTTCCATCTATGTCCTTGTTATCACAGAACTGGCTCCTGAATTAAAGCAAAGGCTTTGTGAAACATCACCAAATCAAGTACACCGCAAGTGGAGCTTGCAATGTGAACATCAGAAATGTCTTCTGTGTTTAGCAGTATGGGAAACTGTGATGCTGTTATAAAGAATAAAACACTGAGGAGTCCCAGACTAGATGAAGCCACAAGTCCAAGAGCCCTGGAAGGATGCTGTTTGCCAGCTTTACAATAGGTTTATTCAGCAGGAGTCAGCAGGGTTGCCTATCTGTGTTCCTATAGTCAAAGCTCATTCATTCTGTGCAACATAGGTCAGCTCTGGTGCAACTATTGATATCTGTAGAGCACTTGCCCTACTGCTGTGATTTAAAAAAAAAATCAGCACTGTAGTTACAAAGAATTACTGGACTCCTCTGTGTTGTA
This sequence comes from Toxostoma redivivum, assembly GCA_013397375.1. Classification (NCBI taxonomy): domain Eukaryota; kingdom Metazoa; phylum Chordata; class Aves; order Passeriformes; family Mimidae; genus Toxostoma; species Toxostoma redivivum. The sequence goes on along the minus strand of VXBI01012226.1, from coordinate 533,849 downwards.
TTTATTGCAACATCACAGCTCCCTCTTTCTTTAGTTGAGTACACGTACTACGTCTTACCTAAAGCGGCGATAACGTGAACAAAGATGGAAGGGGGTCTGTATAAGAAGAGTTTTCAAAAAAATTATACCCTCTTCCCAAGATCTTTGAAAAAATATTTTGACAGCAGACAAACAGAACTCCACTCCTCAGTCTCATTCTTTGCATACATTCAGTGACACTGCACAGAGGATCCAGGTAATTCAATATTTATTCTGATTTTAAATTACTCCAGAATAACTAAAACATTGCCCTTGCCTTCTCCTGGGCCTCTTTTGATAAGCTCAGCTCTGTGTAGGAAAGTGGTCTCTGTGTATCACCAAATCCCTGTGTACTTGGGTGTGCTTTGGAGCTGCCTGCAATGGTCCAGTGCAGTTTTTGTGAGAGAGATGCAGGGTGCCATGTAGGGCTGCCCAGACTGAGGCTGCCAAGATGCAAGATAAGAGGATCACCTGTAGCCAGTCTCTTAGAAGACAACTAATATATTGAATAACAGTAGTACAGACAACTGATCTTTGTCTACTGCCAAGACAAGCAGTTCTGCTAATGAGATCAATGCAGTCTTCCATGTGTAATAAGGCTTATTCTCAGCTTGATGAAGGTGAAGTTAGAAATTCCTAAAACGCTGGATTTTAATAGCCATATTCAGGCAGAACTCACTTTTGCCTCATTGAGCAGTGCAAAAGACTTAGAGCATAAGACAGGAGATTAGGATCTTGGGCAGAGGAATTCTCTTCATCACTTTGCAAGGCATGTAGCAGACCATTGCCTCACTTTCCCTGACTTCGTAGTGCTGCTTTCTTTCCCCAGAAAGAGTTGTCTGGCTGAATTGAGAAGCGTGAATGAGGTTCTCATATGCAACAATGCTTAAAGCCGAAGCAATGCCTATAAATATGGAAATGAGAGTTTTACTTTATTCTAGGAAGGGCTGAAACTTTCCTCAGGAGACTTTCTCTGACTTCAGGACTGGTTTCAGTAAGTACCCTTGGCAATGCAAAATGGAAGTGTATGAATAAATTAATTGGAAGATGTACATGCAGCTCCTGCCACTCCCCAAATACCTTTCCCAGCTCTGAATGCAACACAGATTTTAATCATGGAGCAACAGATGATTGATGGATGATTAATAGCTAATTTATGAGATTCATTTAACTTCATTTTACTTATACACTGTATGTAGAATTAGTTAAGGCTTGTACAGGAAAGGAAGTGATGAACCATTGTTCGCATTAAATTATAATGACAGCCTTCCTCATCACTGTATATTTATTATGTAAGAAAAGGAAATGTCTAGTAAAATCTGTATAGGTTAATAACACCTTCATAATATAGTCTCTCTTTTCTATTGACTTGAATAGCCCTCCTACTGACTTTTACTGGATTATTAGAGTTAATTACATCAATTGCAATATAATTGATTCTTAAATACTATGTAGGAACCTCATACAATTATGGAAAAACAAAAGTCATCTAGACATCTCCGATCAGAAAAGATTTGGAATTCCTGCACATTTAATTCCTGTTAATCACCAGTCAGTTTGGACATTAAGATTGCAGGGTTTCTTGTTTTCTTTCTGTTAGGTTTTGACAGAATTGATAGTTTTACAACATTTAACTCAGTGTGCATGGAAATATAAGATTAAAGAGACAAATGTAATTTGCTAAAATCGTTACTTCATCTCCTAAAAGTGAAATGAATTACCTGCCTGCCTACATAAAAATACAACTTACTCACACACATGCATGCTCAAGAGGGAAAAAAAACCCCAAATAGGTATTTAACATTCAAAGTTGAAGTCTTTTATCCACAGGTGGAAGTGTTCCTACAGATCATGCTTGCTAAAGTCACCAAGGGCCTTCAATGTAATGACATGAAGCAGAGCTGAACACTGATCTCCAGAGAGCAGGAGATCTATACATTGTTTCACTGAGTAACTTTGACATGAAAATGGTTTCTAAAGGATGGCTCTGTATCCCAGATAAATCTTGTGGACCATTCAAAAGAAGGTGCTTTAAGATAAACCCTCTGAGGAATGTTACAACATTATTAAGCAGCAGTTCAGCTTTAAAGCCAGTCAGACATAACATTTTTTGTGACTCTGTTCTTGGTCAGAGTCCCCTGTGGTACCAGTGTAGGAGATGTTAGTAATTTTATTTTTTTTAGCTGACTTTGTTACGGTTCTCCAGTGGCCCTCCAGGAGCCGTGTGGCGTTTTGCAAGAGTGAGTTTGCTTTGTGTTTGTGCAGCACAAGTCCTCAGAAGGTAAATTCAACACTCTTTGTGCTGCTCCATTAAATATCCTCAAGTCAATTCGGTTGGTGTGGGGATATCACTTCAGAGTTTCAGCTGAGCAATGCGTGAAAGTTCTTGTTATGCAAAATAGTAACTTTGGTTACGGTTATTATGTTTAGTATTATTAATATTTTTGCTTTACAGCTTAATGCACACACTTAACCACACTGCAGCAGCCGGCTATCAAAGGCTTCCCTGAGGAAAAATTAAGCACTTGGAGCAATAAATTATGAAAAGACTACATCTAAGGGCACCATCCACCTTGTTCTCACACCTGCTTTAAGTGTTAAATAAATCATAACATCCTGTTCATCGTGCCGTCAGTAGGGGTTAAATAAGTCACTGTAAATGAGCTCCAAATCATAGGACGTAGCTGGCTTCCAAGTTTTTTGTTTGCAAGGAGAAACAGCCCCAGGCTTTTGATAGTTCAGGTCTTTAAGGAAAGTCTTTTTTTCCATTCCAACTACTTCCTGTTAACGTGGAAATGAGAGGAAATGAACATTAAGCAGAAGGATGGGCCCATCCTTTTCCAGTCGTGTGCCTAATTTGTCAGGTGCAATATTGGCACCTGGAGGCTTGTTTTGGCTGCTATTACATCCTTGCTAGGGAAATATCAGGATACTTGTAACTAACAGCATAGGACTTCAAAGCATTTTTGTTATAGGGAGAAAGAAGAAAGGCTGCCGCCGTTAGAAAATGCAGAGCTGAGCAGCCCAGTTTGTTTGCAGAGTGCGTTGTAAACAGCAGTCAGCTAAAAAAAAAAAAAAAAAGAAAAGAAAAAGAGAAAAAGTATGTGACATTTCAGTCAAAAACTAGTTGTGGCCATTAAGCCTGTGAGATAAATATACTCTGAATATACTCTATTATATTTACATCTACTCCATAAATTGCCTTTTGGAAATACATGTTTTAAGTGTGTTCTTCATGCTTCTAAACCTTCACATTAAACATCCTTTCTGCTGAGAACTTGTCAGCACATATGTCCATTTCAGCGGGAAGCTTAAGTGTTTTATGGCAAATGTATTTATGACCACTGAGTTGCAGTGATGGAGTGATAGGAAGGCTGTTTTAAGTGACTCTGAATCAAAACCTGCAAACTAAAGAGTCCTCCTGGTGTCTTTACTCCGTGCCAAACACCATAGCCATACTTTCTCTTGTGGGACCTTTCTTGTATTAAGAAACTGTACAAGATGAGTTAGAGACCCCATGCTCAGCCAATATATTAGTGATGCATCTCTCTGGATGAATCTGTAGGAAAAAAATGTATTTAGGACTCCTGTAATAAAAAGAATGAGACTGAAGCTGAACTTATTCCCCAGCAGTGTTTCAAACTCTGAATTGACTAAGGCTGGTTTGGATTTTTAGAACTGATTCATGTTTTGGGCCAAAGTAACTATTCATGTGCCACTTTTTTTCCCATCATGAATTACAATTAATTAGCATTTAGTGGTGGGAGGAGAAAAGACAGTGTAGCTAATTAATATTTCATTCAGGTAAAACATAGTGAGTCAAGCCATGAGTGATATATACAGATCTGCAGCTGTTCTGAGAGCAAATTCATTCAGATCAGTGAAATGAGATAATAGACTTGGGAAATCCAGCTGCTGCGCAGATGTTGGGTGGAATTTTCCAGGGAGAAGCAGCTATGCCATTTTTTGTGCCTGATGCTGCATCTCTTGCTCAGGAGGAGGTCTCTTTTGCTGGATGGCAAAGTTGTAGAGAAAGCAAACTCTGTGCTGAGGAAACTTTGGTGGGTTTGGGATTCACTGACCCTTTTCTCCCATGTTAGTTCCATCTGTACCTGGGTCAGATGGAAGTCTTGAGGTCTAGCACCCAGAGTCATCTCTTCCCACTGAGCAGGCACTGTGCCTCATTCCAGCCATTCTGGGCTCTCAAGTGGTCTCAGTCTGACTGTTGAAGATGGCTGTATGTTTTAGAGTGACTGTTTCTTTCTTCACCTGAACATTGTCAAGTAATCAATCATTTTCTTCAAGGGTACTGTCTTTTGAAGCCATCAAAGATTTCTTTTTTATGCTTCTCTTACTTACACAGGGCATTAGACTGGTAGAGGAGACATGAAAGGAGTTTGATGATAGTTCTATCTTGGTACTCAGGGCACTTCAGCAATTTTTTTGTCAGAACCAATGATTCTTGGCCTTCATCTTCCTGTTAGTGTCCAAATAACACCAATATAAGGCTTCTTTGTTACAGAATCATAAAATAGTTTGGGCTGGAAAGGCCTTTGAGAGGTCATGTAGTCCAACCCCTCTGCATTGAGCAGGAATGTTTAGCTAGACCAGGTTGCCCAGAATTCCACACAACTGACCTTCCAGGGATGGGGCATCCACCACCTCTGTGCAATCTTTGCCAGTATTTTGCCACCCTCATTGTAAATAAGTTCTTCCTTAATCTGTAACCTGAATCTAACTTCCTTCAGTTTAAAACTGTTACCTACCTCTTGTTCTATCACTACTAGCCCTACTAAAAACTCTGCCTATTTCTTTCTTCTTGTCTCCCTGTAAGTGCTGAAAGACTGCAACAAGGTCATCCTGGAGTATTCTCTTTTCCAGACTGAACAAACCCAATTCTTTCAGCCTGTCCTCAATAGGGAGGGGCTTCACTCCTCTGATCATTTTGTCTAGGGAAAAAATTCTTCTGTGGATACACATAAAACAGCCATAGCACGTTGTTTGATGACTTCAGTGCACGGGCTCTGCAGCAAAGACAATTTGGTCTGAACAGTTCAGCAGACATTTAAAGTCAGCCCAATGATTTTGCACAGAAGTGACTGAGGATCACTGGTGGATGTGTCCTGCTGACTCAGTATTGTGGGTGTGGGAGCTTGAGCTATAGGAGAGGTACAAAAGTGGCTGGTGGTAAGAAAAGAGAGGAACTTCATAATCCTTTACTCCCATACCCAGAGACATTTCTGCTAACTGTGCCCTGATTTATGCTAAACTGCAAAACTACAAGAAGCCAGAAGATACCTGAAATAAGCGCAAGGATCATCTTATATATGCTTATTTGTATGTTTGCAACTAACTGAAAGAAGATTGTAGCAAGGCTGGAGCCAGTCTCTTTTCCCAAGCAACAAGGACCAGGACAAGAGGATATAGCCTCAAGCTGAGCCAGGAGAGGTTCAGATTGGATATTAGGGAAAAAATCTTCATGGAAAGAGTTATCAAACATTGGAACAGGCTGCCCAGGGAAGTGGTTGGGTCAGCAACTCTGGAGATATTTAAAAGACACAGTTGTACATTACAACACACATCTATAAACTCACTTAGGGACATGGTTTAGTGGTGGACTTGGCCATGCTGGGTTTACAGTCAGTCTCAGTGATCTTAAAGGTCTCTTCCAACCCAAATGATTCTATGATTTTCCTCTAGTAACTTGCCCTGTTTTCTATTACCCCAGAGACACCAGGAAGGATTAGTGCTGCAGGAGACCACAGTGTCCTCTCTGACTCCACAGATGATGCTTTTGCTGACACTGTCCTGCACCACTTTAAGGTATGTACATTGCCAGCACACAGTGACACTGCATGATCTAGGTAACTCACTTTCTTGCTCTGCAATTTTTGGACTTATATCACTTATATTACAAACACAGATGCCATGAATTTTGAGGAATATGTAGCTTATCCTCCTTGTGGATGGGTGAAAGGGTTTTGCAGAGAGAATACAGCCTTGCTGTGGTGGCAGGGACCTCTTGGGGTTCATCTGGGATATTCTTTTCCATTGTGTCAATTACTGCATTTCTCTGCAGCCCTAAGAAATACAAATAATACAGGCTTTGGGAGCAATCCTTGACAGCTACAGCAATTGTCAATTCCTTAGATTCCTCACATCCATGAGCTCAGCCGGGATTGGTGTGCTCCTCACATGCCATTTGTGTGGCTCAGGAACAGTAGCATTCAGCACTTCCTTTTCCTTTGTTTTAAAGAATTACAGGACAGGTTGTGTGCTGGTGCAAATATAGCTGGTTGCTCTCCACTCTGGTATCTTTTTGTACCGTATGTATAGCTTTGATAAGCAGCATATGTGTCTGCTTCCCGACTGTACAGTGTTTCCACTCTGATCTCAGGAGTGTAGCTAAATCAATATATCCTTTGTGATGTGCAGATGGAAATAATCTCTAGAAAGATGCATTTCTGAGCTTTGCCCAGTATGTATTTATTTGAGAGGTACAGCTGGTTTGTGGAAAGGTACAATCCAAGACCATATGTGAGCACACTGCTAACGCAGCTCAAGCAGCTTTACACTGGTATTGAAGCCCCTCATGGCCATCAGCAGGGCCTCTGGAGGCTCCTTTGATGTGAAGGGAAATGTGAAGGCTGCCTAACCCTCCAGCATCCCTCAGGGCCTTGCTAGCTGCTCCAGGATCAGGCTGTCACAAGGTGCTCTTCAGCCCTGTTTCCTGAACTGGACTAGGTACAGACAGGCCATTTCCATCTTAGAGTGGTGTGGGTAAGGTTTGTTGGTGCATTTATGTCTACTGCTGCTAGTTACTGGACCTAAATCCAGATTTCAGATCTGTAACCAGATACAAGTAGAAATGTCTCCATATTCCATGGCTGCTTGGGATGACACTTGGATTAAATGTCCAGACGTTCAGTGTCCAGAGGTGTCTGACAGACTCTAAGTTTCCCATGCTATGATTTAAGAGAATAAAATTTCTCGTGGCTATGCCCAGTTCAAGTGCTCTGGATGCTAAATGGGTAACACAGATCTAGTAAACTCACTGGCACTGTAAAAACACTTGTTTCCTTAAAGCTTGTACTTTCAAAAATGACAAAATGATTTGAATTAGAATATGTGAGGACCTGGCAAACCATTCACATCTGTAAAAAACACAGGTTCTGTATCAATACCTGCACTATTAATAACATGTTCATAATAAAATATTGTACAGGGCAGATTCAAGTAACCAAAGAAGAGAGACAAGTGTTTTTTGTGAGATTCACCTCAGCTGATAGTATGAGTTCTTTTCTTTTATGCAGCAAACCCAGGGCAAGGGTGCTGTACTTGGGGTACTCTATAGGGGTGGCTGCAGGGGAGCACTTGGGTGGCACCATGACCTGTCACACTCCCAGCCTACAAACTGTGCAGTGGATATGGGTGCTGGGGCAGTTTGCTAAGAAAACTTACGTCTGTCTGCACAGATTTGTTCACAGATGGTTTAAAATATAGCTCCCTTGTGAAAGTCAAGCTGTGAACACCTGAGTTTTGGTTCCTCCCAGAGCAGTGTCACAAGAAACTTGTGCTTTCTCTCCCAGAGTGGACATTTTCCATTTATTTTTACAACCCAAAAGCCTCACTCCTCTGCATAATCAGATGTCCAGGCAGAGAGCTCTCCTTGAATGAAAACTCTTGGGATTTCAGCTCACAAGTTGAGCTTCCAGTTTCATACCGAAAGCAGTCCTGGAAAGCTCACTTCTACCCACTGAATTTGGACAAATACTCTTGAAATAGTCTGTTTTCCATCTCATGCTGCTCTCATCACGATCTTCCAATTATTAAGAGTTAATTTTAAATCAAGTTACAAATACTTCCTAAGTGCAAGAGCCCATTGCCATGGGCTGGAATCATCTGGGAGCTGCTCCTCCTCTTCCTTAGCAGTGAAATGAGGTGAAGTGAGGCAGGGAGGTCCAGCACCATCAGTTCCCCCCCTAAAAAGGTCAGTGCATGCTGTCAGAACCTTGGGACCACCAAGAGCCTTGGGATCACCACTTTGTGCCACAGTGGGGCCCTTTGGGACCATACTCTCTGCCCTACAACACACATGGATTGTTGTTTGTGTGTCTACAACAACTTTCACTGCAGGATCCTTCAAATATGCCCTTCAGACCTCACAGGGTGTGTCTTTTGCCATGTGAGGAGCCTCTTGGCCCCCTGAGAGGAGGAGCACATGTGGCAGCAGGGGTCCTGCCCCTCCTGAAACACTGTGTGCTCCCGGGCAGGATGGTCTCCTTCGCACAGGCAAGCACTGTGATGTGACACGGTGACGTGGGCTTTGCAGAGGTCAGGCATCAGTCAGCAGCAGGGCTCTGGCATCCCCTCACAGCTCTGCTGTTTGTAATATTTATTATCTGTGCTGTGATAATGCTCGAAAATGGATGCTTCTTTCTGAATAAAAGGAAAGTCGCTGCTCGTATCTCAAGGATAAAAGCCTGTCTGGCTGGAAATCAGTGCAGGGTGCTGAAAGCAGGCAGAGCAGCTGAGCCAAGCACAGTGGTCCCTGTCCCTGGAGAGCAGTGCTTTGGTTCCCCAGAGGAGAGGCTGCTGCTTTGGCACTGAGACGGACCTCCCCTTCCTTTTGCCATGGCAAGCAGTGATGGAAAACCCAACCTACTCTCCAGCATGGGCTGCCTAGGCAAGCCAAGCCCTGCAGAGCCTGGTCCTGGCTGACCGTGATGATAACCAGCCATATGTCTTCTGTTCACACCCTTACTATTGATCTGTCAGCTCTGCCCCCTCTACCAGCCCAGCACCCCAAGTGCTCTTCCGTCACTTGCATTTATTTGACCTTGTGGTCCTCGTCTCTGTTTATTAACCATGATACAGCAGCAGGAGGTTTCAGGAGGTTTTTCACGAGGTCTTCAGGAGGTTTTAGGATGAAGGCAGTGGAGTGATGCTGTTACAGGACAGCCTATGAGGGAAGGTCCCTGACAGGACTCACAGCTCTTACCCAAGAGGAGAGGGAAACACATCAAATTCTATCTGAATTCATGGTGTAAAGGGACAACATGAAATGGCAATATTTTTGTTCTATTGCCAAAATGTGAATTTTGCAAATGTGAGTCTTGCTGTCCAAAAGGTATTCAGTGTCCTTCAAGACAGCATTTCAGTGAGCTCACCCCCCAGGACCATGTCCTCACTGGAACTGCGTGTCCGTGCACGCATACTCCCCAGCACAAATCAAAAAATCCTTCCCTCTTACTAGTTTGCAGAGCCTCACAAAAACCTATGGGAATATCTGGTTTTGCATGCAAATATTTACCAAGAAAAAATGGATACTTTTCCACAGCTTCCAGTATGAGGCTTCTTCTGCAGAGAAACTGCCAGCTGTACATGCATGCTGGTTTGGCACTGAGACAGCACATTCCCTAGAGAGGGGAATGAAACCACAAACTCCTTTCGCCCATGGAGTAAACCCCTTTCCACGAAGCAGGTGAGAGCACGCTGAACTCGCTCCTGCATTCTAGCTTGGCTGTTTTCTAAATGTCATTTGAAAGTCTCGCCCCCTCCTCCCTCCTCCCTCTGTCCCCAGTTTTATCCCTCTTGCAGGAGGCAGCCATCAGCAACAAAACCACAATGCGGGGCTTGGCTGGCTGCATACATCCAGCAGCTGCTCTGTTCCAAGTTCTGGGCAAGCCACAGCTATCCAGATTCCCGCTTGTCCTATGTCTTCTGCCTCAGTTGCAGTACAGCATCTTGAGCTAGAAGTACCACTAATTGACCAGCTTGGATAGGTTGCCAGCACTGCAGTACAGTCAGCCTGCTGTCCCCAGTTGTCTGTGCCTTTCCCCTCTTCGCTACACTTCCAGCCCTTCCTGATCCAAAGCTTGTGACATCTTCCAAGTCCTCCTTGCATTCAAGACTCTAATTCGGCATGTGGTATGCTGTGCTTTTCCAGTAGGCTGCTTTTTGTCATTATCTCTCCACCCAAGTGAATGTTCAGGATGGGCATGTTCTTTCTTCAATTATTGCAGAGAACTAAATGTAAGCAATAAATGCTAAAGCCAGGTTTTTCTAATACAAAGCATCAAGCAAAATCTTTGTGTTCTCATATAATTATTCTGAAAGAATTACAAGTCTGGAAATAAAAATACAATACTCTGTCTTAAAATGTGAAGCATATTCTTTCAGGATAAGGATAAGAATGCGATTTAAGTTTGCTTTAGCCCATTTCTTCGCTGCGTAGCACTGACGTGATTGTTCAAAGAAATTGTGCTTTTGGAAGGAAAAGGTTAAAGTTTGCTACTGATATTCATCAGGAGATGGATATTTAATCTTTAATCTCTTGTTCTAGGCCCCTACTTCGGATCAACTCATTATCCCGAATAAACGATGTGTCATTCCCATTATTTATGTTTCACTGCAGCCAAAGTATCTGGACCTCGTTTTGGTAAGCACCATTCATTTCGACCCATTCAGTATTAATCTCCCTTCTAACATCTTTCCTGTCCTATGTGCTGTCCCCTATTTGCTTTTATGTTTTCCGCAGAGTGTTTATAAAAGGATAATCTTTTACAAAGCAGACAGAATTTTTGTGTATAAACTGCTCTGTTTGAATGCCTCATTGATATACCATCTAAACTGAAGTGTTCAGCAAGATTAGTGCATCCACTGAGCCACTGAACTGGGTAAAAATATGGGAACTGCTCCTTTCTTTATAGTGAGAGAGGGTAGCTAATGATGCCATCTTCTTTTAAATAGGATACTTTTAGCAGATGGACTCTGAGAATATGAATACATTGCACAAATAAAAAATAATAAACAAAGGAGTTGGCTTATAGTGACAAACAATAGGAGAAAAAGACACAAAATGTATATGTGTAAAGACCATGAGCCAGCTTCTCTTAGTGAAACTGGTGTAGATGAAGAATAATTCAGTCAAGATGACATGAATTAGTGAGGTTTTTTACATCGTTGTCGCTCACATCAGGAGCTGGTCTCTTTGTACCATAAATGCCGACAACTTCAGCTAGGATAGGGACTTGCAATGCCTTGAAATGCAAATGATACGTTTTTTCTCTTTCTCATGCTGATACAAATTTCCAGTGAGAATATTTTGAGCATGCTCCCCTCCTTTTTGCATGAAATAAACAAATGAAGACTGCCTGGCACACATGATGTACACTTATTTCGGCTGTCTCCTTTGCAGCGTGTGTCTGGTGACATCGGGTGCCACCGACACACCCTCAGAGATGCTGACACTTTATGTTAGAAGAACACAGTATGCAAGTGAATCTGTGCCCATATTCCCACATTTAGATGGGAAAAATCCCAAACAGACATGTGGTAGTATCATTTGAATGGCATAGATTCTTAAATACATTTGTCACGTTGTACACTTGCCAGCTCTTCTTTGAAGATATAAACCACCAAAACACTCCACATTTTATCCATCGTGACTCCATCAACATGTAGCACTGTTTAGCATGTTATTTTAGTTAAACTGCACTATTGTTGTCCGTCTATTATGACATAAACTAGGATTGGTGCCCTTGCATTAAAATTAAATGAAAACTGTAAGGAAGTGTTAGGAAAAAGAAAACATTGAGAAAGTCGTGCCATTCATTTAGTGGTGAAGAAATGCGAGGAGAAATATTAGAGGAGCAGGAAGCACAAAAGGTGCCAGGCACCCCCAGTTCCAGCTTCAAAAGGGATCCCTCATGTTTACAAGGGGCTGAATGCAGGGCATGGTTCAGTACCACCTTTGGGGACTGTGTGTAGAGAGGGATGAGACCCCTCAGAACAGCTCCCCCTGTCATTCTTAATTCACCTCCCCCACTGATACGACCCAGACCTGACTTCTAGTAAGAAAACACTGCTCATGGCTATTTCTGGAGTCTGTCAACACCACTGCAGGGTTACTGAGAGCAGTTTGTGGGTTGGTGAGAGAGGTAACCCAGCTTACACCCAGTTTACTGAGTTGTCACTGCTCTTTGGAGATAGTCCATGTAATTTAGTACACAGAAGCTGTCTCAAGAAAATAATTGCCTGTTCAGTCCTAAGAAGACTGGTAATAAGAAAATGAGTCTGTCACCTTCTGGTTGCCATTAGCTGAGGTTAAAATCTTCCTGTCATAGCTGTCATTCAGTGCCCTGTGCTGGTGGGTGGTCTTGACAGAGGAGAGGAAAAACCATATTTGGCACAAATTGGCTTACTTACTGGTGGGATTAAAGATGGACTGGTCTGGAGAGAGCTACTCTCTCAGTGCTAGGACCAATGCTCTCCAGACCTCTGCTTTCAGTGGTCAGATCTCTTGCAGAAACCAGTCCAGTTCCCACTGTGCTGCAGGGGTCCAGGTACCTGACAGTGTGGAACAGAAGAGATTTAATTACACTTGCTTGTCTATTTCTGATGTTTTTCACCAGTGGAGTAATTAAATAGAGAATTTTTCCTTGGAAAGATGATCAGACGTGACCTTCCTGGCCTAAAAATTTTAGTGCCAGAGCACTGCTTGTAAGTGTAATGTGCTCCCTAGCAGTTTTGTGTGATTAACCCGGAAATCCCACAGGAAACAGCATTTCTGTAGACATCAAAATCTTTGCACAAGTGGTACAGAGATGGCTTGTTCCAAGAGTCCATGTCTCTGGAATGTGTCAGACTTGCTGTCCATGTGCAGGTCAATGGCATGGTGCACTGCATAGCTTGGATGCAGGATGTGGCAGCCCTGTCACTTCCTAGTCATCATGTTGGCAGGCCTTATCCAGACAGATTTCTCCCAAGCACCAGATTCAAGTCAGTGAAGACTTAATGGGACAATCCTTGAAAAATATTCGTGAACAATCATAGGTGCAAAAGATTTCTGGGTGATTTAGTGGCACTTAATTAGCCAGCTCTTGTCACTTACTCTGACTAATGATGGGCCTGGGATGACCCCCACCAGGTGTTTGGTAGACAAATCTGTGGCTCTGGATCTGTAGCAGAACAAGAGAGATAAAGGGAGGATGAGTGAGAGAGACCAGAGACAGAATGAGGGAGGTTCAGCTGGACCCCAACAGACCTACTTTCATAGACATAGGTAAAAAAAAGAGTCAGTGATAAAAAAAAGAGTCAGTAATAAAACCTCTCGTGCACTGAGTGTCCATGCAGATTAAAATACATGGGAAAGGCAGAATGGGCTGCTAATCAGCGTGCAAATATAAGATAAAATAAAAATACACTTGAGAGATTATATAATTCAGTCCTATAAAATGTGATATGATATGATATGATATGATTTGCCTCCTTTGCAGCAGATGCTGAGTGCACCTCCAAGACATGGGGCTTGTTGGAGTAGTCTGCCATAAGGAGAGGCTAAAATCCAGCACTAAGGTACTCTGGTGTTGTACCTGTATCCTCCCTGCTGATTAAATCCCAACCTGTAAGGTAGGAGAACGCATGACTGATGTGGGTAGGCTAAGCCCCTTTTTTCCATGGAATCCAGGTCATGACTACATAAAGAAGCAGGATTTTCATGTGGAGGCTGCGTGCCACCCTTCTTTTTGTGGTGTATGATTGTGAATAGCAGGAGACAGACCTGGCTGTCACTAGTGGAGATTACTGAGAGTGCTGGTTGCTCCTAATCTGGGAATACACTCACATAAATGCTAAGCAATGCCTTCATTTGATCCTGACCTGTGCTGGCATCCCTGCTGCCACTGCTGTGAGTTGTATTGACACTCAGGACAAGGGAGTTCCCATGTCACTCTTTCCATATATTGTCTTAAACATGCAAATGTATAGACACTATGGGGGGTAAGGAAGAGAGAATGCTGAAGTTACAGTAGATTGTTAAAGAACCATGTTATCCCATCTATTCTGAAGCATAAAATCAGACAGAAGATAATGTATTTTTAAGAGCTGGCTGTAGACACTGAAGCAGTATATCTTGTTGGTCTAAGGGCACAGAGATCTAGGCACTAACATGATTAATGCCATACCTCAACAAAAGGGATTTCCCACGTTTATATCACTCAGAAATAGCCTTCCATAAATTTGATATGAGTACTTGGCAAATGAAGCAGCCATCAAATACCAACAAAAATGTTTGTGATGCTTGCAATATACACCTAAAGAACCAGAGAACATTAGTATTCCAGAAGGACTCTTAAGGTACCCATAAAAATTGGATGTTACAGAGATTCCATCAAGGTAGGGAGGTTCAAACCTTAACCTGATGTAAAAAAATTGCATGGTAAAATTTCTTTCTTCTGGTGAAAAATCAAGATTTCACACTAGCAGCATGGTTGAAGTGAGTGCTGACCGACCAGGTGACGCCAGCGTGCCTGGGATGCATTTGTTTTGTGAAGGACATGTGGGAATCTTTTCCTTGTGGATTGGTTGGGGTTTTGGCAGTGAGGGGCCAAGTCTCCCTGGCTCCAAGTACGTGGGGCAGCCTGAGAGACAGAGTGTGTCTTGGAAGAGAGGGGTGCAAACCTTCTTTGCATGCATGAGGTGATATAAGGTCTCCTATGCATTCAGGGAAATCTCTTTAAATAGGATTCCTTGTAGGGCACCATTTTTAGCTGCTCAGGCAGGGTGGCTCTGTTTGAGGGTCCAGGGGTAATGAGTGCAATTCCTTTTAAGGCTGTCCAAGTGGAGAGTCTGCACTAACTTCTACATCAAGATTGCACTTTTCCCTAACACCCTTTACTCTGCTTCCCCACAAGTACCTCCTCTGTAAATGAAATGAAGCTCTTCTAGGGGGTCCCTCTTGGGATAACCATCCCTGACCACTTTACTTGGAGAATAATTGGGAATCCTGCAGATGCTGTCTGAGCACACAGAAATGCCAGAGTGATAGACACAGCTTAAATCCCTAGACTGCCAGACAGATAAAGATGGTCTGTCCCAAAATCTGCCTACCCCTTGTATCACCATGTCAAAATGAAGCAGAAGCCTTTCACACATCATCACTTCTGTTAGCTTAAGTCCAGATCCTTGCATCCTTACTCATGCTGCACAAATCTCTAGGGCCCCTGCTGGAAGAAGAATATCTTTAAACCAGCAACTGGAATCTAAGTATCAAAGCTGCAACAATTCCTTAGCTGTGTTCCAGGCAGCACTCGTTAATTTATGGACCAAATTCAGCAAAAGAAAATTATGCTGTTTACCTAACTAGCTCTTCCTCTGGATATTAGTACTTCGAGGGCTCAGAAAAATACAAATGAATACACTTATAGCTCTTTTTATTGTCCTCACCAAAGAACCCTGTTAGGACTGGAAGGCAGGTTTTTAAATCCAGAACAGAGAGTTGTAATTGTGCTGCCTTATGTGTACAGCCAAGGCCACTCATTTTGCACCCACCATTTCACTTCATGGTATCATTTCACTTATGGGGACATTTCTGCACATTTGAGTACATCCCTACACAAAGTGTTTTGCCAAGTGAAGTTTTTTGGACCTCATTTGGAAAGCCCCCAAAGGTCTGGCTTTTGGGTTTCTTCTGAGTTCAGAAAAAAAAAATCTGATGAAAGCTGAATCAGTTTACACCAAATTGGGTTGATAGGGGGATCCTTGTCTTCTCAGCTAACGGTATGAAACCAGATAAAGGGGTCAATCTGACAGCTGAATGGATTTCCAGAGAGGGGTCATTTTCTCCCATGCCCAAATAATATGGTAGAGATATGGAAGGGTATGTGTGTGCCTTTCAACAGCAGGCAGAGTCTGAGAGCTTACTTATCTCTGAACAGCTTCTCTGGTGTCTGAAGTAAAGAATGCAGAATTTCTGAACAATCAGGGAGCAGATGTGTTTTCTGTTTCACCTTGAGTGACCAACCACACCAGGAGAACTTACGGCCTCACTCTCATTAGCGCTGTGTGTTTTCATCAGGAACCAAAACGCTGCAGCTCTCAGAAAATGTTCAGCACCATGAAAGATTGAGCCTTTAAGTTTAACAGTGTCATCTTTGTAGTGTCTCCTCACAGTCTTCCGCTGATTACATCACTCTGAATTTATTCCACAGCCATTGAAACATTCTGATGCACTATTGTTTCTCTGGACTTGTCATTGCCTTTATGAAAGTCTGTGGGGGGAAGAAATGGACAGTAAATCTCCTTGGTACAAATTTTGGCTCCTTTGCACCAGTGGAGAAAAGCCTCTGGTCCTTCCAAACGGTTTTTGAAGGACCTGATGACTCTAGTCTTTACTTACTTCTGCAATTTTTATGGCAAAGTTGTAATTATCTTACTTTTTTTTTTTCTTCAATAGGTGCAAATATGGAAGAAGGCTTTTTGGGCTATATGTCTCTCATGGTGATCTAGTTTTTTTGCCTGGTTTTGCTTTCCCTTCTAGGGCATGTCATTTTTGACAGAAAAGGATTTTGCAGGTTGCACATCACCTAACCAACAGTGGTGTCTTGATGTTTGGATGTGGAGGCTTTGAAACTTCAGAAATGGCTGAATTTATTAAATACCTTGATCTTTTTAAAGGAATCAGAGTTTCTATTATTCACCAAAGGAGAGGGAGGCGGAAGGCTCTTGATTAGTAATGGAATCCAAAGTTGTTTAGCTCTGAATTAGCAGTGGTAGCAGATAGCTACTTGCATCTGAGGGATGGGCAGTGTGAATAAAGCTTGTGTTTTCCATCCAGTTTCTTGTGGAAAGTACCATTACCGCTGCACACAGTATCACTGTTTGCATTCCCTCACACAACTTCAGCAAAAAGGCAGGTGGTCTTTTTTCTGACCCAGGTTTTGGGAGTTAGGGAGAGTTCTGCCATCAGTTCAAGCCTAAATAGACAAGGAGCTTGACATTCCCAAGAACCAGGGAGAAACTTCTAGGGTCAGGAACAATCTGTGCCACAAAACATTGCATTGCATCTATCTATATTTTGGATATGAATCTCAGTGGTTTTGAATCTGGCTCTGGAGTTCATTTTCAAACATTTCAATAGCTATTGGAAACTCATCTTCTAGTGGATTACTCTCAGCTAACAAAGTTCTGTATAGCTGGAGATCTGCACATAACAAAACAGTCCTTTCTCATAGAGGCACCCTTTAATCCCACTGACAGCAAAACCCTTACAGAATTCCATGGACAAAAAACCATGAAGGTTGAATAAGAAATGTAACCTTCTGACTTGTGAGTGGAACTATATCATCTTTCAAATGGTGTCACTTCTGATGCTTTACTTTGAAACCAAAGGTAGCATTTTAACACAGTTTGCATAATTTTTCCCTGTGTTTTTATGCTGAGCCATTACAGGGCTCTGCTGTGATGGCCAACTGCTCTAGCCAAAATTGTTGACCTACACACTTTTTAAAGAGTACCTCATTTCTTTTACTCAGATTAATCAGGAGCTTTCCTGCACACTGAAAAATTTTGCTACATCTCTGGTTTTTGCAGACATTAGCATAGGTCACTACCACTGACAGCGTACAATTTACTGTAGAATCATAGAATGGTTTGGGTTTGAAGGGACCTTAAAGATCATTTAGTTCCAACTCTCCTGCCATAGGCAAGGACATCTTCCACTAAGTTACTCAGAGCTCCATCCAGCCTGGCTTTGAACACTGCCAGGGATGGAGCATCCACTGCTTCTCTGGGCAACCTGTTCCAGTGCCTCACTGCCCTCATAGTAAAGAATTTCTTCCTAATATCTAATCCAAACCTCCCCTTCTTCACCTTGAGGGGTAATTCCCCCTTGTCCTATCACTTCATGTGGAAAGTCCCTCTCCAGATCTCTTGCAGCCCCCTTTAGGTACTGGAAGGTGTGATAAGGTCTCCCCAAAGCCCTCACTTCTCCAGGCTGAACAGCCTCAGTTCTGTCAGCCTGTCTGCATAGCAGAGGTGCTCCAACCCTCTGATCATTGTTGTGCTTCTCCTGTGGACTCACTCCAGCAGGTCCATGTCCTTCCCGTGCTGGAGACCCCAGATCTGGATGCAGCACTGCAGGTGAGGTGTCATGAGAGCAGAGTAGAGGAGGAGAATCGCCTTCCTCAACCTGCTGGCCACACTGCTTTTGAGTTAAATAGCAAAGTATTTACAGTAAATAACTGTTATGAGGCTGACATAACCAGCATTATTTGATCAACTGTATTACTAAATTAAATACAAAAGAGTTGGAACACTCCAGAATAATTTAATTGGGTCAATGATACCCAGAATTACATAGGTGACAAGTGGGAGCAGGTTCTCTCTCACTGAGTGACTGTGTGATTTTGAGCAAGCATGTAGCATATGCATATTGCTATTTCCTATAGTGCAAATGAGACTGATATGATTCTGTCCAGCACCTAGAAGTGTAATTATCCCTAAAGGAAGCCTTGTCCCTGAAGGAAGAGCCCTGTTCCACAATGAATTTTACTTTTGTTGTGACATTTTGAAGGTACTACATGGTAATGACACATTGCTGCAGTAATTTTTGTACAGTGTCTCTACGAGCTCTCTCCATCTGTCATGACAGCATTAGTCTTGGCATCTCTGATGAAAGAATAAAAATTAAAAGGGAGAACAAAAAGTCAATTTCTAATGGGTTCCAAATACCCATATCTTACAAGCGTGAATTAAATATTGCTCTCATCTTGCAGCCTTCCAGCCACATTACATGGATAAAAACCTCAAAACTATTTAAAATTAAAAATCCTGTTAAAAGCTGAAATATATATGAAGTAAAATAATATTCAGCTGTTTAAACTAACCTGTTGATAGGCTGTCAGCTGTCATTTGATTTGCACTTCATTTGAATTAATAAAAAGTAAACCATAAGCATCATGATTTACAGTAATATAAAAGCTATTACAAAGGACCTTCATCATAAGCTTCTTTGTCATAAAGCTATTGTATCTTACTTTCAATCACTAAACACTGTTAAAAACATTTCCTAATACGATACTGCCTGATGCAATATACAAATTCCTTTGCTTCAGAGACCAGCTATAGAGACAAATTGGAAGCTTCTTCTTGCATAAATACTTAAAAAAAAAAAGTATTGTCACAGTGTCCTTCACCTTTTCTTGAGGCCACGCACACATATACAACCACATAGCTCAGGTTTACCCACAGCCATTAAAATACCTTTATGCCTCCTCTTTTATTTTAAAAAACCTTTGGACAATCAACAGCTAGTTACTCAAATACACCAATTTCTTTACTGCTATGAAAAGTGTCATAGACTTAATATTGATCTCAGTTTCATATCTCCTGTTAAGAATTATTTGTCCTCCTCCCAGATGTGCTGCTTTAAGCTGGAGTTGGTGGATGCCTAAGACTCTGCAGGATCCCCAGGGCACACCAGGGTGGTTAACACATCTCTCAGTTTCTCTCAGAAGACCCATCTCTCAGTGTCTTCTTAGTGCTCTCTAACAAAGCTGTGTTCAGTGTCTGCTAGTCCCAGCAAGAAGACCTGGCCCACACATAAATGAATTATCTTACCTCCCAGTGGGACAAGAAATGCCTGGTGAGCTGCTTGCTTTGGGCCAGGTGAAATTGCTTATACCTGGGAACACAGAAAAAAGTTCATTTGAGAACAGTTAGATGTGAGCAAAAGGTTTGGAATAAATGTCCTCCTGATGTCCTCCCCACCTTGAATCATCCTGTGGTCCTACCTGTGGTGGATGGTACTGTGGATCAATACAAGTTTGGCACAGACTGAAGAAAACTGTCCAAAGCCTGGCAGTGAAAGTGTGTCTGCTCCAGGCTAGCACAATATCCTGCTCCAAGGCCATGTTGGTGGTCTTTTGCCTTCCAAGAATACCAGTGATTAGTTGACCATTCACTGCTGGAGGACAGTGTGGCTTTTCTGAGAGGAATTTATGCCCACAGCCATTGAGATATAAAGGATCTAGTTTTGGCCTCTAGGAATTCAGCCATGTACTTAGTGCACCAGGTAGAGGCTGAGCTTCTGTATCCTAGTATACTTCAGAATTATTTGTGTAGAATTATGTGGAATTGTAGTGTGATAGGAACTAAAAATATGGCAGTGGACTGACACTGAGGAGTGCTGCTTTGCCAGTGAAGCGGGGGGTTTGCTTCCCCTTGGTTTGGTTCTCCCCAAAACCTCTTGCTTCTTTTCTTGTCTGTCCTCACAAGTCACAGCATGTCACGTCACAAAACTGATATAGCTGGGCATGCTACTTCAGGGTTTCAGCAGATCCTGTATTTGGAGTAGTTTGAAAAGTGTCTAGTGGCTTTGTCACATGATTTCTCTGTAGTGTGAGAGCAGCCAGCAGAGAGCCGTGAGCTCACATGTTTGGATGGCTTAGTTTCTGCATACAGATAACGTGAATATCTGCTTGGCAGTGTTTTACAGCAACTGAACATTCCTGACGCTGCCTCTTTTCATCCTTCTGCTCCCCCTTCCTTAACAGCAGAATCAGCAGCTGTAACAACACATGGAGGACACTTGGCAGCTGCAAGACACAGATGCTGAGCTCTGTAATAAACTTCTCCTGTAGAAGAATCTGAGTGCTTTTGCTGGCTGCTTAAAAGTCCTTATTGCTGTCTGACTCACTAGCTCAACAAGCAGTTACAGTGTGCTGATGGCTGTCACTAATCACTCTTGGAGTTCTAAGGACCAACCTAATTGTCCTTCTTGGTCCTTTCAGGATGCTGCCATAGCCTGGTTTTAATAATCTGTAAGTGAATTGCATGCTTTGAAGGTAGATGTTTAAGAATAAGGTACTGTGCAATGTTTCAGTGGGCCATTTCTTTTTGTATCTAGAGATAGGCAATAGGCCTGGTTTTGATCACAAGTCACAATGTGCAAACCAGAAATAACTTCACTGTTGTTAAAGCGGTATAAGCTGTTATAAAACAAATGTGAGTCAGGTCAGGGGCGAAGGAGAGCTTTACATGAAGTCTGCATTACCTGCTAAGGAAATGGTATATCTTTAATATTTCAGAAAGTGATGTTTGCTGGAATTGGTCTGTGATAAGGAGTGGGTAAGGACTCATGGCAGCAGGTTAGTGTTAAGATGGGAGGCAGGCTCATTTCAGAAAAGACTTTTTCTGAAAAAAAGTGTGTTTTAAGGAGCCATTTGAATCTGCAGCCAATGACCAACTTGGAAGGTTGTGCTGGAGTCTAAAGAACACTGGGAAAGAAACCAGAAACAGATGCTTGTGGACATAAGGGCAGGAACTGGACAACAAGTCTAGTGTGCGGCCAAGACAGAAAGGAGGAATGCTACAAAGAGATGGTTGGAGACACAAGCAAAGGAGAGCTGTAAGCATAAGCTCCCATAGGTTAACCTTGATGTACAACATGAGGGGAAGTGATGAAGGAACACAAGAAAAGAGTGGCATGGTCAGTGATGGGGAAATGATGCTTTTGGTCAAAAGTTCCTTCCATCTCTTTCTGAGGGAAAATGAAGTCATAACAATAGCAAAAATATGGTACCAGTAGGAGTGAGAAGGGAAGCACAGGAAAAGGAAGGGCACAGAATGGACAGAATGGACCTCATATTCAGTGACACAGGCTAAAGGGACAGCTTTATGTGACAGGATTAGCAGGAAAAACAGTTTGGGCAACATTGTGATGCTATAGACTGCATGACCAAGAAGTAGCTGAGACCTTCTTCAGAAAACTTTGAGAAACTTTATGATTGTAGGCTCTAGTCCACAGGGAGACTGGACCACCCTGGAGGGGCAGGACCACCCTTGACCACCCTGGTGTCTGCTGGAGGGGCAGCACAGCAGGTACCACCAAACCAGGAGGTTCCTGGAGTACTGGGGGCAGCTTCCTGACACATGTATTTGAGGAGCTGATGAGGGCAGGCACTCTGCTGGACCTCAGACCTAAAACCAAGGAAGAACAGGACAGGTAGGTGGAGCATTCTTGTCTGCGGTGACTGTAAGACGGTAGAGTTCAGGATCCAGAGGGAAAAGGACAACAGCAAAAAGCAGGATTAAAACTCTGGGCTTCAAGAAAGCACAATTTGGCCTGTTCAGAGACTTGCTTCAAAAAATCCTGTAGGCTACAGCTCTGGAGAAAAAAGGGTCCAGAAGAGCTGATTTAAAGGTCATCTGTTAAAAAAATTATCTATCCTGACATGCAGGAAATCAAAGGTGGTGCAAGGTCTGTAAGGATGAACTCCTGGTAAAACTCAAACATGGAAAAGAAGAGTGAAAGAGGTAGAAGCAGGGAGAGATAGGTAACCTGTGAGGACTAGAGAGACACTGTCCAAGAATGGAGTTGGGCTTAGGAAAGCCAAAGCTAGAGTTGCATTTACTGAGAGAGGTGAAAAGTAAAAAGGAAAGGCTCCAGTTCTGGGGTATCCAGTAAAAGGGAGAAATAAGCATACTGGAACAAGTCTAATGAACAAGAAGATGATGGAAGCACTGAAAGTATCTCTCATATAGAGGAGGGCCTGAGAGAGCTGGAACTGTTCAGCCTGGAGAAGTTTTGGGGGGATCATATCAATGTGTGTAAATCCCTGATGGTGAGGAATAGAGGAATGGAGACTTCTCAGTGCTGTCCAGTGACAGAAGAAAAAGCAACAGGCACACACTGAAATGCAGGAAATACCATTCCAGCATAAAAAACCCTCTTGTTTTTTTGTGAGAGTTTTGAAATACTGGCACAGGTTGCCCAAGAAAGTTTTGGAGTGTCTGGCTGTGGACTTACTCAAAACTCAACTGGATATATTCCTGGACAACCTGCTCCGGCTGAGCATGCTTGGAGCAGGAGATGTGTCCAGGTAATCTCAAGACGCCCTTCCAGCCCTAGCAATTCCCTGAATGTGCCATATGGGAATAAGCAGGTCAGGCAAGTGGCAGGTGATGGGAAATAGTTACCAAAGGGGACATCTCTGTAGTATGTGGAAGAGGAGAGGGAAGAGGCTGAATGGACAAGGACACTGGCACAGAATAGGAGGATGCTTCATCCCAGGCAGCACCAGTGTCACCTTGGCAAGGAGCTACCACCTAATCTATGCCTGAGGAGAAGACTCCTGTTTCCACTTCAGTTAGCCCTGTCTCCTTCATAGGACTGACATTCACATAAACATTTTTTAACTGGAAAAGGACAGTCCTATTTCTAGTTTGCACAGGACATGTTTTCCTGTGACCTTTTTTTGCATCCTTGTACTCTAGAATTTGAAGACAAACAGCTGTCCCAAGCTTCAGCTGGAGGAGGAAAAGGAAGACACCATCAAGAACAAATGTTAGTAAGTCACTTTTCCTCTCATTGTCTGGTATATCTAGGGTGATTTTTAACCTTAGAAACAGCTATCTCTCTGATGCCCTTATTCTTGATATTATTAACTAGTATTGGACATCGGCATTTCAATATTCCTTCTTTAAGCTTGAGCCTTATTTCTCTTGATATACAGCAGAAACTGATGTGCTTCTTATGTGGCTGCTCAGTAAATGTTTTGGGATTAAGCTATCAACACTGAATTGTATTTTATGTAACAATTGGTATCCTGTAATTTTATAATATTCAAGATGTCTGGATCTAAATATATCAACATTTAACATTACAAAAAATCTCATTTTCCTTCAAATAAAACACAGGTCAGGCACAAGAAAATACAAACCTTCAAATAATAGGATTTAAATACCTGTTTCAGCAGTGTTTTCATGCTGTTTGCTTGCTTGAAAACATGGGAACTATTTATTTTTAATTCGTATTATCTCATTATTGCAGGTTTCCTTTACAACACGGCTCATTTCAGGCGTTAAAAAAAGCCTAGTGATTTTTATCTGAGTTTCAGATTTTCCAGTAGTGAGCACTCACACGTGTAGTGCTAGTAAGAACTGATGTAGCAAAATGGTTTTGTTTTTTCTTTTGTCACATTGGTCGTCCAGCAGGCAGAATGTGTTATGAAAATTGTCTCTGAGATGCAAAGATAAATGAGAAAAGGAGCCAAGCACTGCTGCAACTGAGGCATTCTGTTAAGAAGCTGAAGGTGACCACTGAGAGCTCCTCACTCCTGCTTACATAAAGAGGGACAGCTTTTCAACACAAGGACTCCCAATCTTTTACTAAGTAGGCTCTGATTTGGCAAATACAGTCTGAGACACATTTTCCTCTGTGTGAGGAGCCTCACTGAGGTATCAATGTGATCCACCAGCATCACAGGAACAGGATCAAAGGCTACAAAGAAGGGAAATTTGGAACTCCAGAGGATTTGCTAATCAAAATCAGGTGCCTACCACCTTTAATTATTTCTGCAATACATGCTTAGAGCCTCCTCTTATACCCCTGTTCTTTCTTCTGCTTAGAGAGAGTTGTGTCTAGGCTTATGGGTCCAGGCATGGCAGGGTGCAGGGTCACACTCCCTCCCTGGATCAAGGACTCCAGTCTCACCGAGCACTCAGATCTCTCCTTCTCTGTAGAGACCAGTGTGCAGCCTGGGATTGCACCAAGACCCGAAGGAATATTCTGGGTCCTTTAGCTTTAAATACAGCCTTACAATCTCTTCTATGAATGAAGTGTCTAGTTTGCATTGCATGAGTAAAAAGTGGTGAGTAGTGCATGTGCAGGAAAAAAATTAATTTAATCCTCCTACAGAGGGTTAAATTAATTGATTGGATTGAAGGTATGATGACCTTTGGGGTCTGATCTTTATTACCTATGACCACACAGAGAAATAAATTAATGAAAATGAAGGGTTAGCATTTTTCAGAGAGGAGAAGAATACCAGCAGGGTGATAGAAACTGAACATGAGGCAGCATTAGTAAAGGAAAACTACAGAGGAAGTCATGAAAGAGTCTGGTGGTGTATGCAGAGAGACAGGGCTGAGGGAAGGGTGTTGGTGGATGAGATACAATAATGAGGGGAAGCTGTTTGATCACTTGTAGCTCCTGGGTCAGTAGCAGCTGCACCTGCATCATCCCCGGGCTCCCTGTGTGCTGGCCAAGGCAGTGGCTGAGAGAATCTGCTGCTGGGCTGCCCTTCTCCTGTATATCACTGCATAAATCAAACATCTGGGCTCCAGAGAGACCTTATTAGTGCTAAACAGCCTTGATTCAATTATGCTACAAGATGCACACAAGATGGTATCTTTTGTACACTCTCGTGCTGTGAAGGGCTTATAGGAAGTGTGGCACTGGGGAAGGGGGTGGAGAGCATGGAAACTCAGTTATTCTCTCATTTCCACAGTTGGTGCATTGTAGTACATGAAGGGCTGGTGGCTGAAGGGTTTGTAGAACCTAATACCAGGGATAATTTGAATGGGTTGAGTTTTGAAGGCTCCTCATTCTCCTCTGCTCCATAAACACTGTATTTATGTAGACAAAACTAAATTATGGCCTGACTTTCAGCCTTGAAGTTTGAAAGTCAACACTTGACAATGTGGCCAGAGCTACTCAGTTGTGCCTCTACAGCTTCTGCTGGTTTAAAACTCTCTTTTCTTTCCTGACATTAGAGAATGGATGGGTAAAAAACCTCAGCAGCAAGGATTTTGCAGAGTGGGGGTGTGAAGAGAGCTGCCCAGGCCAAACTCCACACCAGATAATTCCATTGAGGCACTGGTTTCAACTGGGCATGGTTATCTGCATTTCCTGTCCCCTACTGCAGCTCCCTGCTACTGAGCAGCTGCTGATTCCCTCCGTCCCTGGCCTGGCTGGTGTCACAGTGTCCCCTCCCAGCCCTTTGCCTTGCTCACAGGAGTTGCATGGAAAAGAAGCAAATTGTGGAAAGTGCTTTGAATTCCTTCTGTTGAAATTTATGTCTTCTAGTGTGATTATTTTTCTCTGCTATGGAGAAAAGTCCTATTTTAAAAACTTTCTTGTTGTTTCTGCAGATCTGTCGTTCATTTCCATGGATACATGAGTGGTATAAGGCAGCCAGAACTGTCAATTCCAGCCACTCACTGGCTGCCCAGTGAGCAGTGAAAAGCTGCTGAAGTCATTAGGATTTTACACTTGAAAATAACACAATAGTTTGAACGTCCCTGGTACTTTTCAGTCAGGAATCCCCAGGTCTGGTAAGGGAGGTAAAATACTATAAAATAATGAATTAGGTGTCATAAGAGCTTGGTGAGTGTGTTCAGAGGACACAGAGGCTAGGGAGTGCTGCAGTGACCTGTGGAAGGCCACCCCAGGAGTTGTGGCATAGGCAGGAAGATCCATCTGTTCCAACACCCAGAGCTCATCCCTGAATGTATTAGGTGTAGATCATCTACAAAACAGCTTATGGAAACATAACCATCCTCATTTTCTTAATGACAAAGCATCTTTCTGTTTTTTTTTTCTCCTGATAGTCCAAGACATCTTTGATTTCTGCATCAGCAAGAGCCATCAGATAATAGAAGGGCTGCATTCCTGCAGGATATGGCATATGCTAACTGTTCTTTGAATGGTTTTCCCTGTCCATCATGTTGAATTCCTCAGTCAAGCTCTTGCTAGCTCTTCTCTAAGGATAAGTCTTCTGCCACTATGACAGGCAGATTATTCCACAAAGATGTGAGATCATATGCCATTATTATCTCTGATCATTGAACCGTTTTTTTCTGGGCATTTCCAACATAAAATGTATCTTAACTGTATTTCAGGGAATGAAAATAAAGAGAAAAATAGAGGAGGGAATATTTTTAAAATGTGTATACAATGTCATTACAACATGCTGTGCTTTTCCACATTTGATTTCTCAGTATACCCACCTTATTTCCTAGCTTTTAATTTCTGTTCTGTGAGGTGACAGACATTAAGTGATGACTCTTTCATTCTTGCACATAATCCACTGAAACAAACAGATCTTTGCACATTAAACAATTGTTTGAAGTAATTAAGGTAGGTGGAACTGGGCCCATCACCATTTACCTTCTGTGAATCCTCATTTTCTTTTCCTAAAAAAACCCCACAGGTGAGCAACTGTGTGTGTTTATGAAAAGATTTAGAGAATTTGGATAGTAGGCACTGTTCAAGTAATTCTCAACTCAGCTAACTTGCCATCACATTTCCCAATTAAGGAGAAATACACCTGGAGTTCTTCACAGCCCCTCATAATTATTATTAATCAAAGTCAATCCTTGCAGATTGTGGGGTCAGGTCCAGAAAATTGTGATGGCATCACCCAAGTATCCCCAAGCGCTCTACATTATCTTCTTTGAGCCATTCAAATGGATAGTCAATAAAATTGGACCCAACAGAGACAATAATGGTACCCTACAGTTAACCTCTTTCTGTTCTCAGAGGAAGCTCTTTATTATGAGCCTAAACAAAGTCTTCATATATAGCCCTGTGATTATGTATTTCCCTTAACAGCATTTTATGAGAGACCTTACCAAAAACATTTTTAAAATTAAAGTAAATTAATATTTTGCAGATCACCTTTACCAAATGGTCGACTAACTTTTTGCAAAACTTTTTGCACATTATTAATTGGCTTGGGGAAAACATAAAAAAAAAAATTCAGATGTATTTTGACAGCTACTGCAGTGGTTTTGCTGAGCTCTACTTGGATTAGTACTGTTCTTCTGTCTGTACTTAGGAACTCTATTTCTTTTCTGGCATCCCTCTCTTCAGGTCAACCACTAGTTCAAGGTGGAAAAGATAAGCTGCAGCATCTCGAGTGTGCTGGTGTGAGCTCTTGGGAAGTCAAGAGGAAGGAAATAGCAGTCCATAAAGTTTTGATTGCTTGGAAAAGATGTTTGCTGAAAGTATGAGCAAGGCCAGCTGCAAAGAGCTCCAGCATGAGTAGAAGTAGTGCTGCATTGTCTGCTCACTCACTGTAGCAATGAGTGGACAGCATTTCATACTGGACATTGACTAAAGGAAGACTGTTTTTCTCAGGCCTCTTAGGGTCTGTCTTACAGCATCAACTCTTTAGTTAGCGGAGGTTGTGCTTCAAAGATGGTTAGAACAGCATGATCCAGGATGGTGTGGCAGGGAATGTTTTGGCAAAAATAATGGCACTGAAGAAGTAAAATAAATGTGCCATGCTCTATTCCTCCCCCAATTTTAAAATATCAGCATTTTGCAAGCAATGGGCCATATGGTCCCAGGGCTTGCAAGCCAAAAAGTATAGCAACTTACTACAAAACCGCTCTCCAAATTCTACACACAAGCCAAAACCTCCTACTTGGTATTCTGCCACCATGCCAACTTGCAGAGCAGAGTTTGGGCCTGAACAAGGAGATCTGCAAAAGAATCTCAGGTTATGCACATCCACACATGGAAGGTAGATAAGAGGCTGTGGTTGACTGGGGCTGAGTGAGGACACTTATCCTGAAAACTCAGCTTAGGTAGAAAGAAAGATAAACTGCCACTGACAGTGAGTACGTGTTTCCAGGTCAAAATGCCCCCTCTCCAGAGAGGGAAGGCACCAAAGTCTAATGGGGTTGTTTCTGCTGGGCTTGCTAGGAAAGGAAATAGGAATATGGACCCAAAATCCAGTCCATGCACTGGGAGGAGCATGGCTCTTCTTGACAGTGTGGCTGCAGGGGCTCTAGTCCAGTTGGATGGGAACCACCCTGCATGCCCTGGTGTTCAGAAATAATTAACCAATGCTGAAACCAGGTTCCAAGAATAGTAGTGCTACCCAGGGATAGACAGGTGCTCTTCACCTGTACCTCACAGGACTGTCAGTCTGTCTGAAGCAGGGAAAGAAAGGTCTTTGGACAATAATTTTCTGGGTGGCAAAGCAAGGCAAAAGTCAGTCCCATCATTGTCAATTTATTTTCAGCATTAATGTACATTGTACTGTGGCAAGAATAATAATCTCAGTGTGTGCAGGTAGGGGATGGATTTGTGGATATTGTCTGAAACCTCACAGGACTGATCATTTATGTGTTCCCTGGCCCTTTGGTACAAGGCTCTCTCCTATTTTGCATACTCTTTCTCCATGAACACCTGGAGAGTACCTGATATTTCTCTAGGTTGATCCCTGCACTATTTTATCCATTGGCTAGCTCAGACCTCTTCCCTCTTCTGGCTAATACATTATATGTTCTTTAGTAGAGATTTAGAGCAGTACAGGCACTCACTTTTCCTGAACATTTTTGTGGACCCTATACAACAATGAAGAGGTAAATGCCAATTTGAGGACCTGTGATAGGCAGAGTGAATTGGGGCAGTGAAATCACAGGACAGGGTGTGTGGAGCAGAGCATATGCTCTCTCCCCACCAGGAGCAAGCCAACTGCTGCTGGGAGGACGGGGCTGGGAATGGCCTCCGGACCAAACACTCGCTCGATTTGCACGCCTGCACGGCTGCTGGTGGATCCAGCTGCTCCTTCCCCCGGCTGCACTGCACACACACACACAGGGATGCTCATGCCCAGGCACACAGGGGCAGAGCAGCTCCTTGGGAACCAGGCAGCAGGCAGGAGAAAAGGATCTGGTCTAGGAAAAGCGTGTTCTCTGCCTGCACAGGGGTAAAAAAAGCACTGTAGGTAAAGCTGAGACACAGCAGAATGAGAAATTTCTGAGAAGCAGCTTACACCAGGGTGCAGTTTTCTGTGTACAGTAGGTGGTAATTGCTACCTCTGATATTGTCCATTTGAGGCTAGTGGAAGAATTCCCAAAGGCAGTTGCTGGGAGAAGTGATGAAGTAGGAATTATGTTTAACCTTCTACTGAATGCTGTACTGCACCCTGAATGTGACCCTTTCAACAACAGACCAGCCGCTTCTCCCCTCCAAGGAAACATCCAGTGCTGTGCTGTTGTGAGAGGACAAATATCAGTGGCTATGATTTTATGAGGTTAAGATAAAATATATATGCTCTTGTTATCAAATCTGAGAGTTAAAGACAAAATGTGCTGTTTTAACCATGCAATTTGGGCAATAATTTTAACAATAATAATTTTCTCCATAACGCCTTTTTTTTTTTTTTTTTTTATT